>CM024760.1:16970543-17285231 GCA_014218235.1 Colocasia esculenta | reverse complement strand
AAGTAGGTTTGCTTCTGAGCCTAGAAAAGAAGTGGGCTGCCTTCTTGCCCGGGAAAGAGAAGAAGACCTGGTGGGGTATCCAGGGTGTTGTAGTGTCCTTGAAGGGGACTATACCTTCGGTTAGTGAAATCCCAAGAGTTGCTTGGGGACTGGACGTAGGACTTCCATATGGGAAGGGCCGAACCAGGATAAATCTCTTGTGTCCTTTTGTGTGATTGTTCTTTTACTTCCGCACTGCCACTCTTCATCACACTAACACTAACCAAACTTTTAAGTGTTCACGTTTTGATTTCAGATTTCAGAAAAATCCTATTCACCCCCTCTCTAGGTTACCTTGCTGCCGCACACCAAAGGGCCAACAAGTGGTATCAGAGAGGGTCTCTGAACTTTCAAGAAGATCCAACGATCTTAGAGCAAAGATCCATGGCAGCTCAAGGATATGCTGAAGGCCAATCCGTCACCAGACCTCCATTCTTCGATGGAGAAGATTATCAATATGGAAGATGAGGATGGAATGCTTCATTCGAGGCACAGACTTTAATCTGTGGCAGGTAATAGAGGTAGGTGATTTCATTATTGTTCCAGCTGAAGACACTACTGCCATTACAGCAGCTGATAAGAGTAAGCTATCTCTAAACTTTAAGGCTAAAAACTATCTATGTTGTGCTCTATCTAAAAGAGAGTTCAGTAGAGTTTCTGCATGTAATCTGTTAAAGAAATATGGGATAAATTGCAGATAACCTATGAAGGAACAAATAAAGTAAAACAAACTAGAATAGATATTCTTATCTCTCAATATGAGCAATTTAAAATGCTTCCAAATGAAAACATTACTACTATGTATAATAGATTTTCAAGTATAGTAGTAGGTTTAAATTCTCTTGGAAGAATTCTTTTTAATGAAGAAACCGTTAGAAAAATACTTAGGTTCTTAACTATTTCATGGACACCTAAGGTAACTGCTATTGAAGAGGCCCATGATTTAACTAAATTATCAATTGATAATTTAATAGGTTCTCTCATGGCACATGAAATAAATATGGAGCGATTATCTGAAAGCTCATCTAAGAAGAAATGTACTAATGCTCTTAAAGTTGTAGCTGCTCCTTCCACCTCTTCTTCTAGTTCTCAGAATGCAGATTCTGAAGACTGTAATATGGATGAAGTATTGTCCAAGCTTCAGAAGATTTTGAAGAAGAAGAAAAACGGATCAAGAAGAATCCAAAGAAAAGAGAAAAAGGAGAAAGAACTAGTCTGCTATGAATGCAGAAAACCTGGACATCTAAGACCAGACTGTCCAAGGCTCAAGAAAATTGGTCAAACTGATAAGCCCAAGAAGCAGCACAAGAAATTTAAAAGAAAAGCCATGGCGGCTGCTTGGGAAAATGATGAGGTCACAAGCTCAGAATCATCAAGCTCAGATTCCGAAAAGGAGCAGGTAAATCTAGCCCTCATGGTGGGACTAGATGAGGTACATTCTGACTCATTTTTTAATTCTTGCACAGATTCAGGGTCAGAATCAGAAGACTTAGAAGAAGTCTTTAATGAACTGTATGAAAAACATAAGGGGGTTGTAAAAGAACTAAAAAATCTGAAAAACAACTCTACTTGCTTAGAAAACACCAATTCTGATCTTAAATCCGAATTGGAGCAACTAGAAGAACAATTAAAAGAATGTAAAGATAAAAATTATCTTTTAAATGAAGATTTGAAAAACAAGAATAATGAGAAGTTAGAGTTAGAAGAAAAATTAAAAACTCTAACTGAAGAAAATATGTATTTAAAAGAATCAATTAGAAAATTAACTGAAGGGAAAACATATTTAGCCCTATGCTTAAAAGGATCAAAATTTGAAAAAAACAAACAAGGGCTTGGATACATACCTCTAGAAAAAGGAAAACAAGCCATGATTCCAGAAAAATATCCACTACCAAAATTTGTAAAAGAAACCAAGATGCCCCAGAAAAAAACCTCTGTAAAAGAAAAAGGTTACAGAAATCTCGTTCTAAAAACTTAGCACAAAGAAAATAAGAACAACAAAACAATCTATATTCATTGTTGTTCTCATTGCAATAAACTAGGACACACTGTAAACACCTGCACAACAAGGCACTTAGTTTGGATCCCTAAAGGATATTTTCATACATCTAACCATCAAGGACCCAAAAGGATTTGGGTACCTACCTTTGTGTAATTTACTTGCAGGTTAGCCTTGGAGCATCAAAAACCAAGGATGCTCAAGGCAGGAGTGACTGCAGACTCTTCATTCAAATCACATCTGAAGAAAGAGTAGTCACAAAAATTGAATTGGTCTTTATTGCTAACAATTATTTGCATGTTTCATTCAGGTGGAGTCTCTCATTTAGGGGGAGCACAGATTAAGGGGGAGTCATTCCTTATCAACTATTATTGTTGAACCCCTCTATGGTAAGAAATTCTCTCAAAGGGGGAGAGAAATCCATGGTAAGATCCTTCCTTTTTGGTTAGTGACAAAAAGGGGGAGAGTTTGTATGAATTTTCTAAAACCTCTATGTTTTATATATATTCTTCTCAGAAAGTTCTCATAAATTTTGTCACCACCAAAAAGGGGGAGATTGTTGAACCACTCTCTATTTGTTCTTGTATTTTGGTGATAATAAAATTTATGATGTAACTTAAATTGAATATTTTGTTTCATTTGTGTCGCATCAATCTCATAGCAAAATGCTGAGTCTCACATTGATGCAATATGGCGCACTAAAATGATAAAATCGATGTTTAATCAATATACATCGATTTCAGTTTAAGTGCCAAAATTAATAAGCGCTACAACGATTTTGTTTTAATTGATTTTTTAAAGCGCTACAACGACTTCGCTAAGTGGCCATAACGATTTGTTAAGAAATCAATCTCAGAACGATTCGCTAAGTGGCCATAACGATTTGTTAAGAAATCGATCTCAGAACGATTCCTTTATAGCCACAACGATTTGCCCTCATATCGATTTCCTTGCGTAATGATTTCATAAGTGATCACATTGGCTTGGCTCTCATAACGATTTCATAAGTGATCACATCGGCTTGGGTCTCATAACGATTTCATAAGTGATAACATCGGCTTGGGTCTCATAACGATTTCATAAGTGATCACATCGACTTCTTAAGTGAGACAATGATTTGCTCTCACAACGATTTGTTTACAAATGAGCAACGACTCCTCACATAACGATTTCATAAGTCATGCTCATAACGATTTCTTTAGACCGTAACGATTTCTTAAGTGAACGCATCGACTTGCCTTCACAACGATTTGTTAAGAAATCGTTCCCATAACGATTTCATAAGTCATGCTCATAACGATTTCTTCAATGATCATAATGACTTATCTTTCACATCAATTTGTTCATAAACTTGCAACGATTTACTTGTAAATGAACAACGATTTCTCTTGAATATTTTGAAAGTGTTTTTGGCGCTTAAATGAAAAGTCAAATATCTTCTGACAAAAAGCTGCATGCATAATCTTGTAAGAAAAAGATTTGACCTACTATTTTCAGTATGTTAGCAGAAGCACAGTACTATGCATCGTTTATCATAAACACTCTTTTATGCTAACACTTTCTTCCATGCTCACAGACCTCGAAGACCATCAGAGTCTAACTAAGACAAATGAAGAGGACATGAGCAACGGCTAGAACTCCAATGGATCTCTTCAACGGATCTATTCAAGCTGCTCATATAAAAGATGGAGCATTGTTGAAGATCAAACAGAGCTTTCCTAAAAATACTTCAAGGAGTGTACAACTGTGAGAAGAACCTTCACGCCACAAACACTCAGAGAAAGAGAGAAGAGCTCGAGCCACAAAAAAAATCTACAAAAGCTTTCAAGCAGAAGTCTTCATCGCCTTCAAGCCTTCTTCTCTTCCATTCTCCCTGTGCTCATTGTAATCTTGGGGGAGAGTCTGTGACTGTGAGCTAAGTCCTGAGTGTTCATCTTGTAATAGCTCTCAGTCTGATCTTTCTTTTCTAAGAAAGATTTCTGTCCAGCTGTAGGACTGTATACAGTGTGTAACCTAGCTAGAGGTTAGTGTCTAGCAGAACCGTGTTGGGGTTTGTACCAACAGGACCTAGCTGGGGGTTTAAGTCTAGCAGAACCACACTGGGGTTTGTTCCAGGAGGTTACTTCTGAACCTGTAAAAGAAGTAGGTTTGCTTCTGAGCCTAGAAAAGAAGTGGGCTGCCTTCTTGCCGGGAAAGAGAAGAAGACCTGGTGGGGTATCCAGGGTGTTGTAGTGTCCTTGAAGGGGACTGTACCTTCGGTTAGTGAAATCCCAAGAGTTTGCTTGGGGACTGGACGTAGGACTTCCATGTGGGAAGGGCCGAACCAGGATAAATCTCCTGTGTCCTTTTGTATGATTGTTCTTTTGCTTCCGCACTGCCACTCTTCATCACACTAACACTAACAAACTTTTAAGTGTTCACGTTTTGATTTCAGATTTCAAAAAAATCCTATTCACCCCCCCCCTCTAGGTTACCTTGCTGCCGCACACCAAAGGGCCAACAGTCCTCGTTCCCCTCCTCGTGAGTGTGGTCATAATCTGACTCACCTGAAACACATGAAAGAAATATGCAGGATGAGCGAATAACGCCTAGTAGGACTTAATATCTCATGAGAACAAGTATGCTTAAAATAATTAATGTCTTTAGGAGGCAGGATACGAGAACAAGTTGTCATATATAGTCAAGAGAATGATGTAACAAGATAATATGAAACATTAACACATTTACGAGAGTATAACGTCACAAGAATTGGCCATATCATGAGATAGCAAGTAAACTAGTCACGATAGCAAGTATGGGTTGGTATTCTTTCAACCCTAGAGTTCAAGTAACAAACAACTGGTTGATTGATTGTCATAGATTAAATCTTGCATGTCATGCGTTAGGTGCATGCCATCACCCAGATCATTAGACCCCCGGGAGTTATAGCCTTTCAGGTGCTCCTCCCAAGGACCAGATCGGGCCCTTATAATGTTGCCTAGCATAGCAATGTTTGTTATCTTAGACAATCAATTGATGGCCAAGTAGAGTACCAAGAACAGATGAGAGTAGTAGACGAAATAGATGAGAGTGTAGAGAGAACGTGAACAGATGAGAGGATATAGATAGTAGACAAGATAGGGACGATATCGTAAAACAATGTAACACCGATAGTAACAGTTGCGCGGCACCAGGTCGGGTACCAACAGTCTGGTAGAAGTCACAACCGCCCACTAGCCGTGCTGTGAATACGAGCCTGGTGGTTCGACGTGATCACAAGATAAGGAGAGAACACACTAAGGCCATGTATCATACCGATCCCTAAGGGTGTAACGGGTATTAGGGTACAACCAGCTCGTTGGGTAAGGGCGTGCGCCAAAGCCAAGAAGACTTACGGACACCTTGACAAGGATTTCCTGGTCCAGTCAGGAGTCTTCCCGGTAGAGAGGTGGTCCAAGTCAAGAGAAACGTGTGTAAAAATTGGTCCGTCGTGCCTCGAGTGCTCGAAGGCCGAGGGAAACGGTAACGGTGTATAAAACGCACAAGTAAAACGAAGACAGGTGTAGTTAATTAAAATAGGAAAATTTAGTAATTTATTTCTCTAAATTACCAGATATATTATTAAGTAAATTAATAAGGTTTAATGGCAATCATAAATATTAAGTGTGTGCAAGTGTAAGAAATTAAGAGAACATATATAGTTGTGCATATAGCTTTTAGATTATTTAATTCCGTGTAATAATGTCCATTTATGATTAACAGTTCGAAGTTATTCAAGACAGTACTTAATTAGGGTTAAACAAGGTTTAATAGACACAAAAAGTAGGGCTAAAATGGTAAAATTAGGATTCTGGCCGCCACAGTTAGATCGCGACGCAGGGGTCTATCGCGTTCAGATCGCGACATAGGGTCGTGTCGCGTTCAGAATTAGGTCGCGGCCCAAGGGGCTGTCGCGTTAAGGTCATCACGACGCCCGGGCTTTGCGCGTTCTGTGAACCGGCACTGGGGTGGACCAGGGGTAGGTCGCGACCAGTCGACCTGTCGTGTTCAGATCGCGACAGGTCCTGGTGTCGCGACCCCCTCTAAGGTCACGGCGGATCGGGCCGTCGTGATCTCAGGGAGTGGCCCGAGCCCAAAAAAGAGGGATTTGCCCTTTTTCCAGGTGGGTCTACCTAATATAGGGCTATTCAAAATTCGATATAAAATCACTCAGTGATCCAAAAAGCATAAAATCAAGTTCAAATGAGAGTGGACATGAAGATCTATCACTGATCACGAATAATTAGTAATAGTCATGTATAGAGCATGTTTTAACTAGGTTACATTTCGGTGAACTAAACATGCGCAGTCAAGGTTCAACGAATTAATTAGTGATGGATACATGACGAAAATTAGGGAAAGTAGGGGCGTTTGAAAGCTAACACGATGTAGTATTTATGAGAACTTTCTCATGATATGGGATCATGTAAGCACGAGGTTTGAAAGCAAACATGAAGGTTCGGGTACATGGATAAGATAGGGATTCAAAGAATTAATTCTCCCTCATGAGAGATCGAAATAGAGCGAAACTATAGGGGTTTTGCACGGAACAAGAAGTCTTCCTAGGGTAATTTTTACATGAATTTGGCTTGAGAGATTACTTATATTTTTCGCAGAGTAAAGAAATCCCTAGTTGGTGAAGAAAAATTAGAAATCCCCTTCTTAGATCCAAGCTTTCCCTCCTTGTTTCTTCGTCCTCTAGCCTTCCCCTTCATCTCCCAAGTCTCCAGCAGCGTTCTAGGGTTAGCTAGGACCGAATTGGAAGAGTTTTATTGTCTAACAGAGTCCTAAATGCTTAAAACTCCCCTTTTCTCTTCCAACTCCGAAAATTCCTAATTATCTCTATTAATTCTTGCATTTATCCATCTAATTGGGTAAGGAAGAGGCCTAATCTCGTGGCCAAGGGTTTGGGTTGGGGTAAGGACTCTTGTTTTGGATAATTATGGGTTATTTAGTATTTGTCATAATCCTTTACTATTATTAATTAATTATATCCAAAATTGGGACAATTATTTCACATCCCATGATGGGCTCTTCTTTATTAGGCCCATTATTTTGGATTTGAGCCATTTACACAACCCATTATTGATTTTTTACCTAATGGGCTTGATTTAATTCCTTTATTTCACTTATTTCTTATTTATTCTAATTAAATCTATGTACCTCATTTATTTAAAATAAAATTTTTATTTTATTTGGATTTTAAAAGTCAAGGGTGCTACAGATTTTCTGCGCACCCTAGAGATGGCAGATGTTGGGTGATTGGGTGAACCAACCCAAACCCGGCCCAGCATGGCCGACATAGCACTTGGGGTTGGGTTCGCCGGTGTCAGCCCAGTGAGACCCACATCTGATCGCAGGAATTGGACTTCCTTTTGTCCCAGACACTGCCACAGGGGGAAAAGTCGGAATAAAGGTTAAAAGCCAGTTTAAAAGTGGAAGGAGAGGGTTCTTGTTTTTCAAAAAGGAAAATTCAATCTAAAGTTCTTCAATAATTCTCTGGATTCAGGCATATAAGTTTGGTCTATGAGTAGCTTTTGATTGCCTTGTTAATCTACATTTAGTGCTTACCAATGTTATTGTAGAGGTCTGAAAATAGTGGATAACCTTTCACCATCTGATCTCTACGAGTTCTTAAGTTTGTTTGATGTACGAAATATCGACTTACACTAACGAGATAAAGAGAACATATAAGGGGCTAGGAGCGGTCTCGAGAGAGAAATCTCCTCCAACACTCAAGTGAGGGAATCAGTTGAAAGATGGGAAAGTCAGAGAGAGAGAAAGGTAATAGATCTGGCTCCAAGCAGTTGTTTCTTCCCCGATTGAGTAGACATGTCGGAGGTGAATGGCAAAGTATACACCATATATATCCGCCCATATGATGGAGAAAGCTGGTCTCATAGCTACTTGTGTGGAGACACTAGGGGTATGGTGCTGGTGCTCATTGGAGAATGAGTTTATAGAATGATCCGATATTGGAATGCTGTATGATTAATGATTCCTGATTGTCAGACAGCGATTCCGTGGTCCCAATTGTGTAACTAGTCATTGGACTTAAGACATCAAAGATGTATTGTTTGAGTCCATTTTTTGATGTCGGACTTATAGGTCTGGAAGTTTCAGATCTAGTACAACTGGCTATTGAGAATGGTAGCCAACCTTACGAAGGTAATTGTGTGTCAATAAAAGATCATCCACTCTCGATATCATGAGAGGAATATCTCGTATGTTCTTTCTCAGACAAATCCCTAGCAATGGTTAATCATATTGACAGAGGAAAGAGTTCTCCAAGAGAATCCGATAAGAGAGAGAATCAAATCGATTCAGTATAGGCCCGACAGTACCATGCCTACCATACGGTCTCTGGGATATTAGTTGGATGATAGACTAAAGGTAACGGTGACTGTGGAGAGAAAGGTCCAATCAATTTGATCCCCCTATACTGTAAGGTCTCGGGTCTTTAGTGGATCCTTATTGGGTGTGTAGAGGTCCTGTGTAGTTGACGGCCAGGGCTTGCCGTTGAGTCTGAGTCAGTGTCCAGAGATGTGGACGTCTGAGCTTGAACTCAATGACATGGGATCTGGACGTCAGTCTGTTGGCGGTTCAGTTGGCGACCACAGATGTGGACGTCGACTAACCAGTCCTGTTGAAATAGGACAGCCCGAGAGCAGAGCTTCTTCTTCTCCTTTCCTCTCCCTTCTTCCACCTTTGCCTTTCTTGATTCCTGCAGCTTCTGTTGAGTGATTTGAGCTTGTGGGAAGCCCCTGGATCGTGTGGCGTTGCTAGATCGGGCGGGAATCGCGTGGTTTTGGCGTGATTCGCGCGGAGTCTTCGGGGAGATCCGGCGCGATTGGTGGCTGTTTGGGGATTCTTAAGGCGTTCTGAGGTAGGGACTTAACCCCTATAACCCTCCCCAGCAAACTAGCATGCCCAATTAAGTGAATTGGAATGCAATTTATGGTTTAGGGTTTGGGTTATATCATGCCGGAATTGAGGGTGGTTTGGATAATCTAGGTGTTAGATTGTTTAATTATGATGTTCTGTTAATGTGGATTGATGAGAGGATGTGTTTCCCTCCATCAGTCAGAATGTTATTAGTGTTTCTGCCCATGGGACTGATTTGGTTCAGTTCTGGGTATGGGGGACTGAAGATATCAACGTCCACATCTCTTGACGTTGAGATCTTCAGGGGTGATTTAAACGACAAGGTCGATTGCGTTTAGTTATTGTTGACGGCATAGGGGATGCCGTTTATCTCTGATGGCGGCAATCGATGTGGCCGTTTATATTCTGTGTCCCAGCAGACTTAAGTTGTGTGATTAGAGGCGATTGACATGTGATGTCCGCCCTAATAGCATAAGTGGGCCAGGCTTAGAGTGTGACTCCGCCTGTGCATAAGAATAGTTGTTTGTGGCACGAGGTGTTTACTACTGTACGGGGTTTCAGACGTTGAGTGTGTTCCGTCTGTTGTACGCGCGTTGCATTACCGTGTACCCGTTTCTGTTGTGTTACCTAGGCGTGGGTGCGACTCCGTCTAGACGACTAGCATGTGGTTGTCCTCCACTAGTGAGCCGGGACATCAAGTGCGACTTGTCCTGTGCGTACTCCTTGTGGTGGTTTTGAGCCGGTCTCCGTGGAGCCCCTTCTCTACCGCTAGGGTCAAGCGTAGGGGAAAAACCGGTCGTGGACCAGACGCAAGAGAGAGCGTCTGTAGTGTGCACACGTGGCTGGGGTTGAGAGCCTCTGTGGTGACGGGACGCCGAGCCACAGACCCTAGCTGAGTCCTACTTGCTGTGTGTGTGAGTGTGTGTTACTGAGCCGCGTGGTTTACAGTTTTGTGTTGTGGTGCGACGTGTACTTACTTTCAGTTTTTACTTTCTGCACTTTAGTTTAGTTGCCGGTGGGGTTAACTTTTCCCTACTGGGTCTCTTTTCTTGAGACTCACTCCCTTCCCTTTCAGGTGGGTCTTCGTCGACTCCCGTTCCAGGCGAGTCTAGCCACTCCGGTGTTGGTGCTCCCTAGCTGCAGTGAGTAGTACTTTTTGTTGTACTTCTGTACTCTGTACTTTGTCTCAGACTCTGAGGTTGTATATATTATGTTCATATAGTGGAATTTTACTGCTTTGCATGGTGTGTATCTTCTTACGTATAGTCTCCTCGGACTTTCACTTCCTACCCTTCCGAGCTTGTCTCGTGGGTTAGCGGGTCAGAATTCGGGTTACTGGTTGTTACTGGTAATGCGGATTCTGGGTCGTTACAGTTTGGTATCAGAGCCTGGTCTGATGAGATATATATAAGGAAATACCCATCATGTTATCTCAGAGTCTAAAGAGTACAGCTGCAGCTGTGGCTAGCTATTTATCTAGCTATGTAGCCCGGAGTTAGTTAGTGTATTTATATGTGTATTTTATTCTGTGTGTAGTTCTATGGCGCCTAGGCGACGTCCTAGAGAGGGAGTAGCCGAGCAGGCGACTCGTCCGAAGGTGGAGATGCTCCGCCACCTCAGCAGACGCAGCCTTTGCCACAGGACGCACATAGTGGTATTGTTCCGCCGCCGCCACCTCCACCTCAGGTAGCTCAGGGATTAGACATGACTCGATTTCTTGAGGGGATGGCTCAGTTTGTTGCTCAGCACTGTGACGCGCCGGTACCCCAGGGTGGTACTGGGAGGGTGTTGAGGGAGTTCTTGCAGTTTCAGCCACCTCAGTTTTTGGGCCAACCAGATCCAGATGTAGCGCGAGCTTGGTTAGATGCAGTGGAGCGGACTTTTCGTTCCATGAAGTGTGTTCCAGAGGAGCGAGTGCTGCTAGCCAGTTACCAGTTGCAGGCGCAGGCGTTGACTTGGTGGTCCGCTGAGTGGGAGACTACTTTTCAGTCTCGCCCACTGAGACAGATTCCGTGGCAGGAGTTTGTTGTTTCTTTTGAGAGAGCCTTCTGTCCTACTTACGTCCGGACGGAGAGGTTGTACCAGTTTTTGGACTTGCAGCAGAGGGACTCTACTGTGGTGCAGTACAGGGCTAGATTTGTGGAGTTAGGGCGTTATGCTCCGTAGATTATGGGAGATGAGGGTCTGAGGACTCAGTAGTTTGTGAGAGGCTTGAGGCCAGAGCTCAGGCAGGCGCTGATAGTTGCTCGTGTCACAGACTTGGATGCGGCCTATCAGACAGCGGCAGCGTTGGAGGCAGACACCTTGCGGACTCGTGCTCGGAGTGCAGAGGTTCAGACGCAGGTAGTTCCTTCTCAGCCTCGCCAGCAGCAGGGTAGTGTGCAGACGACCCCGAGGACTACGACTTCCTACGCGTCCACTTCTACTGGACGACGGCGAAGTCAGGATCTCGGAGGAAGTTTCGGCGTGATAGGAGGCAGGCAGAGCAGAGGCAGCAGTCGGTTGGGAGTGTTCAGCAGTCGGCAGGTCAGCCTTCGCAGCAGGTACAACGTACTTTTGCTGGTCAGTGTTACCGGTGTGACCAGATGGGTCACATGGCGCGAGATTGTCCTTTGCTACCTCGTGTACCGCAGCAGCAGACCCAGTCACAGCCTCGAGTGCAGCAGCAGCAGCAGACACCCGTGCAGTAGCGTCAGCAGACCGGAGGTTCTGGTGGGTCGAGAGGTAGAGGTCGTGTTACCCACTTGACTCGTGCAGACGCGGAGGCAGCTCACCTGGTGGAGGGTACTGTTTCAGTTTTTGGTTATGCAGCTAGAGTCTTGTTTGATTCCGGTGCCTCTCACTCTTTTGTGTCTGAGGACTTTTTAGACTCCCTTGGAGAGTTGAGTTCGGGAGAGTCTGTTGAGTTGGCAGTGGAGTTGCCGACAGGGGACTTTGTCCTTATGTCCTACTGTCTCGAGGAGGTACCTGTGCAGTTGCAGGATCAGTTGTTGTCAGCCCGTCTATTTGCCTTGCAATTGCATGACTATGATGTGATTTTGGGTATGGACTGGTTAGAGCAGTATGGTGCAGTGATGGATTGCCAGAAGAAGAGGGTGCACTTGCGGATACCTGGAGCAGCGGCGTTCTACTTCCAGGGTATCGTACCTCTTACTTCTCGCTTTTTAGTTTCTGCTTTGAGGGCAGGGAGGTTGCTTGCTTCTGGTTGTCAGGGTTTTCTAGTTTCTGCAGTGACTCTTGACCAGATTGCCTCGGGAGTGGGAGACATTCCTGTAGTGTGTGAGTTTCCGGATGTTTTTCCGGAAGAGTTGCCTGGTCTTCCACCAGAGAGAGAGATTGAGTTTACTGTAGAGTTGGTTCCTGGCACTTTACCTTTTGCGCAGGCACTGTACCGTATGGCACCAGCAGAGTTGAGGGAGTTGAAGAGGCAGCTTGAGGAGTTGTTGGAGAAGGGCTATATTCGTCCTAGCTTTTCTCCGTGGGGGTCACCTGTTTTGTTTGTCCGGAAGAAGGATGGTAGCCTGAGGTTGTATCGATTATAGGAAGCTAAATCAAGTGACCATCAAGAATAGGTATCCTTTGCCCAGGATTGATGATCTCTTTGATCAGCTTCAGTCTGCTTCTGCTCGTGTCTTTTCGAGATTGACTTGAGGTCGGGCTACTATCAGTTGCGGATTAGAGATTCTGATATTGAGAGGACTACTTTTCGGACCAGATATGGACACTTTGAGTTTTTGGTGATGCCGTTTGGGCTCACCAATGCTCTAGCAGCCTTCATGGATCTGATGCACCGGGTGTTCCACCAGTTCTTGGACCGGTTTGTCGTAGTGTTTGTTGACGACATCCTGGTGTACTTCGCTTCGGAGGAGGAGCACGCCGAGCACCTGAGGATCGTGTTGCAGACTTTGCGAGAGCACCAATTGTATGCCAAACTTAGTAAGTGTGAGTTTTGGCTACAACAGGTTCACTTTTTGGGGCACGTGATCTCAGGTGAGGGAGTTTCTGTGGATCCAGCGAAGGTTGAGGCAGTTTTGCAGTGGGAGAGTCCCAGATCTGTGTCTGAGATTCGTAGTTTTCTGGGTTTGGCAGGTTACTACCGCAGGTTTGTTCGAGATTTTTCTCAGGTTGCTGCACCCTTGACTCGGTTGACGAGAAAGGGAGTTTCGTTTGAGTGGTCGGAGCAGTGTGAGCAGAGATTCATGGAGTTGAAGCGACTGCTTACGTCGGCGCCAGTTCTTGCCTTACCTTCAGGTGAGGAGGGTTTTGAGGTTTGCACAGATGCTTCAGGTGTTGGTTGGGGTGCGTCTTGATGCAGCAAGGCCGAGTGGTGGCTTATGTGTCTCGCCAGCTTAAGCCCCACGAGGAGAGTTACCCGACCCACGACCTAGAGCTTGCAGCTGTGGTGTTTGCTTTGCGGATTTGGCGTCTTTACCTGTACGGAGTGAGTTTTGTAGTCCGTACCGACCACCAGAGCTTGAGATATGTGTTTTCTCAGAGGGATCTGAATATGAGGCAGCGTCGATGGATGGAGTATCTGAAAGACTATGATTTCAGCATTGAGTATAAGCCTGGAAAGGCGAATGTAGTTGCAGATGCCTTGAGTAGGAAAGCACAGATGAGTCATCTGATGCTTAGAGAGTGGCAGTTGTGGCAGTCTGCGACAGAGGGATCTTTCAGAGTTTCTTCCAGTCGTCGTCAGTATGTGTTGGGCAGTTTGTTAGCAGCTCCCACCGTTGTGAGACAGGTTGCTGAGGCTCAGCAGGCAGATCCCGAGTTGCACAGTGTGTTGCTTCTCCAGAGGTTGAGCTTTGTGAGGACGGGACTGTTAGGTTCCGAGATAGACTCTATGTTCCTGTTGAGGAGTCTATCAGGAGAGTCGTTTTGCAGGAGGCACATGGTTAGGTACTCTATTCATCCAGGGGCGACCAAGATGTATCACAGGTTGAGACGTCAGTTTTGGTGGCCTGGGATGAAGAGAGACATAGCGGCTTTTGTTGCTAGGTGTTTGGTCTGTCAGCAGGTGAAGGCCGAACATCAGCGTCCGGAGGACTTGTGCAGCCGTTAGAGATTCCGATGTGGAAGTGGGACCACGTGACTTGACTTTGTTTGTGGTTTGCCGAGGACAGCTGGAGGTTTTGACAGCATTTGGGTTCTTGTGGACAGATTGACGAAGACTGCCAGATTCTTGCCTGTCAAGACTAGTTGGGGTGTGAGTAGGTTGGCCGCGTTGTACGTAGAGCGGATTGTTCCTTTGCATGGAGTGCCGATCTCTATTGTGTCAGACAGGATCCTCGCTTCACTTCTGGGTTCTGGCGCAGTTTCCAGAGAGCTTTGGGGACAGAGTTGGCTTTTCAGTTCCGCCTACCACCCTCAGTCAGACGGTCAGTCAGAGCGGACTATCCAGACTTTGGAGGACATGCTTAGAGCTTGTTGCCTGGAGTGGCAGGGGTCGTGGACAGTTCACTTGCCGTTGGTCGAGTTCGCATATAATAATAGTTATCACTCCAGTATCGGTTTGGCACCATATGAGGCTTTGTACGGACGACCGTGTCGCACTCCTCTTGACTGGTTCGAGGTTGGCGAGCGAGTTGTCACGGGGCCGGAGTTGGTTCAGCAGTCAGTTGAGGTAGTTCAGCTTGTGAGATACAGGCTTCAGTCAGCTCAGAGTCGGCAGAAGAGTTATGCAGATCAGCGCAGACGACCGCTCGAGTTTCAGGTAGGAGACCAGGTGTTTGTTCGTGTGTCTCCTATGAAGGGAGTGGTGAGGTTCGGTAAGCGTGAAAGTTGAGTCCTCGCTTTATTGGGCCTTTTACCATTATGAGCGTGTCGGAGGTTGGGCGTATAGACTTGAGCTTCCGTCAGAGTTGGCAGCAGTGCACGACGTGTTTCACGTGTCGATGCTTCGGAGGTACCTTTCTGACGAGTCTCACGTTCTGCAGAGTGCAGAGTGGTCTGAGGTGACTCCAGTGTTGACTGTACCAGAGTTCCGTTGCACATTGAGGATCGCCGAGTTCAGAGGTTGAGGAACAAGGCAATCCCTTTAGTTCGTGTTGCGTGGCAGCGGCACTCCGGTGGTGAGTCGACATGGGAGCGGGAGGACGAAATGCGCGAGCATTTTCCGTACCTCTTTGGTGAGTCTTCTTTCCTTGTGTTGTTTGAATTTTGAGGGCAAAATTCCTTAAGGGGGGAGAGCTGTAAGGTCTCGGGTCTTTAGTGGATCCTTATTGGGTCTGTAGAGATCCTGTGTAGTTGATGGCCAGGGCTTGCCGTTGAGTCTGAGTCAGCGTCCAGAGATGTGGACGTCTGAGCTTGAACTCAACGACATGGGATCTGGACGTCAGTCTGTTGGCGGTTCAGTTGGCGACCACAGATGTGGACGTCGACTAACCAGTCCTGTTGAAAGGACAGCCCGAGAGCAGAGCTTCTTCTTCTCCTTTCCTCTCCCTTCTTCCCCTTTGCCTTTCTTGATTCCTGCAGCTTCTGTTGAGTGATTTGAGCTCGTGGGAAGCCCCTGGATCGTGTGGCGTTGCTAGATCGGGCGGGAATCGCGTGGTTTTGGCGTGATTCGCGCGGAGTCTTCGGGGAGATCCGGCGCGATTGGTGGCTGTTTGGGGATTCTTAAGCGTTCTGAGGTAGGGACTTACCCCTATAACCCTCCCCAGCAAACTAGCATGCCCATTAAGTGAATTGGAATGCATTTATGGTTTAGGGTTGGGTTTATCATGCCGGAATTGAGGGTGGTTTGGATAATCTAGGTGTTAGATTGTCTAATTTGATGTTCTGTTAATGTGGATTGATGAGAGGATGTGTCCCTCCATCAGTCAAATGTTATTTAGTGTTTCTGCCCATTGAACTGATTTGTTCAGTTCTGGGTATGGGGGACTGAAGATATCAACGTCCACATCTGTTGACGTTGAGATCTTCAGGGTTGATTAAACGACAAGGTCGATTGCCGTTTAGTTATTGTTGACGGCATAGGGGATGTCGTTTATCTCTGATTGGCGGCAATCGATGTGGCCGTTTATATTCTGTGTCCCAGCAGACTTAAGTTGTGTGATTAGAGGCGATTGACATGTGATGTCCGCCCTAATAGCATAAGTGGGCCAGGCTTAGAGTGTGACTCCGCCTGTGCATAAGAGTAGTTGTTTGTGGCACGAGGTGTTTACTACTGTACGGGGTTTCAGACGTTGAGTGTGTTCCGTCTGTTGTACGCGCGTTGCGTTACCGTGTACCCGTTTCTGTTGTGTTACCTAGGCGTGGGTGCGACTCTGTCTAGACGACTAGCGTGTGGTTGTCCTCCGCTAGTGAGCCGGGACATCGAGTGTGACTTTGTCCTGTGCGTACTCCTTGTGGTGGTTTTGAGCCGGTCTCCGTGGAGCCCCTTCTCTACCGCTAGGGTCAAGCGTAGGGGAAAAACCGGTCGTGCACCAGACGCGAGAGAGAGCGTCTGTAGTGTGCACACGTGGCTGGGGTTGAGAGCCTCTGTGGTGACGGGACGCCGAGCCACAGACCCTAGCTGAGTCCTACTTGCTGTGTGTGTGAGTGTGTGTTACTGAGCCGCGTGGTTTACAGTTTTGTGTTGTGGTGCGACGTGTACTTACTTTCAGTTTTTACTTTCCGCACTTTAGTTTAGTTGCCGGTGGGGTTACTTTCCCTACTGGGTCTCTTTTCTTGAGACTCACTCCCTTCCCTTTCAGGTGGGTCTTCGTCGACTCTGTTCCAGGCGAGTCTAGCCACTCCGGTGTTGGTGCTCCCTAGCTGCAGTGAGTAGTACTTTTTGTTGTACTTCTGTACTCTGTACTTTGTCTCAGACTCTGAGGTTGTATATATCATGTCATATAGTGGAATTTTACTGCTTTGCATGGTGTGTATCTTCTTACATATAGTCTCCTCGGACTTTCACTTCCTACCCTTCCGAGCTTGTCTCGTGGGTTAGCGGGTCAGAATTCGGTTACTGGTTGTTACTGGTAATGCGGATTCTGGGTCGTTACATATACTGTATGGAAACTATGGCATAGTAGCTTGGTACGTTCATAGTCAATGAGTTGAGTGAATTATTATGAGATAATAATTCACTAAGTCAGAAAGAGTTTTGAGTCAGAAAGGTTTTGATGAGTGCAACTTACTGCCACTCTATATTGGGCCTAAAGGGTCACATACAAAAGGTGGTTGACACGACGATGATAGAAATATTGATAAGAGTTATCCAATAGATTTTTTTTCTAACAAAGGACAGAGACAAGATAGTCAGTCACTAGGATGGTCCTGGCGACTAGATCAACACATAATCGATTATCGCCAAGAGAGTCTTGACGACAGTATGGTATGTCACCAACATTGATTGGCGACATCCAGTCTTGCCGTCAATACAGGTATGGTTGGTTATACTCCGAGCTGTACGCCACATGGCCACATGATGTGCAGGCCATGAGGAATTTGAAACTCTCGCCCTCCATTAAGTAGAGGGGTATGTGAAGAGATACAAGCTAATCTCATCACACAACCCCTCACTCTCTTCCTCTCTACTTTCTGATCCCTCTCTCCCTCCCGTTCTCTTCCTAGCAGAGAAGAGAGAGAGAGAGAGAGCAGTACTCTCTCCCTCCCCTGTAGCTGCTGGTGCAGCTTCATGCTGCTGCTGCTCTTGTTGTTGCCAAAGCTACTGCTGCTGCAGCTTGGAGGTGCACGAGGTAGAGGATGGCATCATGAGAAGGAGCTGTCAGCATCGGAGACCGCTATGTGGGCACCGCTAGAGGGAGGTCGCGTGTGCTCTTTCATTCGACATACCAGATTTTGCATGTCAAGGGATATACGAGTTCCCCTAGGTGAGATAGTCTCACCCTTGTATAGATTGCATGAAATTCATGTACGCAGACATCATCTCGGTCCAACAAGTTCTTGTGGAGAATGTGTTTTTATTTTTAAATTTGATTGTGTTGTGCATTTAATGCCCCTACATATTTCTCCTACACGTATGTCATGCTGCAGTCAGGCCGCACTATGGCATGGCATGGATAGGTTAGGCAGCAAGAGTGAGGCACATTTGTCCCTAAAGAAGAAGGCCATAGGACTCAGTGAAAGTAGATATCAGGACGTCCAGAGACTATGGGCCTAGAGGTCGAGCAGTCAGGGTCCTGATGGGCCGAGTCCAACCCCATCTTCTCCTTTCATGGGTCACTATTGGAGGGCCAAACCAGGGTTAGTCCCAACCTCATTCTCCCTTGTTGGTGGGCCAGATGAATAGACCTTAGTGGGCCGATCTAATTTTCCTCATCTCACATCCCCTCCCCACTCTCAAGCCTATGGAATCTAGGCACGGGAGAATGTCTAGAGAGAATGGAGTTGTTGCCTCAATAATCTAGTGGTGGCATCACTGCTACCACTTTTCATGGCTAATCAATGATCATAAGTCACCCTTGCCACTCCTCAATCTCTTGGGAAAAGGCAATCGGGGGTAGCCATTATGGAAGGTTGGGCGCCAAGGGACTATTGGCTAGAAGTGATGGAGGTTGCGGATAGAGGATCACCATGTAGACGATGAATTGATTGGTCAAGGGGTTGCAATGCCACGTTGGCAGATATGTCACTCAAGGTTATGATGCCAAAGAGGCGTCTTTGGGGTACAAACACAACTCCTCCCAACTCTTTATGAATTAAGACATGGGGTGGGGGGGGGGCTTATCTCCATGTAACGTCCCGACGCGGAATATCAGAGCAGTAAATAGTTAAATAAATAGTATAGAGCGAGAAATAGATATCAAACCATTGCACAAATTGGAGTAAGCCAAACGATCCAGCTTCATTGATAATTCCACCAATCAACTGTTACATTCACTAATTCAGAGTCAAAACTAGGGCCCAGAGTGCTTTATTCAAAACCAAACAACTAAACTATCTAACTAACTACTAAAAGCTTTGGTTGTCGAAATATCGGGTCACTCCTGCTCCTGATCATTCCCATCCTCGTGCGTGTGGTAGTCCCTATCAGATTCACCTGAAACACATGAAATAAATAGCGCAAGATGAGCGATAACGTTCAGTAGGATTTAATATCTCATGTAGACAAGCGTGCTTTAAGTGATTAATATCTTGAATAGCAGAATAACTAGAGAGAACAATCAAGTATATTCTAGAGAGTAATAGCACATGACAGCAAGAGAACAATAGTACTTTTAAAAAGAATATTACAAAACTAGCATGATAAAGGATTGGCCATATAACGAGATAGCATGTAACGTTGCACAACAGTGCACTAGTCGAGATTGCACGTTGGTTGATCTTCTTTCAACCGAGAGAACATAGTAGTTTGATTGATTATCTTAGATTAAATCTTGATAGTATGGCGCTTGGATGTTATGTCGTACAACCTGATCAATGAGCTACCGCGGGCAAATGGCACTTTCGGGCACACCTCCCAGGACCAGATCGGGCCATAATGTCTGGCATGATTACGTTTATTATCTTAGACAATCAATATATGACCAAATACAGTACCAAGAAATAGATGAGAGAAATTGAAGAATAGACGAGAGTATAGAGAGAACGTGAGTAGAGAGAGTATCAAGAGAGTAGATGAGAACGAGGGTCGTATTCGTAAAACAACGATAGTAATAGTTGCACAAAACACACCATCGTGTGCCGGCAGTCCGGTATAAGTCACAACCACCCAATAGTCATGCTACGAACACAGACCAGAGGTATGGCATGATCTCAATGTAAGAGAGAACAATCTAAGGCTGTTGGATCATGCTGATCCTTAAGGGTAAAATGGGTATTGACGGTACAACCTTCTCGTCGGCAATGGACGTCCGCCAAAGCCAAGGAGTCTTACGGAGGCCTCGACAAGGAGTTCCTGGTCCAGTCAGAAGTATTCCCAATGGAGAGGTCGTCTAAGCCAAGATAAAGTGTGTATAGAAACGGTTGTTCGTCTTGCCTTGAGTGCTCGAAGGCAAAGGGACGCGATAGCGGTATTAAATCAAACGAAACAAACGAAGGCATGTCCTTTTAAAATAATAAGGAAATTTACATGAATAATTACACTTAATTACCAGATACATTATTGAGTAATTTCAGTAAGGTCTCATGGCAAAAAATCATGTTTGGTGTGTGTATGTGAGAGAAAATCAAAAATAGTATAAGAGAGTTGTGCACACATCTTTTAATTAATAAACTCATGTGAATATTATCAAAAATACATTAACATGTTTTTACTATTCATAACAGTGCATTATAGGGGTTAAGCCATGATTATAGAACATGATTAACATGGTTTACATGAAAATTAGGGTTTCTAGAAGTCACAGTCAGGTCGCAACGTCGGCCAGCGTCGCGTTTAGGTCGTGACAAACTGGGCTGATGCGTTCAGATCGCAACCGATGAGCTGACACGATCAGAGTCAGCCGAGATTCTGACACGATGATGAGGTTCTCGTCGCGACACGTCTAGGTCGAGACCGGCATGATCTGAAGATCGCGACGCAAGATCCCGTCGCGTTAAGAATGTGACGTGATGCCTTGTCGCGACCCGGTTAAGAACGCGACCTATCCAGTCTTCGCATTCTCAGGGTCTTGGCCCGAGCTCAAAGAGTTGGTCAGGCCTCCTTGGGCTGCGATCCATGCAACCAAAGGCTTGACACAGGGGCCTTTTAAAATTCATATAAAATCGTATACTCGATGAAAAAACATGAAACTACTTTTAAACGAAACTAGACTTGCATATGTATCTGTCATAAACGAAACTAGACTTGCATATGTATCTGTCACGCCCACCAATTTAGCAGCGGAATAAATTGCGGGGATGTGAGCAAAGTGTATGGTAACATAAATTACGCATACAATCGCAAATATCAGAGCAACTAATGAACAATAATGGCAATAAACTCTTAATTTTATTGATAAATCACCTAAACTATTACAACCACTAATTCTGAGCCAAAACATACGGCTCAATAACATCATTACATTGGAAATAATAACTAAGCAACTATCTAACTAAATTCTATAATACTAAGGTCACTCCGTCGCTATGACTCCAGATCACTCATCACTCCAATCCATTCCCATTGGTATGTGTAAGGTCATCACTCGACTTACCTGAAACACATTCAACAATAGCACAGGGTGAGCGATAACGCTCAATAGGACTTAATATCTCATATAAACAGGCATGCTTTAAGTGATTAATGTCTTATAAGGTAGGATAACTAGAGAGTACAGTCATGTAGAGTAAAGTAATGATGGCAAGAGAACGATAACACTAGTACATGAAAAATAACACAACAAGTATGATAATAGATTGGCCATGTAACGATATAACACGTAAAGTTGCACAACGGTGCACTAGTAACGATAGCATGTAACGATTGGTCGATCATTTCATCAACCGAGAGAATATAGTATAGTGATTGCTTGATTGTCATAGATTAAATTTTGATAGTTATTAAATGGCGCTGAGTGCATGCCGTACACACCTTGATCATGTTACCCTCACGAGGAAATGGCACTCTTTGGACGCTCTCCCCAGGACCAGATCGGGCCCTATTGCACTGGCATAGTTATGTTTGTTATCTTAGACAATCAATTGTATGGCCAAATAGAGTACCAAGAATAGATGAGAATAGTAGACGGATAGACGAGAGTGTGGAGAGAAAGTGAACATATGAGAATAAAGAGATAGTAGATGAGAATAGGGGCCTATTCATAAAAAGAACGTTAAACAGTTGATAGTAACAGTTGCACAGCACTAGGTCATGTGCCGACATTCTGGTAGAAGTCACATCCGCCCATTAGCCATGCTATGAACAAAGGCCAGATGGTCCGACATGATCCCAAGGTAAGAGAGAACACACTAAGGCCATTTGGATTGTGCTGATCCCTAAGGGTGTAAAGGGTTTTAAGGGTACAACCAGCTCGTTGGCAATGGACGTACGCCAAAGCCAAGGAGACTTACGGAGGCCTTGACAAGGAGTCTATGGTCTAGTCAGGAGTATTCCCAACGGAGAGGTGGTCCCAGCCAAGAAAAGTGTGTAACGAAACGTTGTCCGAAGGCAGAGGGACGCGATAACGATGTAAAAATCATGTGAATAAAACGAATATAAGTGTTATTAAAATAATAGAGAATTTTTAAGTGGAATAATTGCACTTAATTACCGAATAGATTATTGAATAGTTTAATAAGGTCAAATGGCAAATATTAATGTTTAGTGTGTGCAAGTGTAAAGAAATCATGAGAGCATGGATAATCGTGCATATGACTTTTAATTAATTGAATTTATGCAAATATTACCTAATTTTAATATTTAGATTAATACCATTCATAACAGTGCATGATTGAGCTTAAACAAAGGTTAAATGGCATATATAGTAGGGGTATGTAGGCAAATTAGGGTTTCTGGCGCTTCCTTGAAATCGCGACGGGGGTCCTCGTCGTGATTCATGTCGCAACGGGTGGTCCGGCCGTGGCCTGCTGGACCGGTCGGGATAGCGCGGACCGGAAGGAACCGCGACGGCACAGGCCGTCGCGTTTATAATACGACAGACCAGCCGTTCGCGTCCCTTCTGAGATCGCGACGGGTCGGGCCGTCGTGATTTCAGAAGGGCGGCCCGACCCAGAAAGGGGAAAAACAGCCCTTTTCAGGTCAATCCTTCCTTCTATAGTGGATACAGGTCACTTCTAAAATCCATATAAAATTGCACGAATGTTAAACAATTATGAAACTAGTTTTAAACGAAAGTAGACATGTAGATCTATCATTAGGCATAAGTAATTTGAAAATAGACAAGGAATGGTTATGCTTTAAGTAGGTTACACTTCAGTGGCCTAAAACGTGCATAGTCATGAAAAATGATTTAATTTGCATCTAATACATAATGAAAATTGGGGGAAATAGGATCATTAGAACCCTAACATCATGCAGTAACTATGATAAAAGTTTCGTGGCATGAGATCAAGTAGATTCATGGTTTGGAAGTAAACATGAAGGTTCGGATACATGGAGATGACAGAGATTAGGGCATTTAATACTCCCTCATGGAACAACAAAAATTGGGGAAATTATGGGGCTTTCAATGATAGATGTATGGGCTACCTATGGTGAAAGTTATGTGATTTTGTAAGATCCTCGAATTTCCGTCGCATTATTTGTAATTATGTGTGTGTATTTATGCTTGTGTATGTATGTACATATTTACGTACGCATTAATTAGTATAATTACGTGTGCGTGTGTTTATATTAAGTATAAATAATGTATGTATTGCATGATGATAGTATGGATACAATACCATATGTATATTGCATGTATAGGTGCATGGTATGCATGGTTTTCTGCATAATTTAAAGTTTTGGCCGAAGGCCACCTTGGCGTCAAGCCCAGGCCGTTTAGGTGGTGTTAGCGTTCAGACATGGACGCCAACACTCATCCCAGCGTCCAGCGATATGGACGCCAATTCTCTGACCTGCATGCGCAGCAGAGCTGCAAGCTTCTGAAACAAGGTATGGCCACCATGGGGGGATGTCCCCCAACGGCTCTGAGGGTGTCCCATCACCCTAGTGAGTGGGAGAGAGACCCTCCTAAATCCTGAACCCAAATTGGACTCTCCCACTCTTCCCTTCACCCTTGCAAGAGGAGAAAGGAGAAAGAAAAACCCTAGGAGCAAGTCTGAGAGAAAACCCATTTTTCCACCCAAAAATCCAATCCCTGGACCTTGATCCGGCGTCCCCCTGCTGCAAGGAGGTTGCTGGACCAACGAGGAAGGCTTCCCCGACATCCCCTCGGCGTGGAGATCATCCAGGAGCCCGGAGGAGAGATCGTTTGGAGGGGGTTCTACAACTTTCTTGGAACTGCCCAAGGAGGTCTTCACCGAGCCATAAATCCTTGGAGGAATTCTAAAGGCAAGTGACCTATCCCTGATGTCCCCTTATGAGTCTAGGTTGGTTTTGTGATTTTTATGGATTTTTCCTCGAGTCCTAGACCCTCCTATTCACCCTAGTTTCAGAGCTCGGGTCTGTGTTTCTGCACAGACCTGATTCGACGGCAAGGTCCCTGGACGCCCAGATCATGCTTGGCGTCCATTGACCATGCCGCTGACCCTGAGTCAGTGGCCAGAGACCGCCGTCTAGTTCCTCAGGACATAACAGTGAACTGTTCTGCCTTCTTCTACTTTAATTTCGATATGATTCTGTGATGAGGATATATGGTAAACCTTATACTCTATGTATTTTGTAAATTGTGGTGTGTGGATGAATGTGGTGTGATGGTGAATGTGGAAATGGTATTCCTTAAACTTGTAAACTTGGATTGTTGATTCTTACAAATTTAGTTTTCATGATTAGAATTGTATGAAGGCCTTGGTTTTGGTCTGATCATGAAAGTCAGTGGGTCAATATATGTGTTTTGCAAATTTGGTAAATTATCCATGCTAGTGTCACGTGCTAATAAATCCGATTCGGTAGAATAAAATGAAAGCATGCAAGAATGATTTGTAGTGTTAAATCCATACATGTATGAATTAGGGAAATTTTGTATTCTCAATTCATGCATATGTTAATAGCTTATGTTTAAACAGCAAGTGGCTAATTTGCAAAATGTGTTAGACCATGTTAACTTAAGTTGTTAATAGCATGCTAATTAGGCGTTTCATTTTCTGTAAATTCTAATTAGCTCAGAAAAATCTGAAAATTGAGGGTATGACCTTGAACCCGAAAATAGCATGTGGTTAAAATTTCAAGTCATTTGGATCAGTAAATAAAAAGTTATGTATTTTCATGTGAAATGTGATAATTCATGCATATGATTGTAATGTGATTAGCTATGGTTTAAAACCAACATGATTAGTGTATTTACTGTGTGTTAAACTCTTGAAATTCTGTAGTACCAAGTTAGGAAAAACAGAGATATTCATTTGAGTGAGAAAGTGAATGTGATGAAAGTGTAAAGTGTAAAACCATGTGTAAAACGGTAAATGTGTAAATGTGTAATTGTGCCAATATGACACTGCTTCCGTAGAGGGCAGTGGAGCTGTATCAGGGAAAAGTCCCACTGAGAAAGTTCATTGTGTTAAGTGACCCTAAGGGCATTAGGGGGAAATCCTGGAGGTGGACAAGTACCACTGGTTAGGGTGGAGACTTGTTCTCCGAGTCTGCGCAGTCCAAGAGTCGCCATTGGAATGCCTAGATGGCGTCTATGTGTAATGTGATGTGTATATGTCCTTCTTTGGTGGTTTGGACTGTGTCACGGGACCTAAAATGTGTAATGTGAAATGTGTAATGTGTATGTGACCATGTGTAAATGTGTAAGTGACATGTGAATGTGTATGTGTAAAGTGAACCATGTGAAAGAGAAAACTTGTGCAAATAAAAATGTGAAACTAAAGATGTGGAAATGTGTTATTGAAACCTATGTGATACAAATCTGAAACCATGTGAATTCAGTAAATCATGTTATTATCATTATGTTTAATGTGCAAAGATGCTTAGAATCCATGTTAGGGATAATTAGTGAACACGGGCACAAGACTGCATGAATGGTTGTTGATGTGATATGTTTTATGCATTGTTGTAGCTCTCATGCATAGGTTTTCAGCCATGAAACCCTATGAATCAGCAACCTAAAGCATGTGAAAAGTTCATGTATGTGTTTAAAAATGTGTAAAATCCATGCTAGTTGTGTTTCCCGTCCATGTATGTAAAAGTTCATGTTGATAGCTCTCATGTTTTGATTCTTTAAAGATTAAAGTTTCATGAGTAAATTGAATAGAGACCATGTGATAGGTGAAGTTTATTTTAGAAATCTGAAAGCATGAGTATGTATAAAATTGTAGAACTTTCATGATAGGTTGACAACTTGAAATGACTAACATGCTATGTGTGGCTAATTGCAATGTGCATGTAGAAACCACTAGGACTTGTAAGTGTATATCATGAGTAGTGTTGCTTGCTGAGTCCTTGGACTCACTCTTTGCTTCGGCGTACAGGTATAGTTGGTGACACGACACCGCTTAAGGAGACGGTGGAGACGGACTCCGAGCGCGGAGACTAGCTAGTTGTTGGAGTTCTTTGAGATTGTGTATTTCATAGTATGTAAATTTGGAACATTGTACTAGAAGTATCATGAAAAGGATGTATAAGTGTGGACATTTGTATTTAATTTCAGCAATTTAAATTATGTGAACTCTTAGTTCCTTTTTGTTAATTGCAAACTGCATGTATGTTTAATGTGGATGATGAATGAATGAAGACAGATGTCTTTTACTTCCGCTACTCTGTTGTATATTCGCGTGTATCTCAGTTGTATGTATCGTTTGGGTAAATGTCCCACTGTGAGGACACTTGCTATACCGACGTGGGTTGGTATAACCGTACCAGTATAATGAGAGCCGTCACAGATTTTTTCTTGAGAGATTGCCTACTTTTTGCGCTGTAAAGATTCCTAGGGTTGAAAAACAAAGAAGATGGAGCTCCCCCTTGTTCCTAGCCTCCTTCTCCTTGCTCCTTAGGTCCAATAGCTCCTTCTCCTCGTGCTCCCAGCTTTAGCAAGTGTCTAGGGGTTGGTAGAGACGAATTGGGAGTGTTTTGTATGCCCAATGTCTCCTAATCACCTTAGAACTCTCTCTTCTCATCAAACTCCAAATTATCCATATTTATCACCTTAATTCTAGTCTTTATCCGCCTAATTGGATTGGGAAGATCCCCAATTTCGTGGGTAGAGGGTTTGGGTAGGTTTAGGACTATTGTAGAGATATTCATAAGCTAGTTAGTCATTATCTTACCCCTTTTTATTTATTTAATAATTAACTCCAAATTTCCACATTTATTTCCCTTTTTCTAGCATTTATCACCTAATTGGCTTGGGGAGTGATCTAATTTCGTGGCTAATGGGTTAGGATGGGATGGGGACCCCTTTTTAGGATAATTATGGCCAATTTAATGATTATGTTAACCCCTTTTTCATTTACTATTAATTAAGGTGCGAATTTAGCTCAATTAATTCCCATCCAAAGATGGGCTCTTCACAATTGGGCCCATCTATTCATGCTTGGACTATTAGTATAACCCATCACTTATTCTAGCTTAATGGGTTTTAGTTTAATTTCATGTATTCCATTTTATTCACCCTTTATTCTAATTTTTCACATTTATTTACTAATTTCTTATTTTATTTCAATTTAATATTATTTATTCAAATATTTCTGACCTTATCCATCATTTGGGCTCTTGCTTTTGGCCCAATAACTTATGTATGGGTTAATTGTACAACCCATATACTTAATTTACTTAATGAGTTTTAATTATTCTATCATTAGGGAAGTTATTCATGAGCCAAAATCGTCCATTGGTACAATTCTCATAATGGGCTATCAACCCATATTGTTTAAAGTCTACTCACATCTTTATTTTAATTTTTAATCCACTTTGGCTCATATAATAATGGTTTTTTTGACTTATTTCTTAATTACGATATTAAGTCGCATAAATTCTTAATCTTGGTCCAAATGATTTTTCTATGCTCAAATTTCTTAATGGGTCATTAGAGAACATTATTTAAAGTATAACTATTATTTTTACAAAAACTTTTATATGAGTTTTTATGCATGAAATAATGACGCATACATTTTTAACTAGTTTGATTTGTTAATTGTTAAAATTTTAATTTACCTATATTTTCTAATTAATGAATTTTCTGGGGTACTACATCCTCCCCCTCTTAAAAAGAATTTGGTCCCCAAATTCCATGACTCCTTCGGTTAAATATGAATTATCACTTTATGCAAAAAGTTATTAATCGTAAGTTCAGAGTTACCTTCCACAGTTCCACTTCTTAATTTGGAGAGCAGGGTGCCAATACTTCCAGTGTGTCTTGTTGTTTTGATTCCTCATGACGTTGGTTCTCTAATTGTGGACAGTCTTTAATCTTGTGGTCTTGGCTGCCGCATCGTAAGCATTTTCCTTGCCTTCTCCAGCATTCCTCCAATATGTGGCCTTTCCTATTGCAGTACTTGCATCGTCCTTTGAGAATAAGGGCTAATTGTATGGCATTCTTCTTACTCTTTTTTATTTTCCTCTTATCATCGTTTGGCCGGTTCTCTTTTGTCATAGAATTGAGATCCTTTGTGTTAGTGGATAGTTCCTTTAGAAGAGGATAGTCTCGCATTTGATGCTCCAAATCGCCACAATGTAGACAAGCACCAACGCTTCGCCAACACTCCTTTGCCACATGTCCCGGCTTACTACAATGAAGGCAGATGATCTTCCTACGTTTCTTTTGTGTGCTTTCCTTCTTGTCATGGTTGTGTCTTCACTTCTCATTCTTTTTGGTCACTTTTCTAATCTTCTTGGTTGTCCTCAAGGCTCTTTCTAGTAGTTGTGTGGCTTTCCGACATGCCCGAACTAGCTTTTGAGTTAACCTCATCTTATCTTGCAGTGGCTTACGTTCAGCGTCCATTTAAGAGTTCCTTCAAGAATAAGGTTGGCATTAGGATGCTAAAGTAATATTATGTTGATACATATATATAGATAAATGTATTTAGATCTTAACCATGGTTCTACCCAATCCTCACATAGGTATGTTGGTTGTCTTAGACACGTGTCATGGCAATTCACCTAGAACATCCTAGACTTAAAATATCATAATAAGGACATCCTATGCCATGATACCAACTGTCACGCCCCGCCAATTTAATAGCAGAATAAATTGGGGAGACGTAAGCAAAGTGTATGGTAACGTAAATTGCGCATACAATCGCAAATATCAGAGCAACTAATGAACAATAATGGCAATAAACTCTTCATTTTATTGATAAATCACCTAAACTATTACAACCACTAATTATGAGCCAAAACATAGGGCTTAATAACATCATTACATTGGAAAGAATAACTAAGCAATTGTCTAACTAAATTCTATAATACTAAGGTCACTCCATCGCTATGTGTGGCGGAACACCTCGGCCAAGCACATTAAACCGATAATGTACTTGATCCGAGTCTGCCTCCCGCAAACGGGCCAAAGCCTGGCAAGGGATACCAAACCACAGTCCGTGTAAACGTAAAGAAACACACCAATTCATATATATATTCCACAAGTTTACATAGCCATATTTCCACAAAACTGAAAGAAAGTACAAGAGCCTGGGGCATACCCCAAGGTGCAACAGAAGAAAATAAACAACTAACTGCACTGTACTACTAAGACTACACTGCTGGAGGTACTGACCCTGCACCGCTACGACGCGGCTTTGAACTGGACGACGGTCGAGAAACGTCCTCCTCGTTCTCACCTGTGGGAGTAGGGATGAGCCTCGCGAGTCACTGGCTCAGTAGGGAACTCCCCCAAAACCGAGCAAACCAAAACCACAGGTACAAAAGTAGTAAACAGTACCAACAATTTATAGAACAGTTAAGCAGGATATGAAAGCTGTAAAAGTACTCACCATCTTCCGACTACGAAAAACAACTGTAATAATTAAACGGCAAACCAGTACAAGTGTACAAGCTAAAGTAGAGACAACCAAACACGAGTCACGTGAACTGGTTCGCGACACCAGAGACTGACTCGGACAAGCTAACACAGGTCTACCTCTCAGTCCCGCAGCCACAGACGAAAGGTCCAGTTGCCGCTCCACGTGAAAAGGTCAAGCAACTGTGGAGACCAACTAAACACCACCACCTGCGGACCACACGGTCGCAAGCCCATACCTGGCACCTCTAGGGACCCTGGCCCAGGCTCGCTAGAGTGAGGCACTGGAAAAGGACTAGCTGGGGACCAGTGTCGACTACTGGTGTCCGTACCCCCAACTACGAGCGCGCTACAAGTGACTAAAGACAAACACAAGTGTCACTGTCCCACTGTCGTCTTTCCCTCAGCCGGACGTACAACTCAAACACAGGAGTGAGGGTGTCCAGGTCAGACGACACAGACCTCGACGGTACAACACAAGTATCGAGACAAAGCCCGAGCTAACAGCCTGGCTCACAAAGAACCTGGGGCACCCAACTGAAGAGGTAACCACGGTAGGCGTCGTACTACTTGCCACGTACACCAAAACCACGTGCACGTCACACAAACCACGTGAAGACTCACGTAAACCACATGCACTAGTAGTCCACTACATGTGAACACCACGTAAACATATAAAGAACTTACTAACCGCGTACCCAGTACGCTAATCTCAGAAACCACGTGTAGCCTGTGCACCACAAATACCAACACATTACTTATTATCGATAAATACCCTGCATGGCAAGATTTAAACAAACACATGCTGGCGGCAACATCGACTGCCGTCGATGGAATATAGACGACAAGGGATCTGGCCGTCTAGTTCCCAGCTGAAGAACCTGGCGTCAATCGATGTTGACGCCAAGCTCCTCGGCACCAGTTCTCACAGAACCCTAGGCCAACTCCACAAGTGTCCTCGGCCCTAAAACCTGCGGGAAAACACGAGGAAACACTTCCGCTAACATGCATGCATATCAGTCAAACCGAAACAACATGTTTCATTCTTCAAATTGCTCAAACCACCTATTTACCCGGCATGGATACCCTTACCCAAAACATAATTAACATGCAAATCCACGCGTTCCAGATGTATTATCACAACCTAAAGGAACTAAAGGGATCATTCCCTACCTCAAAATGCACTTAAACCTCCTAAATTCTCCTGCTTCGCACCAAACCCTCCGCGAGCTCCTAGGGAAATTGCACCACGTTCTGGCGTTTCCTTGGCCGATTCGTCACCACCTCACGTTCCACGATGCTCCAATTAACCTTATATAGCTCTTGGAAGTAGTGGGGAAGCAAGGGGCATGAAAACAGGGCAAGGGAGAGGGTGATTGAGCTGAGGAAACTGTCCTCGGGTAGACCTATATTCTACAGGTCGCACAGGTTGGCGTCCACAAGGCTGTCGCCAATCAGACCGCCAAGGATAGACGTCCATATCCCTTGTCTCCAAGTTCATATAGTAAACGTCAATATACATAGACGCCAATCAGTCAACGACCACACCTGGCCGTCAACCCCTACTCAACTGCAGCAGGTCCTATTTTATCTCAGGACCAAACCTGCACCACACCTGCACACCCCACACGACCAAACCACATTGGCCTCACAATGGCCTTCACAACCATCACACACATGATCCATAAGGATCTGAAAAGCACGCGATGTTACATTACTATCATCTAAAAAGAAAATTTCAACCTCGAAATTCATAACACAACTTAAACTTAAACAACTTAAATATACACACTTTTACAAGTACTATCATCTAAAAAGAAATACAAAAGCTTATTCAAACAGATAGGGATACCCTTTAGCCATCTCCTCGGCTAACTCCCAGGTATCCTCACCACCTAACCTATTTTCCCATCTTACTTTAACTAGCTCAATTTCTTTATTTCTCAGCTTCTTTATCTTTCGATTCGTGATCTGCACCGGATACTCTGGCATAGTCATATCCGGCCTCAGGTCACCACCTTGATAACTGATTATTTGAGCTGTATCTTCAATAGATTTTCTTAACATAGAAACATGAAATATATCATGAACATTTGCAAAATCTGCTGGCAAATCCAGCCTGTAAGCTGTTTCCCCAATTCTCTCAATCACCTGGAAAGGTCCCACATACCTTGGGCTCAATTTTCCAGTCTTGCCAAATCTCATAATACCTTTACTCGGGGAAACTCTCAAGAAAACAAAATCTCCCACTTCAAACTGAAGTGGTCTCCTCCGGTTATCTGCATAACTCTTTTGCCTACTTGAGCTGCCTGCAATTTTTCCTTAATAAACTTCACTACTTCTGTGGTTTGCTGAATCAATTCAGGACCCACTAATTGCCTTTCTCCCACTTCATGCCAGTTCAATGGGGTTCTACATGGCCTTCCATATAAAGCTTCATACGGTGCCATCCCAAGACTGGTATGATAACTATTATTATAGGTAAACTCAACCATTCCCAAATGATGCTCCCAGTTACCTCCCTAAACTAAACAACAAGCCAGCAACATATCTTCAATCGTATGGATAGTCCTCTCTGTCTGACCATCTGTCTGGGGATGATAAGGGGAGCTATATCTCAGCTCAGTACCAATTAATCCTTGCAGACTTCTCCAAAAACCAGAAGTAAATCTTGTATCTCTGTCAGATACAATAGTCTTCGGAATACCATGTAGTGGAACAATTCTTTCAACATAAACTTTTGCTAATTTATCCACTGTCCAAGACATACTTACTGCCACTAATCTGCACACCTTAGTCAATCTGTCAACAAATACCCATATTCCATTATGTTCGGAACCCGATCTTGGTAAACCTGCCACAAAGTCCATGGCAATATCATCCCATTTCCACTGTGGAATGGGCAACGGTTGCAATAAACCTCCAGGCTTCTGATGTTCTGCTTTAATTTGTTGACAGATAGCACACCTTGCAACAAATTCTGCTATTTCCTTTTTCATATGAGGCCACCAGAAATGCTTTCTCAAATCGTGGTACATTTTAGTACTACCCGGATGGATAGTGTACCTGGATTTATGAGCCTCTTCCAACACTCGCTGCTTTACTTCTCTTTCAGCTGGAACAAACAACCTGCTTCTGAGCCTAACCACACAATTATCATCAATGGTAACTCCTTCCATTTTTACAATTTCAGCTAAACTTGCATCTGCCCTCTGAGCCTCAACAATCTGCCAATACAAGACGGCTCTACAGCACTAGCAGCTAGTACTACCCGTTGCTGACTATTGGGCACATACAAGGAGTTCTCCACTATCTCTTCATACAGCTTCCACTCTTTGATCATCATCAGATTTATATATGCCTTTCAGCTCAAGGCATCTGCTACAACATTGGCCTTACCTGGATGGTAAGCCAAACTGAAATCATAATCTTTTAAATATTCAATCCATCTGCGCTGACAAAGATTTAAATCCTTCTGCGAGAAGATATACTTCAAACTTTTATGATCTGTAAAGATCTCAAATCTCTCGCCATATAGATAATGCCTCCATATTTTCAAGGCAAACACAACTGCTGCCAATTCCAAATCATGAGTGGGGTAATTCTCCTCTGCTGGCTTCAATTGCATGGACGCATAAGCTATCACTTTGCCATGCTGCATAAGCACTGCACCAAGTCCTCTCCTTGATGCATCTGCATATACCACAAAACCACCACTTCCTGCCAGTAATGTCAATATGGGTGCTGTTGTAAGCCTCTTCTTCAATTGACATTCACCGGACCACACAAATGGCACACCTTTTCTAGTCAATTTGGTCATAGGTGCCGCAATCTTAGAAAAATCTTGTACAAAGCGCCTATAATAACCTGTCAATCCTAGAAAACTTCTAATCTCAGTAATTGTCTTAGGCACTTCCCATTTCATCACTGCTTCCACTTTACTTGGGTCCACTGCTACTCCTTTAGCTGAGATGACATGACCCAGAAATTGAATTTCTTTTAACCAAAATTCACACTTATTGAATTTAGCAAACAACTGATTATCCTTAACAACTGTAGGGAAACCTCAAATGAGCAGCATGCTCCTCTTCAGATGCTGAATAAATCAGAATATCATATAAAGACCACAATGAATTGGTCTAAATACGGATGAAAAATTCTATTCATCAGATCCATAAAACCTGCAGGAGCATAGTCAACCCAAATGGCATAACCACAAATTCATAGTGACCATATCTGGTTCTGAAAGCTGTTTTATCTATATCCTCCTCTTTAATTCTCAACTGATGGTACCCAGATCTTAAATCAATTTTAGAAAATACCTTCGCTGATTGCAACTGATCAAACAGATCATCTATTCTGGTAACGGGTACTTATTCTTAATGGTCACATCATTCAACTTCTATAATCAATACACATACGAAAACTTCCATCTTTCTTTTTCACAATAATACCGGTGCTCCCCACGGAGAATGACTGGTCTAATAAATCCTTCTGCAACAACTCTTCTAATTGCTTTTTCATTCTTTAAGTTCTGCTGGTGCCATCCGATATGGAGCTTTAGAAATCGGCATGGTACCTGGCAGCAACTCATGGTAAAGTCACCTCTCTATGTGGAGCTAAACCAGGCAAATCTTCAGGAAAAACATCAGCAAATTCCCTAACCACGGGAACTGCTTCCACTGACTGACTAGCTTCTACTAGACTTACCGAGGCTAAATAGGCCACACATCCAGCATTTATCAACTTTCTAGCTCTAATTGCAGAAATTAGAAACTTAGAGGTATAGAAAGGCATACCTTGATATTCAAATATTGCACCATTAGGATGACAAAACATGATCCTTTTCTTTCTGCAATCTAGCATTGCTCCATAAGTTTCAAGCCAATCCATACCCAAAATAATATCATAATCTGTCAACTATAGGGCATACAACCGACGCGACATCTGATTCCCTTCAATCATAACTGGAGCTTCATCTATATATCTCGAAGTGAGCAGGAACTCACCTGAGGGAACCTCCACTACTAACTCACAAGACTTTTCCTCTAAAGGATGAGCCATACATTCCAGAAATTTTTCGGAAATGAAAGAATGAGAAGCACCCGAATCAAATAAAACTCTTGCTGAATAGTCATAAAGAGGTAAAGTACCTTCTATCATATTTGATGCCTCCGCCTGGGCTCGGGTGATAGCCATAACCCGGCCTCTTCCTCGCTGCTGCGGTACTCCTCTGCCACGACTTGCCTGCGGCTGCTGAGATTGCTGAGGCTGCTGCTGCTGCACATCTCTTCCATACCCATACTCTCTCGGATAGGGCAATTACGAATCAAATGCCCCGGCTGATTGCAATTATAACATCTATACCCTGGTGGAATAATGGGCTGTCTGGCAGTACTCTGCTGCGACTCCTCCACCTCTGGTCTACCACGACCTTGCTGGAATTGCTGACGACCTCCCCATCCTCTTCCTTTGCCTTTAAATGCTTTCTTCAATTTCTGACCCCATTTACCAAAGCCTGATGAAGAAGGTCCTGCTGGTGCTTTACCCTTACTCGCACCTACTGACTACTGCGATAGCCGAAAACTACCTGAGCCTGACTCGCTCACCTGACGAGTCCGAATAGACTCTCCAACGTAGCTGCTCTCTGGGCTGCTTCTTCCACTTCTTACACATGAGAGGTACTATTGCATCCTGCAACTCCACTCTCAAACCTCTAATGAAATACTCAACCATAAATATTATTATTTGATACTACATAAGGCGCATATCGGCTAAGTGCCATAAACCTCATCTGGTACTCTAAAACTGAAGAGTTACCTTGCTGGAGTGTCCGAAATTGCTCTCTCTTCACTTGCTGTACTTGTATCGGAAAGAATGTATCGTTAAATACATCAAGAAATTCTGACCAAGTGATAGCCTCTTCTGTCCTGCCTGCAAAGGTGGTCTGCATCTTCAATCGCCTCCATTCCAATGCAAAACCTCTCAACTGATAGGCAGCTAACACAACTTTATCTGCTTCCGGACATCTCATGGTCGCAAAAACTCTTTCAATCTCATGGACCCAGTGTTCCGTTGTATCTAGATTCGGCCCTCCTGAATAAGTAGGCGGCTACAATCTCATAAATTTCTCAACTTGCATCACTGGTTCCTCTGCTAATAACACTGGTGGTGGTGGTGGCACAGGTGCTACAAAAGGCACTTCCGCTCCTGGCGGAACTAGAGCTACAGGTACAGTCTCTCCATCCCCAGATGGCACTGCAACCGGTGGTACCGGCGCCTGCTGATCCATCCTCCTTTAAATATCAGTGAGGCTCTCCCAAATTCTCTCTATCATACGCTGAGTACTTTCCTCTGGATCATCTCCTCCACCACCCCAATCTCCTCTATCAGCCATTTCAAACTTCTACATAAACAACACATCAAACAAAACAAAACAAAACAACAAATTATTAGAAACCAGGGTCCCTACCAGCAGTGTACACAGATCGAAATAAGGCTATGTATCTTTCTAGTTCCCTTATATTAACACGGACCTTGCTCTGATACCAACTGTGGCCGAACACCTCGGCCAAGCCCGTTAAACCGATAACGTACTTGATCCGAGTCTGCCTCCCGTGAACGGGCCGAAGCCTCGCAAGGGATACAAAACCACAGTCCGTGTAAACGCAAAGGAACACACCAATTCATATACATATTCCACAAGTTTACATAGCCATATTTCCACAAAACTGAAAGAAAGTACAAGAGCCTGGGGCATACCCCAAGGTGCAACAGAAGAAAATAAACAACTAACTACACTGCACTACTGAGACTACACTGCTGAAGGTACTGACCCTGCACCGCTACGACGTGGCTCTGAACTGGACGACGGTCGAGAAACGTCCTCCTCGTTCTCACCTGTGGGAGTAAAGGTGAGTCTCGCGAGTCACTGGCTCAGTAGGGAACTCCCCCAAAACCGAGCAAACCAAAACCACAGGTACGAAAGCAGTAAACAGTACCAACAATTTATAGAACAGCTAAGCAGGATATGAAAGCTGTAAAAGTACTCACCGTCTGCCGACTATGAAAAACAACTATAATAATTAAACGGCAAACCAGTACAAGTGTATAAGCTAAAGTAGAGACAGCCAAACACGAGTCACGTGAACTGGTTCGCGACACCAGAGACTGACTCGGACAAGCTAACACAGGTCTACCTCTCAGTCTCGCAGCCACGGACGAAAGGTCTAGCTGCCACTCCACGTGAAAAGGTCAAGCAACTGTGGAGACCAACTAAACACCACCACCTGCAGACCACACGGTCGCAGGCCCATGCCTGGCACCTCTAGGGACCCTGGCCCGGGCTCGCTAGAGTGAGGCACTGGAAAAGGACTAGCTGGGGACCAGTGTCGACTACTGGTGTCCGTACCCCCAACTACGAGCGCGCTACAAGTGACTAAAGACAAACACAAGTGTCACTGTCCCACTGTCGTCTTTCCCTCAGCCAGACGTAAAACTCAAACACAAAAGTGAGGGTGTCCAGGTCAAATGACACAGACCTCGACGGTACAACACAAGTACCGGGACAAAGCCCCGAGCTAACAGCCTGGCTCACAAAGAACCTGGGGCACCCAACTGGAGAGGTAACCACGGTAGGCGTCGTACTACTTGCCACGTACACCAAAACCACGTGCACGTCACACAAACCACGTGAAGACTCACGTAAACTGCGTGCACTAGTAGTCCACTACACGTGAACACCACGTAAACATATAAAGAACTGACTAACCGCATACCCAGTACTCTAATCTCAGAAACCACGTGCACCCTGTGCACCACAAATACCAGCACATTACTTATTATCGATAAATACCCTGCATGGCAAGATTTAAACAAACACATGCTGGCGGCAACATCGCTGCCGTCGATGGAATATAGACGGCAAGGGATCTGGCCGTCTAGTTCCCAGCTGAAGAACCTGGTGTCAATCAATGTTGACGCCAAGCTCCTCGGCCACCAGTTCTCACAGAAATCCTAGGCCGACTCCACAAGTGTCCTCGGCCTTAAAACCTGTGGGAAAACACAAGGAAACACTTCCTCTTACATGCATGCATATCAGTCAAACCGAAAAAACATGTTTCATTCTTCAAATTGCTCAAACCACCCATTTACCCCGCATGGATACCCTTACCCGAAAACATAATTAACATGCAAATCCACGCGTTCCAGATGCATTATCACATCCTAAAGGAACTAAAGGGATCATTCCGTACCTCAAAACGAACTTAAACCTCCTAAATTCTCCTGCTTCGCACCAAACCCTCCGCGAGCTCCTACGGCAATTGCACTACCCTTCCGGTGTTTCCTTGGCCGATTCGTCACCACCTCACGTTCCACGATCCTCCAATTAACCTTATACAGCTCTTGGAAGTAGTGGGGAAGCAAGGGGCATGAAAACAGGGCAAGGGAGAGGGTGATTGAGCTGAGGAAACTGTCCTCGGGCAGACCTATATTCTACAGGTCGCACAGGTTGGCGTCCACAAGGCTGTCGCCAATCAGACCGCCAAGGATGGACGTCCATATCCCTTGTCGCCAAGTTCATATAGTAAACATCAATATACATAGACGCCAATCAGTCAACGACCACACCTGGCCGTCAACCCCTACTCAACTGTAGCAGGTCCTATTTTATCTCAGGACCAAACCTGCACCACACCTGCACACCCCACACGACCAAACCACATTGGCCTCACAATGGCCTTCACAACCATCACACACATGATCCATAAGGATCCGAAAAGCACGCGACGTTACACTATGACTCCAAGTCACTCATCACTCCAATCCATTCCCGTTGGTATGTGTAAGGTCATCATCCGACTTACCTGAAACACATTCAACAATAGCGTAGGGTGAGCGATAACACTCAGTAGGACTTATATCTCATATAAACATGCATGCTTTAAGTGATTAATGTCTTATAAGGCAGGATAACTAGAGAGTACAATCATGTAGAGTAAAGTAATGATGGCAAGAGAACGATAACACTAGTACATGGAAAATAGGACAACAAGTATGAAAATAGATTGGCGATGTAACGATATAGCACGTAAAGTTACACAACGGTGCACTAGTAACGATAGCATGTAACGAATGGTCGATCATTTTATCAACCGAGAGAATATAGTATAGTGATTGCTTGATTGTCATAGATTAAATTTTGATAGTTATTAAATGGCGCTGAGTGCATGCCGTACACACCCTGATCATGTTACCCTCGCGAGGAAATGGCACTCTTTGGGCGCTCTCCCCAGGACCAGATCGGGCCCTATTGCACTGACATAGTTATGTTTATTATCTTAAACAATCAATTGTATGGCCAAATAGAGTACCAAGAATAGATGAGAATAGTAGACAAATAGACGAGCGTGTAGAGAGAAAGTGAACAGATGAGAATGAAGAGATAGTAGATGAGAATAGGGACCTATTCGTAAAACAACGTTAAACAGTCGATAGTAACAGTTGCACAGCACTAGGTCGTGTGCCGACATTCTGGTAGAAGTCACATCCGCCCATTAGCCGTGCTATGAACACAGGCCAGATGGTCCAGCGTGATCCCAAGGTAAGAGAGAACACACTAAGGCCGTTTGGATCGTGCTGATCCCTAAGGGTGTAAAGGGTTTTAAGGGTACAACCAGCTCGTCGGCAATGGACATGCGTCAAAGCCAAGGAGACTTACGGAGGCCTTGACAAGGAGTTTCTGGTCCAGTCAGGAGTATTTCCAACAGAGAGGTGGTCCCAGCCAAGAAAAGTGTGTAACAAAACATTGTTTATCTTGCCTTGAGTACTCGAAGGCAGAGGGACGCGATAACAATGTACAAATCACGCGAATAAAAGGAATATAAGTTTTATTAAAATAATAGAGAATTTTTAAGTGGAATAATTCCACTTCATTACCGAATAGATTATTGAATAGTTTAATAAGGTCAAATGGCAAATATTAATGTTTAGTGTGTGCAAGTGTAAAGAAATCATGAGAGCATGGATAATCGTGCATATGACTTTTATTAATTGAATTTATGCAATATTACCAAATTTTAATATTTAGATTAATACCATTCATAACAGTGCATGATTGAGCTTAAACAAAGGTTAAATGGCATATATAGCAGGAGTATGTATGCAAATTAAGGCTTCTTGCCGCTTCCTTGAAATCGCGACGGGTGGTCCGGCCGCGGCCTGCTGAACCGGTCGGGCTGGCGTGGACCGGAAGGAACCGCGACGGCATAGGCCGTCGTGTTTATAACATGATGGACCGGCCGATCGCATCCCTTCTGAGATCGCGACGGGTTGGGCGGTCGCGATTTCAGAAGGGCAGCCCGACCCAGAAAGGGGAAAAACATCCCTTTTCAGGTCAGTCCTTCCTTCCATGGTGGATATAGGTCAATTCTAAAATCCATATAAAATCGCACGAAGGTCAAAAAAATATGAAACTAGTTTTAAACGAAATTAGACATGTAGATCTATCACTAGGCATGAGTAATTTGAAAATAGACAAGGATTGGGCATGCTTTAAGCAGGTTACACTTCGGTGACCTAAAATGTGCATAGTCATGAAAAATGATTTAATTTGCATCAGATACATGATGAAAATTGAGGAAAATAGGATCATTAGAACTGTAACATCATGCAGTAACTATGATAAAAGTTTCGTGGCATGAGATCAAGTAGATTCATGGTTTGGAAGTAAACGGGAAGGTTCAGATACATTGAGATGACATAGATTAGGGCATTTAATACTCCTCATGGAACAACAAAAATTGGGGAAATTATGGGGCTTTCAAAGATAGATGTAAGGGATACCTATGGCCGAAGTTATGTGATTTTCGCTTGAGAGATTGCCTACCTTTTTGCACTGTAAAGATTCCTACGGTTGAAAAACGAAGAAGATGGAGCTCACCCTTATTCCTAGCCTCCGTCTCCTTGCTCCTTAGGTCCAATAGCTCCTTCTCCTCGTGCTCCCAGGTTCAGCAAGTGTCTAGGGGTTGGTAGAGATGAATTGGGAGTGTTTTGTATGCCCAATGTCTCTTAATCACCTTAGAACTCTCTCTTCTCATCAAACTCCGAATTATCCATATTTATCACCTTAATTCGAGTCTTTATCTGCCTAATTAGATTGGGAAGAGCCTCAATTTCGTGGGTAGAGGGTTTGGGTAGGTTTAGGACTCTTGTAGAGATATTCATAACCTAGTTTAGTCATTATCTTACCCCTTTTTAATTTATTTAATAATTAACTCCGAATTTCAACAGTTTTCCCCTTTTCTAGCATTTATCACCTAATTAGCTTGGGGAGAGATCTAATTTCGTGGCTAACATGTTAGGATGGGATGGGGACTCCTTTTATGGTAATTATGGCCAATTTAATGATTATCTTAACCCCTTTTTCATTTATTATTAATTAAGGTGCGAATTTAGCTCAATTAATTCCCATCCAAAGATGGGCTCTTCACAATTGGGCCCATCTATTCATGCTTGGACCATTAGTATAACCCATCACCTATTTTAGCTTAATAGGTTTTAGTTTAATTTTATTTATTCCATTTTATTCACCATTTATTCTAATTTTCACATTTCTTTACTAATTTCTTATTTTAATTCAATTTAATATTATTTATCCCAATACTTATGACCTTATCCATCATTTGGGCTCTTGCTTTTGGCCTAATAACTTATGTATGGGTTAATTGTACAACCCATATACTTAATTTACTTAATGGGTTTTAATTATCCTTTTATTAGAGAAGTTATTCAAGGGTCAAAATCGTCCATTAGTCCAATTCTCGCAATGGGCTATCAACCCATACTGTTTAAAGTCTGCTCACATCTTTATTTTATTTTTAATAAACTTTGGCTCATATAATAATGGGTTTTCTGACTTATTCCTTAATTACGATATTAAGCCGCATAAATTCTTAATCTTGGTCCAAATGATTTTTCTATGCCTAAATTTATTAATGGGTCATTAGAGAACATTATTTAAGTATAACTATTATTTTTACAAAAAAAAATTATATGAGTTTTTATGCATGAAATAATGACGCTTATATTTTTAACTAGTTTGAATTATTAATTGATAAAATTTTAATTTACCTATATTTTCTAATTAATGAATTTTTTGGGGTACTACAGTATCAATTGTAAAAAGTAATTAGACATTTAACATGGTATGATCATGCTACATATAAGGTAAATCACAATGTACCAAAATCAGACACAATGATGGAAAACGATTAAATTCGAAAAGGATCCTTGATAGAAATTGGGGAAAATTGTGTCATTGGATTCCTGACATCAAGTAGCATGTGTAATAAAAGTTTCATGGCACGAGATCAAGCATGAACATGGATTTTAGGTGAACAAGTCAAGTCAGGTACATGTTCTTAACAGAACGTAACTTTGAGTACAAAATACTCAAATTTGGGGAAAACATGGGTTGGTTGGTACTCATCGCCACAGTCTAAGATCCCATCTTCGAAGGCTGCTCTGCTCGTGAATCCTCACTTGTAACTAGGGGATGAGCCTCATGAAGCCATAGGCTTAGTAGGGATCATCTGATCCCACCACTTAGCCAAATAGCGCCAAAGCCACAATCTACATAAACGAAGGAAATATCTACTAAACAATAAGCATGTAGTAATTTCTAACAAGAAGTAGTAAAGTAAGACACACTGCCAAGTGCACAAAAATCTCCAACTAGTGATGCAAGTTTAAATCACAAGCAGTGAATGACTCAATGCTATGCACTCAATTCTGGATAAACAATATTGTTTCCTGGCTCAAGCCATAAAACACTAGCCATTGTGATAAACCTCAATCACTAATCTTGCAATCAAGGTACCCACTGAGCTCTCAACCTCTAACTACTGCTATGTGCCTAGCCACCTCCTACACTGAGAGTGAGGCATGTGAAGCTATGCCATACACACAGGTAAACCATAGCTCGCCACACCACAGTCTCACACCTATCCACCTCTACTTGGCTCTAGAACCTCATAGAGTGAGGCTTGTAAGGAAATATGGATTAACTATGGACCAAGCATAGACAACAAACCGCAAGGTGTCCTCTCCCTCAGTCACAGTGCACTCAAGCGACATGCCTTGGCCATCTTTCCTCTGCCTAGATGTAAGCTCAATGAGGGGAGTTTGTAAAATGACAAAACTTGGATCATGCACCGAGCACACAAACTAACCTACTTAACCTGCAGTCGAACGTGCTAGAAGCATCAGGATAACGAGCTAGTGGAGGTTGTCATGCTAGGACAGTAGCCCTGATATCCTTTAAACTTAGGATGTGCAGAAAACATTGAAAACCATTAACAACTCACTACTTGAGAATGTTCAAAAACCCAAACGCATCGCCCACGTAAACCATGGATTGGTTGTGGTCATCACCCCATCCACATTCATAAAAATCACCAAAAACATGATTAGCACTACTCCCATTCAAACATAATGGAAAAGAGGGGGCTAAACTCTACCCAACTGAGCTCTGAATAATTGGCCACATAGCCACATGACTAAATCCTCACTAGAACCACCTCAGAAACTAATTGAGAACACAGTTGCCCAGAAGGCCACATTCAAAACTCATCCACTCAGCTAACCACTATCGATTTTGGTGAGAAAATAGTAAAAGGCATGAACACGTCGCCCAGGGGCACCATGTTTAGAACATGTCGCTGGCCCGACCAAGTTTACACATAGTAGCTCCCCTTGATCACGGACACCCTCACATGAATGTGTCATAAGGTGTGACCACATTTAGAATGTGGTCACTGAATATGATACATTCATATATAGGGCATAGGCAAAGATCTGGCTCTCTTGGCAATGGCCATCCTTGTCACGTCCCGTCATTTAATATAACTATAAATGCCGGAACGTGAACGCATGAGGAGTCAAGAGTAAACTTTAAACTAATTGAGCAATAAATTGCTCGGGACTTTACTAAATAAAAATAATTATTCGTTGACATTCTACAGGTAATACATGACTCTCCATTTACAATTCAAACTTAAACGCCGTAAAGGTTGATCTCTCAGCCCTCAAATCCTGATGTCCCACCTTCTAGAACTGTAGATAACCTGAAAAAAATAGGATTTGATGAGCTAACTAGCCCAGTAGGACTCAAATCCTTAATTCAAAGGGTGAATACATGATAGCCAAGACAATGGCAGAACGGATAACAAAGAGGCACAATTAAATGTTAGGACAGTAAGCTTGAAACAGTGATAATGAAACACAAGGCATGCTCAGGTATATAACTCAAAACTGGCTCATTTAACAGTTATACAGAATATGAATTATGATGACCATAATCAAACAGTAATTGATGCAATGCCAAACATCCCGTTGTCCTCATTGCCCCCGCGCGACCACTGACAAATTCGGGTGCTCCTCCCAAGATTGAACCAGCCTTATTTGCACAAGCATTTCAGTCAGGTGGGGTCCAAGGACCCAATAAATGTCATCATCAGTTAATCACATCTCACAAGGTGTTTAAGCATTTGAACTCTCAGGTTGTCAGGTTTTATGAACTCAGTTACCGAATACAGGAGAATAGAATCAACGGGGTATCATACGTAGTTGATAACTTCTCGAATTATCCAAGGATGAGTGAGGCACACAATGTAGGTAAACTTTGCAGTAATAGGACAGTATTTATCAAGGTAAATAAGGGGGTAGCTTGCTAGGCTATTAGGATGAAGTTTTAACAAGAGTTCTTACATGAAAGATTGCTGAAATACAAGTCAAGACAGTAGGTGTCGACAGCTATGAAGGGGCTGTCGACTGGTAGCAACAGCCAGAGCACCGTTTTGCTGGTTCTGAGTGTATCTATCGATAGCTATGGGCTGGCTGTCGACAGGTAGCAACAGCCCCAGCAGTCTGAGGTTCTGAGAGACTGGGTCTGTTGACAGCTATGGGCTGGCTATGACACCGCCAGTTCTCTTTTTAGAATGACTTTGAATACACTTAAGAATACCAATTATGGAACCTATGGATTAAGGCATGAATTATATAAAATAGAAGAACCTATTTGTAGTCTCCACAATGATTTATATGCTAAACAAGCAAGACGAAACATAAGGTTACAATCCATACTTGTCTAGCTAGAAACTAAGCTTGATGTAGTACTGGAAGTATAGCCATGACAACAAGTGTCTGTTGGAAAGATTCCTACAAGATAGATAATCTCAAATTATTTCAAGGATCTAAATCAAGGCTTGAAGTACCAAACATCTAAATAGAAATAATCACATTGTTCTAAAGGTATTGTGACTTCCACTAAACTCTACTATCATGTATAAAGCCCAAGGATGGACGAAGAAGGAAAAGAATCAATCTTAGAATAGAACAAGATTCTTCTTCTCCCAATCATGAAAATGTCTACCACAACTGGAAGAAGAGGAGGAGGATTGCAAGTATGGCAACTTGACTACTCAACAGGGTTCCTTTTCATGTATAAAAGACAGGATTAAAGGAGAAGGAGATGAATCCTACATGATCTTGGAAAATGGTAATGAAGGCATTCATGGAACTAAAACAAGAGCTTGAACATTAAAATCATATGTTTGATGGCTAGTTCAAGAACAAGAGTTAGAGAAGAAGGAAAGAGGATTGAATCCTACCTAGAAGAGAACAAAATCTTCTTCTCCTTATCGTGGAGATTAGCTTTAACCGGAAAGAACAAGTGTAGAAGGTGAAGCAGTAGTGCGACAACTACAGCAGGCAGCAGTTGCAGCTCTTCTCAACAATGATAGCAGCACCGCTACAGCAGTAGAAGAAAAAGTAGCTCCAGCAACGATAGCCCAACAACAACAACAAGAGCACAAGCAGAAGAGAAACCAGAGCAAGGAGTAGTAGGAGATGGAGGTGAGGAGTAGAAAGTTTGCATGAATGGGTGAAGGATGGTTTTTTATAAACCCAGCATACCTCTTATGCAGAAGGCACGTCGGCCGTGGAGGTGTCATGGTAAGAATCATGAAGTTTTTCCAACGACACGATTACCATGCACACTTCCAAGCTTAACACGTAAGGGGTTAACGTGTGACTTTCCTACTTAAGTGAGGTGGCTTTCCTCAGCTCCTCACACGTAGACACACATAATTACCCAGAAAATTACTACCGTAAATGGCCCCTAATTCGGCTAGCCCAATAATCCCTATATAAATGTGTTCAAACGAAGTCCGTTTGTATTAAAAATTCAACCATAGACTAATGTAATGGTTTTACAAATTATGGTGATTTTAGTTTAATTTTTAGAATTTATTTTCCACTGGGTGAAAAATTATCCGAAAAATAGTTGCGTCGACTTAATCTCGAAATCCGTACGTCAACAATTTTGAATATTTATATTTCTGATATCATCACATTTTTCTAGAAATTATGGTGTTCTTGGATTTTATTTTCGCTACAATTTTTTGGTGTCGCCCTGTTGGAGCGCATACCTCTAAGTACAACACTAGGGTAACATTTATTATCTCTAATAAATTCTAAATTAAGATTAATTTCATCTCATGATAATAGTTATGTTTAATCATCAAATTATTCACATTTTTCTAGAAAATAAAATTTTCAGGGTGTTACAACTCTCCCCCACTAAGAAAAGAGTTTGGTCCTCCAAACTCCTTAACTAGTTTGGATGGATCAAAAGATTTAAGTTTTTAGTCTTTTAAAATTTATCTAATCCAGATTAGTCTTACCAATCCCGTCATAATTATTATGTCATATGATGTTACATCTTCTATATAATTTATTACCATGACATCGTCAACTGATAGGAATTTGAATATTAGTCAACATTTTTAGTTATTAAGGAGCCATGTTGTGATCATAGGTTCAATTAGATACAACCTTCACTACGCTCTTTATTTCTGGTAGTATATATTATACCCAAATTCTTCCCCACTAAGAATAACCTTACTCCTTAGAGAGTTATGTAAATACATATACCCTTGGGAAGGGTAATAAAGTATGACAAGAATGACGAGTATTGAGAATATAAAGATAAACAACAAATATTTTATTTATCACATAAGATTTCTAATATAGAACTTTGTAATCAGCCTTACAAATTTACATTGGTTGTCTAAACTTACTAAGCTTTGACATGTTATAACAACTGAACTCAATCATCTCCCATTCCGCTGGCTGAGCAAACAAATTTAAGTTTAGTTAATCAATTGTGTAATTCAACTTTTCTAATTCATACTATTAATACAATTGTTACCATATGTATCTGGTTATTTGATATATTAACCTCCATAATTAAATGATGTCTTTTCCTTGTAGGATTTTGAGATATGACAGAGGATTTATGTTGTGTTATTGGTTTTGATATATCAAGCAAAAGGTAATAAATATTTAACACAAGTCTTTTATAACATAAGAAAATTCATAACGTTAAAGGCTCCTTTTAATGTGTTGACTCTGGTTACTTCATAGGTTGACACTCAAGTTATAATGAGTGAGTTATTGAAACTGAAATTCGATGATACATATGAGTCGATTTTATGCAAAGGTTAGGTCGATGCTTAATGGATTTCCTATAGCGTAGAAGTTCAAAGTATCGCCTTAGATGGAGATCAGGTTGACACTAATCAAGTTTCTAATTAATGCTTAGAGAAAAATACGGCTTGAGGTTAACTCCAAATGGAGATTAGGTTGGCTCCACCAATATGTAAGGTTGACATTAAGATACTACAAGACCAATTCTATGTGATGGACAGTTAATCAAAACTGTAATCATCTGATTGAGGTCAATTCTAGAAAACATGGAGTTGATTTTTCTAAAACTTTCCTATTGACCCAAGTCAAATTGTCTGTACAAGTTGACACATCATGTTACTGATCAGTTGAAGCAAAACGTTGGGATTTAACTCAATTAAAGACAATTGATTCTTGTGTTATAGGTAGAAGAGAAATTTGATGAGTTCAAGCTTAAAGAGAATGCAATCAACAGTTCAAGAAGTTATCTGACCAAAGCCAAACTTTGGTGCAAAGTATTTGCATATACTTGCTTTTCTTTAGAAATCTCCCTAGTTGGATATTTTCCTACTTCTTTTCTTCACTAATTTGTTTGGTTGTCTACTCCAATAGAAGTAAACAGATTCAATCCTACACAGTGTGTGTATAGTTTGTTAGATTTAAAACAATCTTGAAACATCGAATCATCAATTCTGTTAGTGTTCCACACATTTGAGTTATTAAAGAGCCTTACTTGGTTTAGTGAGGAATGGATGTGGATGATGATTAAATGATTCATCACAGTAGTATAATAATTTAAAATCCAAGGAAATGGGAAAGTCAATGGAAGAATTCATCATGGGGATAGTCATGAAATCTATATGATCAATTGAACCATTCATTTACTCATTCTTATTTAGAGTTGGAGATAATAACATATCAATGTAAAAGTCATATTAATGTAAAATAAGGGATGAGCAGGTTTGACTTTTCCTTTAGTAGGAGAGGGCTCCCTTGGAGAAGTCATATGTGTGTTTCTCATTTTTCACAGACCTTAGATTCTTAGCATTCTACTAGGTTTATTTGAATTATGAGACTTTTAGGTAGGCTAAATTGTGAGGAATTAGAAAGACGCTATTTTGATGAAATCGTAAAAATCACATTTTTCTTCTTCGGTGGGAGAGTTGACTTTTTATTGGTAGGAATATGATTTTTCTGATATTTTTATTGGATTCAAATGGTGGGTACTTCCTATTTACATGTAATATCTTAAGTAAATGTTATATCAAATTATAACATTTACTTAAATGATATGGAATGTAAATAAGGTATGAGTTTCAGTCTTACAGGGTTCTACTGACACTTCTGATTGAAGAAGAATCAGTTCATCACAGACTGGTGTATGTCGACAGCTAGGAAGTGGCTGTCGACAGCTACTGTCCTCCCAGAACTAGTTTCTGGGATCTGACACTATCTGTCAACAAACCAGAATCAGCTGTCGACAGTCGAGGAACATCTGTCGACAGGTGAAAGCCATCTGTCGATAGCTACTGCTGGTTTTGCATTGATTGGGTTTTGGAAGCAGGATACCTGTCAACAGATGGGTTCTATCTGTCGACAGTTATGGGTTGAACTTCCAAAATTGTATTACAACATCTCAGAAGACTCTTCTAAGTGTTCCTATAATGCCAAACATGGTTGACAATATTTTCTTGCTTCTAATGGATTGAGTTTCATAATATGCTTGAGTCATAACATAAACTTTAGGTAAAGCATGATTACAAGGAATAGGACAACACTTCTATGGTTCTTTCCAGAATTAGAGACAAGTGTATGTATAAGGTAAACACTTTAAACATGAGGTCTTGTGTAGGAATAAAAAGCAAGAATGAAGGAAAGAAGGAAGAAGAAATCCTATAGAACATGGAACAAAAAGGAGATATGGGTTTATACAAATGAAAAGACTATAATCATGGAGAAGAATCGTAGGAAGCAAACTACCCCTAGATATTTCATACATACTCAATACAATCTATATCCAACTTTACCTATCTAGCTTAACCTCAGGCTTTCTACCCATCCTCATAGGTCACTACAGGATGTTGAAGACCATAACTATTTGAATCCTCAACCAATGCTCTGATACCATTATGTCACGTCCCGTCATTTAATATAACTATAAATGTCGGAACGTGAACGCATGAGGAGTCAAGAGTAAACTTTAAACTAATTGAGCATTAAATTGCTCGGGACTTTACTAAATAAAAATAATTATTCGTTGACATTCTACATGTAATACATGACTCTCCATTTACAATTCAAACTTAAACGTCGTAAAGGTTGATCTCTCAGCCTCAAATCCCAATGTCCCGCCTTCTAGAACTGTAGATAACCTGAAAAAAAAAAAAAGGATTTGATGAGCTAACTAGCCCAGTAGGACTCAAATCCTTAATTTAAAGGGTGAATACATGATAGCCAAGACAATGGCAGAACGGATAACAAAGAGGCACAATTAAATGTCAGGACAGTAAGCTTGAAATAGTGATAATGAAACACAAGGCATGCTTAGGTATATAACTCAAAACTGGCTCATTTAACAGTTATACAGAACAAGAATTATGATGACCATAATCAAACAACAATTGATGCAATGCCAAACATCCCGTTGTCCTCATTGCCCCCGCTCGGCCACTGACAAATTCGGGTGCTCCTCCCAGGACTGAACCAGCCCTATTTGCATAGGTATTTCAGTCAGGTGGGGTCCAAGGACCCAATAAATGTCATCATCAGTTAATCACATCTCACAAGGTGTTGAAGCATTTGAACTCTCAGGTTGTCAGGTTTTATGAACTCAGTTACCGAATACAGGAGAATAGAATCAACGGGGTATCATACGTAGTTGATAACTTCTTGAATTATCCAAGGATGAGTGAGGCACACAATGTAGGTAAACTTTGCAGTAATAGGACAATATTTACCAAGGTAAATAAGGGGGTAGCTTGCTAGGCTATTAGGATGAATTTTTAACAAGAGTTCTTACATGAATGATTGCTGAAATACAAGTCAGGATAGTAGGTGTCGATAGCCATGAAGTGACTGTCGACAGGTAGCAACAGCCAGAGCACGATTTTGCTAGTTCTGAGTGTGTATGTCGATAGATAGGCTGGATGTCGACAGGTAGCAACAGCCCCAGTAGTCTGAGGTTCTGGGAGACTGGGTCTGTGGACAGCTATGGGCTGGCTGTCGATAGCCGCCAGTTCTCTTTTCAGAATGACTTTGAATACACTTTAAGAATACCAATTATGGAACCTATGGATTAAGGTATGAATTATATCAAATAGAAGAACCTATTTGTAGTCTCCACAGTGATTTATATGCTAAACAAGCAAGATGAAACATAAGGTTACAATCCATACTTGTCTAGCTAGAAACTAAGCATGATGTAGTACTGGAAGTATAGCCATGACAACAAGTGTCTGTTGGAAAGATTCCTACAAGATAGATACTTAATCTCAAAGTATTTCAAGGATCTAAATCAAGGCTTGAAGTACCAAACATCTAAACAGAAATAATCACACTGTTCTAAAGGTATTGTGACTTCCACTAAACTCGACTATCATGTATAAAGCCCAAGGATGGACGAAGAAGGAAAAGAATCAATCTTAGAATAGAACAAGATTCTTCTTCTCCCAAACATGAAAATGTCTACCACAACTGGAAGAAGAGGAGGAGGATTGCAAGTATAGCAACTTGACTACTCAACAGGGATTCCTTATCATGTATAAAAGACAGGATTAAAGGAGAAGGAGATGAATCCTACATGATCTTGGAAAATGGTATTGAAGGCATTCATGGAACTAAAATAAGAGCTTGAACATTAAAATCTTAAGTTTGATGGCTAGTTCAAGAATAAGAGTCAGAGAAGAAGGAAAGAGGATTGAATCCTACCTAGAAGAGAACAAATTCTTCTTCTCCTTATCATGGAGATTAGCTTTAACCGGAAAGAACAGGTGTAGAAGGTGAAGCAGTAGTGCGGCAACTATAGCAGGCAGCAGTTGCAGCTCTTCTCAACAATGATAGCAGCACCACTACAGTAGTAGAAGAAAAAGCAGCTCCAGCAACGATAGCCCAGCAGCAACAACAAGAGCACAAGCAGAAGAGAAGCCAAAGCAAGGAGTGCAGGAGATGGAAGTGAGGAGTAGAAAGTTTTTTTTTTTTTTAGTCAAAAAGGTCCTCAGGGACAGCGACTAGGAGAGTGCACCTTACTCCAGAGGAGTAGAGTGTTCCCACTCCACCAGTGCGAACCACCTGGGCCAAAATTATTAATAAAGGACAATACAATGGCTAAGGGGCATACCCCAGCTAAACAATTCTGAGAGAAGGAAGACCAGACCGGTCCATGGTAAGAGGACCTTTACACTCACGAGGCAAAGATGTAGGGGAAGAGAAAACAATATTCCTAAGGGATTTGCAGCCCAAGTTGGCCAAAGCATCAGCCACTTGGTTAGTTTCTCTATACATATGAACCATCTGAACACTTGAGGAGCGAATGTACTTGTGAGCTTCTGTCCACCAGCGCATACAGTCCCAAGCAGGAGAGCTACCATATTTGAAAGAAGCAACAAGGGAGGCCGAGTCAGACTGGATATGAGATAAAGGGAGATCATATTCAGTGGTGAGCCGAATACCATCACACAAGGCCCGGACCTCAGCAACCAGACTACCACCAAAACCATAGTAATGAGAAAAAGCCAGAATGAGAGAACCCGAGCTGTCTCTGATACATCCTCCACCACCGCAGTGACCCGGATTCCCCTTGCTAGCACCATCCACATTCAGAACCAAACCAGAGTCAGGAGGAATCCATCTAACAAGCTTGAAAGATCTGTTTTTGATAAGGGGGTTGAACCCAAGGGAACAAAGGTCAGCACTGCATCTACCAGGTGCATAATGATTAAAAGTCACTGAGGCAAGGGCGGTAGAGACCATGAAGCGTATATTGTGAACAATACTCTGGATGGGACGTCGTTTCCCTTCAAAACGCATGCTACAGCGAGAGCGCCAAATTTCCCAGATAACCAACATGGACACATAGAGTGATACATAGCCATGCGGGGTGGACATGTTGCAGAACTTCACCAAGTGCCACAGGCGAGCAGTGATATTATCATAAGAAGATAAGTTAACCTCGAGCATGGGAGCCGCCCAATTCCACAGATCAGTGGCCAACTCACTTGAGATGAATAAGTGATTTAAATCTTCAGAATTATGGTTAGAACAACAAGACCAACGAGAGGGTAGAGCAATACCCTGGTCCACGATCCTGGAGTCCACAGGCACAGCACGATAAAGCAATCTCCAACAGAAAAGGGAAGCCCGGTGGTAGAAGGAGTGGTGCCATAGGCGAATCATAGGCTTTCTAATCAAACCATGCAAAGAAAAATTCTTGTACGTAGAAGAGGTTGTAAAGGCGCCACCTGGAGAGCCAGTCCACACACAGCGATCCAAGTGTTCAGAGAGCTGGATGTCATCAAGTATGGATGGGCAGGCGATAAGACTCCGAATGGGATGGTGATCATCAAGAATAACCTCACGAACATTGAGACTAGGACCATGGTAAGGGCTGGTCAAAATAGTCTCAAGAATGTCCTGACCAAGCCAAACATCTCTTAAAAAGTCGACAGTTCTACCATCTCCAACAATCCATCTAGAATGAGTCCGAACTGCCTGGTAAGCTAAATTAAAAACTACCTTGGACATACCCCGAGGAAAGGAATGCCTGAAGGGCGCTCCATCCTTAACCTGAAATCTGATCCGAGCGTAAGAAGCCCACATTGAAGCACCATTGTAAATGTTCCAAATTTGCTTTGTAGCCAGAGCAAGCTGAATGTGCCGCATATTTTTAATATCAAGACCCCCTTCAGATATAGGGTGGTGGATGACATCCCAAGAGATCCAATGCTTCCGATGGGTACCTTCCGATCCATTCCAAAAAACATTTGCACAAGACTTTTCAATGTAGTTAACCACAGACTTTGGAATAGAAACAGCGGCAGCTAAATATATAGGAAAAGAAGATAAAACCGATTTATGAGGATTGCCCTGCCAGCCTGGGAAAGGAACTTAGACTTCCAGGAATTCATCCTGGCATTAATCTTATCCATGAGAAATTTGAAATCAGCCACTTTAACTCTTCCCACTCTAATGGGAACGCCAAGGTAGCGCAGAGCGCCCACCTGCTGGTGAAAACCCGTAATGTTGGATAATTTCCTGCCAAGATAAGAGGGCGCTTTTGGAGAGATAAGGTAGGAGCTCTTCTGGTTATTAACTTTTTGCCCCGAAGAATTCTGATATCTGCGCAGAAAATTAAGTAGCTTCTGAATGTTAGAAGTCTGGCCATTGCAGAAAATAAGCGTGTCATCCGCAAAAAGCAGGTGGGAAACGGTAGGGCATCTCCTAGGCCAGCATAAGGAAGAAGAGAAGAAGAAGAAATGTGCTTCAGTCCCCTACTGAGCGCCTCTTCCATAATGATGAAGAGGGCAGGAGCAAGAGGATCTCCCTGGCGCAGACCTCTAGAGGATTTGAAGTACCCAACAGAAGAGCCATTGAACATAACTGAGAACCAACAATTAGATATTAGCATGCCAATAAGAGATATAAACCGATTGGAGAAACCAAATTGTCTGAGCACCGCAAACAGGAAGTCCCATTCAACTCTATCATAGGTCTTCATCATATCAAGTTTAAGGATGACATTGTGACCCCGGACTTTCCTTCCAAGATCCTGAATAAGCTGATTAGAAAGAGCAATATTATCCACAATATTTCTGCCTTTCAAAACGCACCTTGCTCCTCAGAGATGATAAGGGGAAGGATGTTCGAGAGGCGGGAGCAGATGATCTTAGAAATGATTTTAAAGCAGAAATTGCATAAGCTAATCGGTCTGAAATCTTCAAAGGAAGAAGGATACTGGACCTTGGGGATAATAGCAAAGAGAGTCGAAGACACGCCCCGAGGAAGGGGGAAGCCCATGAAAAAGCCGCGAACAGCAGCAATAACATCCACCGAAATGATTTCCCAGCAGGTTTGAAAGAAACATCCAGAGAACCCATCCGGACCAGGGGCTCCATCACCATTCATTGCCCAGACCGCCATCTTCACTTCATCATCAGTGGGAATAGAAATAAGGAGGTCATTCTGGTTCTTATGAATAAGATTAGGAATAATTGAAGCATATAATCATCAATATCATGCGCTTCGGAAGTGAGAAGCTGAGAGAAAAACTTCTCCGCCTCCGCAGATAAGGCGATTTGGTCATCACACCAAACATCATCAATTTTGAGGCGATTAATGTAATTCCGAGATCTATTGCCCTGAACCACCGCATGGTAAAAAGATGTGTTTTTATCACCATCATTGATCCATTGCACCCTAGATTTATGGGCCCAAAAAATTTCCTGACACATAAGAGCACGCCTAAGTTTAGCATTAGCAGCATTAAGTCCCTCCCTATTTGCAGTAGACGGTTCATCATCAAAATATAGTTGTTTGGCAGCCACAAGGTCCTCAGCTGAATGAACATTGTTGCATGAATGGGTGAAGGATGGTTTTTTATAAACCTAGTAGACCTCTTGTGCAGAAGGCACGTCGGCCGTGGAGGTGTCATGGTAAGAACCATGAAGTTTTTACCAACGACACGATTACCATGCACACTTCCAAGCTTAACACGTAAGGGGTTAACGTGTGACTTTCCTACTTAAGTGAGGTGGCTTTCCTCAGCTCCTCACACGTAGACACACATAATTACCGAGAAAATAACTACCGTAAATGGCCCCTAATTCGACTCACCAATAATCCCTATATAAATGTGTTCAAACGAAGTCTGTTTTTATTAAAAATTCAACCATAGACTAATGTACTGGTTTTACAAATTACGGTTATTTTAGTTTAATTTTTAGAATTTATTTTCTACTGGGTGAAAATTTGCTCGGAAAATAGTTACGTCGGCTTAATCTCGAAATCCGTACATCAACAATTTCGAATATTTATATTTCTGATATCACCACATTTTTCTGGAAATTATGGTGTTCTTAGATTTTATTTTCGTTACAGTTTTTCAGTGTCGCCTTGTCGGAGCGCGCACCTCTAAGTACGACACTAGGGTAACATTTATTATATCTAATAAATTCTAAGTTAAGATTAATTTCATCTCATGATAATAGTTATGTTTAATCATCAAATTATTCACATTTTTCTAGGAAATAAAATTTTCGGGGTGTTATAATCCTGACCTAGAAAACACCAAAATTTCAATGGGAAATGGTGAAGGGGAGGAGGGGGACGTACTAAAAACACACACACACACAGAAACCATCAAAATGACCTCACACACCCTTCACATGAAAGGCCCACCAACAAAACAACCCCAAGAACCCATGAGTAATCACAGTTGGGTAGTGGGGGATCACTCTACCCACAGAAGGCCAACATCAACCCGTTAGGGCCTTTACATAGTTTGGCTACCTCATCCTCACTGTTACCACCATGTTCAAATCACCACAATGCTAGGGCCTTCGAGTAGGGCACTCAATAGCCTGCTCCTCTTGGATGAAAGTCAGGTGAGTCCCTCTGCAATTCCCGAGCACTTTGCAACTCCTCCCCTAAGACTACAACCAATGGACAAGCTTAGAGACTCCCCAGGACAATCAAGTGGCACCAGTCCAAACCCCAAGTCAAAGCTCTACAGTTTGGGGGACCTCTTATGGAAGTTATGAAGAATATCCTCGTCAAGATCTTCGTCTCCTAGAAAGTGCCATCTCATTGCAAAATTATCTAGATAGGGATTCCACACTCTAGTTTAGACCTTGGCATAACACCTACATCGAAGGGAAGCACATAAGGGTGGAAGGAGGTTGGGGGAAGTGCTCTTAGAAATGGAGCTCACCAACCACTCTCTAGGGTCAATTTGCCAAACCTTGCCTTGGAAGGCTGATTCCATACAAGACACTTCTTGGCTGGGAAGTCTAAGTACTCAATCGTGACTCACCATGTGGATTCGACCCGCGGCCTTGATTACTTGGTAGACACTCTAACATAATGATCTTGAGTCTCTGACTCTGAGAAGAGGTACACACCAATTAAGATCTCTTGGTCTGCTCTTACCTCACCTTATGGGACGTATTTATGGCCTATGATGGCCGAAGCAGTTTGTCAGTTACGAGCAACGAATGGAAATTTAAGCAATATCTAACTAGACTCTAATACTAAGATAATTTCGTCGATATGACGCCAGGTCGCTCATCACTCTGGTCATGTCCCAATGGTCTGTGTAACGTCATCATCTGACTTACCTGAGACACAATAACAAATAACACAGAGTGAGCGATAATGCTCAGTAGGACTTAAATCTCATGAGCCAAGCACACTTTAAATAAGTAATGCATTAAAGAGCAGAGTAGCTAACGATAGAGAGTCAAATAAAGTCGTGATGATAATAGCAATTCGATATCAAGTAAAACGACAATGTCAACCGAGCAGTATGTAACATGTCTAGCAAAGAGAGAGAAATTGGCCATATCACGAGATAGCACGATAGCACACAAGTCAAGATAGCGCTTTGATCTATTTTCATCGATTCAGGTAGTCTAGCACTTTGGTTGTCTATAGACAGCCGAGAGAGATTCTAGCACTTTGTTTTGATTGTCTTCAATTAATCTTGCTAGTCTGGCACTTTGGATGCATGCCTAACATCCTGATCATTGAACTCCTGTGGGAAAATGGCACTTTCAGGTGCACCTCCCAAGACTAGAACAGGCCCTTTATAATGTTGTTTGCCATCGGTTATATTTTTTATCTTAGACAATCAAATAGATGGTCAAATAGTGTACTAAGAATAGATGAGAGTAATTGAAGAATAGACAAGAGTAGATGAGAGAATAAGGAATAGATGAGAACTAAGGTCAAAGCACGTAAAACAACATTAAACAGGCGATAGTAACAGTTGCACAACATGCTGATTGGTGCTGGCAGTCGGGTAGAATTCACTAATCACCCACTGGCCGTGTTACAAACACAGTCTAGAGGTCTGGCGTGATCTCAAGATAAGAGAGAAATCTAAGGTCGTTGGATCATGCTGATCCCTAAGGGTATCATGGGTATTGATGGTACAACCTGTTTGTCAACAATAGACGTCTGCCAAAACCAAGAAGTCTTACAGAGGCCTTGACAAGGATTACTTGGTTCAGTCAGGAGTATTCCCAACAGAGACTCCATCCAAGTCAAGAGAGTGTGTATAGAGAACATTTGCTCGTCTTGCCTTGAGTGTTCGAAGGCAGAGGAGCGCGATAACGTTATCCAAATCAAGTGAATAAAACAAAGATAAGTCCATTAAAATAATAGAGAAATTAACATGAATAATTGCACTTAATTACCATATATTATGAAGGTAGTTTCTGTAAGGTCTCATGACAAAAATTCATGTTCGGTGTGTGCATGTGAGAGAGAATCCAAGATAGCATGTGAGAGTCTTGAACATGTCTTTTAATAAGAAAATCATGTGGATATTAAAAAAATTATTTACATGATGTTATTGTTTGTCACAGAACATTACAAGGGTTTAATCATGATTATAGAGCATGAATTAGCAAGATTACATTGAATATTAGGGTTCTGGAAATACATAGTGAAATCACGATGTATGTGCTGGTCGCGTTGAAATCACGACGGTTAGGTCTGTCGCATTCAAGGATAATCGGAACAGGCAATCAATTGATGAAATGAAAGGTGATGGGGTGACCAGTCGTGATTAAGGCAATCGGTCCATAGTCACGACGGTTAGGGCCGACATGTTCAAGGCAATCGGTAATGGTACCGATTGGTGACCACATAGTCAAGACGTTAGGGTATGTTGTGTTAATGGCAATCGGAACAGAATAGGGAGACGCGATGCAGTGGACCGTCGCGTTAATGATGCGACGCGAACCCATGTCGCGACTCGGTTGAGAACGCGACCGATCGGGCCGTTGCGTTCTCAGGAATCCTGCCCGAACTCTAAAAGGGGAAATGGAGCACCTTGGATTGCAGTCCAGTCCTCCAAGGGCTTGACACGGGGGTTTTCAAAAATTGATGACTCAATGTGATAAAAAAATCATGAAAATAGTTTTAAACGAAACTAGACTTGCAGAGGTATCAATAGTAAAAAATAATTAAAAACTTATCATGGTATCAATAGGCTACAAACAGGTTCTTTCACAATGAAACCAAAACATGACACAGTGATTGTAAGACCCAGATTCCCAGTGTAACGACTCTCCTTATACCGGTACGATTATACCAATCAACGTCGGTACAAAGAATGCCGTCACAGTGGGATATTTACCCAACACTATACAATAGGTTGATATGTACATGAATAACAATGAAAATACAGCAGAAATAAAATGAAATTCTCATTCTCATTCCATCATCGTCACATAATCCATAGTCTATATAGCAATAAGAGAGATAACAATGTCCACATTATTACAACTCCAATTAAAATACATTGTCCATAACCTTGTCCATATGAATTACATTATTACATACTACAAAATAAAGCAAACTATTTAGTAATCTCCATAATCAGCTACTCCTCTCGTTCGATGTCACTCCTTGCTATACCTTCCTCAAGTACGGACACCTGTCTCACCTGTACGCCGAAGCAAGTATGAGTCTTCTAAAAAGACCCAGCAGGCATCTCTAAAGATAACATTCTTACACATATCACAGACATGCTAAACTATTAAACAATGAGGAAGCCATGCTATCTTTTAAACAATAAACGAATTACATGACATACGCTTTATAACAATATAACAATATACATAAACCACCTAACGTGCTTTCTATACCTGCTAATTAACTCGATTCATATTGCAAATCATAATTCATATCAATCATATTCTTAACATAATCAAATATCCATGAATGACCTATAGCATGCTTTCTACATACAACATATATATCATGAATCATGGTTTCATACTTTATTCAAATCATTGCACAATTCTACAAATCTAAATCATGGAAATATGTACGAGGTAAGTAACACTCCTAGCATGATATCTATAATTTCACATGTAAATATAACACTTTTAACACATTTAACTTGCTGTTTTAATGTAAAATTATCATATTTACATGACACTTGCACGTGGATTATATTAAACTATTCAACATGATACCAAACATTATATCATAATTAACCTAAATCATATTAACACATGTATGGCATGAACATAAGCACTTTTATCTTTGTTTTCACATGCATTTACTCTCTAGTTTACATTCACCTTCACTTACACATGATTTCACATATTCTTCACATAGTTTTCACTTGTACATTCATATATCACATCACTTGCACTTACCACGTGCCATATTCACATGTCACTTTACACATTATTCACATTTTACACTTTTTACACTTAATTTGCCGTGACACAGTCCTAAACACCATGAGAAGGACACACATACACATAACACATAATACAAAACACATATTCGCCACCTAGGCAATACAGTGACGAATCTAGGTACTGTGTAGACTGGGAGAAGCCCCCTCCACCCTAACCAGTGATACTTGTCCACCTCCAGGATTTCATCCTAATGCTCTTAGGATAACACATACACATTGAGCCTTCCCATAGGACCTTACTACAGTACGGCTCCACAACCCTCTATGGCAACAGTGTCAAAATCGGCTCAATTTTTACACATTATCACATGTTTTTCATTCATTTACATACACACTTTAACTCATTTACATGAACCTAACATATTTACACATGTTTCAGTTTACAGAACATGATGTTATCATTGAAGTTAATTACCATTGTTAAACCAATAACTATACCTACTGTTATCAAAACAGCATGAAACTTTTACCACAGGCTTCACACAGTTCATATGTCACATACCTAAATTTTTAGATTTTTCAAAACCATAATCAAATCTTAACAATTAAAAGAGATTTTAGGCATATCTATCAAGAAATTCATTAAACATGGTTCTCATTAATATAGTTAGTTCTAACAGTTCAAAATTTTGAAATCAGTTATCATACTATCATGGAAAAATTATGGAACCCTAATATACAATGGATCTAATTATTCAGGAATTATCATGGTCAAAACATGTTCATTATCCGATTACAGAAATTTTAATAAATAAAACTATTTATAGAAATTTGACACTTCCTCATGACATGACCTAATGACTCTACTTGACTACACATAATATTCTCAGCATGCACAGACAACCATAAATCCGAATTCCATCACTCAGATATGAAAATCATGGTTATGTGAAAACAGACGAACTTGGCGGCAAAGGGGTTGCCGCCAACTGGGGTTAACGGCACACGATGTTGCCGCTAACACAAGAACTTGGCGGCACACAAGTGGCCACCAACCTGCTATCTGCAGAAGTGCAGACTGAGCACGCAAACACAGAAGAATTTGGGGGTTCCAATATGTTAGTTATGGGTGTCCTCAAGCCAATCATAACTTGTACAATCTTGTTCTTTGATAATAATAATAAGGCTTTTATATTCGTTATGTGTAATTCGTTTATCGTTTCATTATGAAGTCCATGAATATGCACAATGGATATTAATTATGAAGAGATCATAACAATGAGATTGATATCCTTTAAACGTATATTCTTAATTGTTCCTAGTCGAGGATATCCGAGAAGGACATCGGATATCCGGTTAGGCTAGTACAGGTTGCACCTGCTCATATGATGAGGGTGGCTGGTCTCATAGTCACTTGTGTGGGGACACTAAGGTGAATCTGTAGGTGCTCATTGGAGAATGAGTTCACTGAACTGATCCGTTATGAATCGCTGGATGGTAATATTACCTTACTGTCAACCAGCTAGATTCATTGTCACAGTGGCGTGATTGGTCCTTAGACCTGAGACACCCGGACACCTTATTGGTGGACTTCTGGGTTTTGACCTTGACTTATAGATCTCTATCCATGAGGTCTTAATCATTAAGTGATCGGATCTAGCGAATACCTTCGAAGGTGATTGTGTGGTCAATATGGGATCGTTCGCTCTCGGTAATAGGAGAGTGAATGCTCTACGGAAGGATGCCTGATAGTCCCTGGCTAGGGCAAGACTACTTATCAGAAAAGGAGTTTTCTGATATTGTTATGCGGCATCTAAACCAAGTGAGTACCCATTTAGGTTTTGACAGTTGACCATACCCTAAGTGCCCTCGGGAGCATTGTACGAGCGAAGGATTATAGTCATGTGGTAACTGATGATACAAAAGGTTCCTTGAATGGGTTGCTGAACCCCAATGCTTTCCAGGATCAAGTGGTGTTGCTTGGCACCCAACTTGATTAGAAGCCCGGTCAATTATTGTGAGACGATAATTGATTGTGTAATTAATAATATGAGATGTTAATTAATTACCATAAGTCAAAAGAGTTATTGAGCTTAATGGGCTGAAAACTGGACTAGCAGTTGGGCCTAGAGGGTCACACGCATAAGAGTTCCGAGCAGACTGGGCAAGGTGTTCTTTATAGACAATGACTGGGTTTTTGTGAAAAACCACAGTGTCTATAAATATACTATGAGAGTTAAACCCCTGGCCAAGCTCCAGGCTTAACCCTGGCTGCCCCCCTCCTCTCTCTCTCCCAGGGCGCCCCCCACCCTCTCTCTCCTCTCTCCAGCACATGGTGGAGCTGAGATCCGAGAGACCTTGGAGACGAGGAGATCTCGTCTGCGTCCGGAGCTCGCGTGGATACGTCTAGAGGCCGGACACTTGAACGGCTTGAAGCACCGGCGCCTCCTGCGCCACCTCCTCCCCGGATACGGGAGTTACGCAACCCCGCAAAGGTAAAGATGAGATCTGCCTGTGCGAGGTTTACCGTTTTGGTCGATCTGATCGCCGGCAACGATATCTATCTGTGGAAATCGCGTTTCCGCTGCCCCGATCGTTTCCTTACAGTGGTATCAGAGCTAGGATGCTGGTTCGGTCTGGATCGGCGTCGTATGAATGTCATTTCATGTGTTTATGTCGATTCGTGTTCTGCATGAATCCCTAATCTTTACCTCATTCTTGGGTCGCACATGGGATGTGCACTTCCCGTTTGGTACATGGAAGTTGTTCCCGGTACCAAGGGCTTCGTGAAGAACCCATCGTGGAGCCGTTTGGCTCTCTGTGGAGGCCACACGACCCTCTGCAAGATGCCTTCGTTGTGCAGGTTTCACTTTCTTGGACAGTCCAAGATGGGGCGATTTTTGCAGGTTTTTGGGGTTTCTCCGGGGTTTTCTGGGCGTTGTGGGGCGATGGCAGGCGATCTCCAGCGCCGTCGGCGCCGTCCGCGGCCGACGGAGGCGGCGCGGGGGCCGGTGAGGCCGCCCTCCGCCGGAGGGCGGCGGCGGCTAGGGTTTCACCCTAGCCGCGCGCCCCTCCGATCGATAGGAGGGGGCGACCCCGCGCAGGCCGCCCTCGGGCCGTGCGCGGTCGCGCGCGGATCCCGCGTGGGTCCGCCCGCGGGTAAGTCGCAGGCGGACCCTCGCGGGTCCCAGGCGGGCCGCGATCGATCCGCCCGCGCCGGATCCGACCGGCCCTATTCCCCTAACTTTTAAGTTTTTAATGGTTTTTTTAATTGTTTAAATGCCAGAAAAATTCTTAAAATTCCATAAAATTCTGAAATTAGTTTTAAGAGTTTTTAAAAATTGTTTAGCTCTCTGTAAATTATCTTCAGATGTTTGACCCATTGCTTAATTAGTTTAAGGAAAATCTAAAATTATTTTAGTTATTCCTACTATCTAATTAAAGCATGTTAATTGATTTAGAAATGTGATTTTTAAATTATTAACTGTACATCTTGGCGACTTCATGCAGTAACGTTGAATGACATTTATCTAATGTTGATTAGATGATATTCCATGTTAGCTAAATTAGTTAAATGGTTTTTCAAAATATATTAATATTTTTGAAATAAAAGTTATTTCAGAAGTAATTATGTGATAATTGCTTGTTGATGCATGTGATGTGTGTGGATGGATGTTCATGGACTTAGATGTCATGTGATGATGTTTATGGTTAATGGCATGTGATGTAATTTATGAGGACTGCGTGCCTCCCTCTCTCCCTCTATTAAATCCAGGTTGTACATTCTATCTCCCTCCTATTATGTACTCCCCTTGACTTGTTCAAGGTTTCTTATTATTATCTGATGTACATTTATGGGCCTGCGTGCCCAATTTAAATATTACTTGTAATTTTAAGAAGCGGATTGGCGGAGATGGAGGAGAGTACCATGCAGGACCTTGCTGGAGAGAAAGTTACATCAAGCTAAAGCATCAGATGCGGGGCTACCATTTGTTCACCATATTTGTGGATTACCAACTGGCTCTGGTATGCCACTCTAGGTTAAAGTCCATGATCATCCATCGTTTTTTCTTCATATATATGATATGTGTGGAATGTGCTTTGATATATACATTAAATATATGATATTCCAAATTCTATATATCAATAGCACGCAGATATAGAGACCAAGATAAAATATGTCAAAATCCCTCCTCGTTTAAATTTTAAGCCATAGCGTAATCATTGAGAATGAATTACGTGGCCCTCCATCATTATAGTTTTAGGATTCCATTAGATCGGGCAAGTTTGTTGTGCTATCCACAAGGCTTGCCAAATCTGATGACAGACTAAAACTATGGCATAGTGATGCCTTAAACGGGGTAGAGACCGGTGTAGCTTTGTTGTGCTATCCACAAGGGCTACATCCAATCTATGCTCGTTACGTATGATGGTACTGCTTAGACTGGATTTAATGACTTGTTGTGCTATCCACAAGGTCATTAAAATTCAGGGGCCAAAATAAGATCGTATATTGCAAGATTTGCAAGTGTCAAGGGTTGACCGCTTTCAGATCATAGTATGGTTTGTTGTGCTATCCACAAGATCATGCTATGAGTCTATGAGATTCCGATCCCCACTAGGAGACCGTCAGTGTCTCCCATTCTGTATATCTGAGGGTTATATAGTCTGCCGGAAAATAGTGGGAGCTAATCTTGATTAAAGTCCTAATCTAGATTTAATTATTATTATGAACATCTGCTAGTTGTGTTTACATTTCCTTTAGAGGCAAAAATGTCGTCAGGTAACCCACTCTGTGGCATACTGGATGCCAACAAATTGACAGGCCCGAACTACTCGGAATGGCTCAAGAACCTGAAGATTGTCCTCAGGTCTGAGCGCATTGCCTATGTCGTGAAGGTGAGTTTAGTTGAGATGCTAAACATGCTGAAGACTGCTGAGGGCAACCTTAGAAGGAAAAGCCCACTGTTCTCATGGTTGGAAAGTCCAACAAGAAGAGGAGAGCAGGGCAAGCCTTTAAGAAAGGCAATGCAAAGAAGCAGTCTAAGCAGAAACAAAAGAGGACATAAGCAAAGGAGAAGAAAAGGGCGAGTGCTTCCACTGCAAGAAAAGGGGCACTGGAAAAGAAATTGCAAGGACTACCTTGCAATGAAGGCTCAGGAGAAGCAGAAGCTTGGTGAAGCTTCAGGTATCTATATGATAGATCTTCACTTGTCTGTTAGAGATTCTACATCTGGGTTTTAGACACTAGATGTACTTCTCATGTCTGCAATGATATGCAAGTGTTGACAAGTAGAAGGAAGCTGAGCAAGGGTGAGGTGAACTTGAGGCTTGGAAACGGCGCAAGTGTTGCTGCACTTACTGTGGGGACAGTGAAGCTCAAGTTATCCTCAGGAGATTTACTTTCATTAGATGATTGCTACTTTGTGCCTAGCATTATTAGAACATTGTTTCTGTTTCTTGATTAGACAGAGTTGTACAAGTTTACCATTGAGAACAATAGTTGTTCAGTTTATTTGAGAAATAAACTAGTTGCTTTAGCAAATTTGGTAATGGTTTGTATCTACTTGATGTTTCTTCTTATGCAAATCTCCATGTTGATGTTTCTCTAAGAGAAGTAAGAATAGTGTGAACACTGCCTACTTGTGGCATTGTAGCTTGGTCACATTGGCGAGAATAGGCTTCAAAAGTTACATAAGAATGGATACTTGGATCCATTTGATTATGAATCATATGCAACTTGTGAATCCTGTTTAATGGTAAGTTGACCAAATCTCCATTTAGTAGACATGGAGATAGGGCCAAGGACATATTGGAACTAATACACTCGGATGTATGTGGTCCAATGTCTACCCAAGCCAAGGTGGCTACTCATACTTCATTACATTCACGGATGACTACTTAAGGTTCGGATTTGCTTACTTAATGAAGTACAAATCTGAAGCTTCTAGAAGTTCCAAGAATTCAAGAATGAAGTTGAGAAACAAACTGAAAAAGTATTAAAATCCTACGGCCAGACCGAGGAGGTGAATACTTGAGTACAGAGTTCACACAATTTTTAAAGGATAATGGTACCCTTTCTCAATGGACTCCTCCCTATACACCACAGATGAATGGTGTATCGAAAGGAGGAATCGCACCTTGTTGGACATGGTACGATCCATGATGAGCCGTTCACAGTTACCAGTTTCCCATGGGGATATGGCTAGAGTCAGCGGCATATCTGCTGAACAGGGTTCCCAGTAAATCTGTGTCTTCCACTCCATATGAGATATGGAAGGGTAGAAAGCCTGATTTTAAACATGTTAAAATCTGGGGCTGTCCTGCCCACGTGAGGAGACATGACCCAGATAACTGGAATCCAGAACCGATAAGTGCAGGTTTGTTGGATACCCAAAAGAAATTTTGGGTACTACTTTTAACCATCCTGGTGAACAAGAGTGTTTGTCGCCAGGAGAGCTGTCTTCTTGGAAGAGGAGTACCTTACCCAAGAGGACAGTGGGAGTAAAGTAGATCTAGAAGAGGTTCTAGATCCACAAATTGTGCAAAGTCCACCAGGTGAAACATCGGTTCCGGAACCTGTTCAGGAATATACACACATTCACGTAGGTCTGGAGAGTACCTAGACAGCCTGAAATATGTTGGACATATCAGTGAAGGCATGTCTTATGATGAGGATGATGATCCAAAGACCTACCAAGAGGCTGTTGATTGTCCTCAGTCAGGAAAATGGCGAGATGCCATGATTCTGAGATGCAGTCCATGTACACCAACCAAGTTTGGAATTTGGTAGACTTGCCGGAAGGTATTGTACCTATTGGGTACAAGTGGATATTTAAGAGAAAGATCGGTGCAGATGGACAGATCGACACTTATAAGGCAAGGTTGGTGGCAAAGGGGTATCGTCAAAGGCAAGGAATTGACTATGACGAAACTTTCTCACCAGTTGCTATGATAAAGTCGATCAGAATTCTTCTTGCCATTTCTGCATACTTTGATTACGAGATCTGGAAGATGGATGTAAAAACCGCTTTCCTTAATGAAAACATTGAGGAGGAAGTGTATATGATACAACCTGAGGGTTTTACATCCAAAGAGTGTCCAAAAAGTATGCAAGCTTCAAAGATCCTCTATGGATTGAAGCAAGCTTCTCGTAGTTGGAACATAAGGTTTGATGAGACTATCAAATCTTATGACTTCATTAAGAATGAGATGAACCATGTGTGTATAAGAAAATCAGTGGGAGTGCTATCACTTTTCTCATACTTTACGTTGATGACATCTTACTCATTGGAATGATGTAGGGATGTTATCATCAGTAAAGGTTTGGTTGTCAAAGAACTTCTCCATGAAGGATTTGGGAGAAGCATCCTACGTATTGGGAATACGTATCTATAGAGATAGATCCCAGAAGATGCTTGGCTTGACCCAATCAATGTACATAGATACCATTGTCAAAAGGTTTGGCATGGAAAATTCCAGAGAGGTCTCATACCAATGAGACCTGGGATTAATCTCTCTAAGGAACAGTCTCCTAAGACTCCTGAAGAGAGGGCAGCCATGGATAGAGTCCCCTATGCCTCGGCTATAGGGTCTATCATGTATGCCATGCTATGTACAAGGCCTGATGTGGCATTTGCTCTAAGTGTTATGAGCAGATATCAGGCAAATCCAGGTGAAACACACTGGATGGCTGTGAAATGTATCCTTAAGTACTTGAGAAGGACTAAGGATATATTTCTGGTCTATAGAGGAGGGGACTTGAAACTTCGGGCATATACTGACTCGAGTTTCCAGTCAGACCCGATAATAGCAAGTCTACATCTGGGTTTGTGTTCACTTTGAACGGGGTGCAGTGAGCTGGAAGAGTTCCAAGCAAGAAACCACTGCAGACTCGACGACAGAAGCTGAGTACATTGCTGCAGCTGAACCCACCAAGGAGGCAATGTGGATGAGAAGTTCATCACGAACCTTGGTGTGGTGCCAGTGACTCTGATCCCATCCATTGTTGTGTGACAACAATGGGGCCATTGCGCAAGCGAAAGAGCCGCGGTCTCATCAGAAGTCAAAGCACATTCTGAGGCATTTCACCTGATCAGGGAGATTATCACTAGAGGAGATGTACTGGTAGAAAGAGTTTCTTCAGTTGACAACATTGCAGATCCACTGACGAAGCCTTTGACTCAAATTGTGTTTGAGAGCGCCACCTAGAGTCTATGCGTTTAAGACATAAAGGTGATTGGCTTTAGTCCAGTGGAGATTGTTAGTTATGGGTGTCCTCAAGCCAATCATAACTTGTACAATCTTGTTCTTTGATAATAATAATAAGGCTTTTAATATTCGTTATGTGTAATTCGTTTATCGTTTCATTATGAAGTCCATGAATATGCGCAATGGATATTAATTATGATGAGATCATAACAATGAGATTGATATCCTTTAAACGTATATTCTAATTGTTCCTAGTCGGAGGATATCCGAGAAGGACATCGATATTCGGTTAGGCTAGTACAGGTTGCACCTGCTCATATGATGAGGGTGGCTGCTCATAGTCACTTGTGTGGGGACACTAAGGTGAATCTATAGGTGCTCATTGGAATGAGTTCACTGAACTGATCCGTTATGAATCGCTGGATGGTAATATTACCTTACTGTCAACCATCTAGATTCATTGTCGCAGTGGCGTGATTGGTCCTTAGACTGAGACACCAAGGACACCTTGTTGGTGGACTTCTGGGTTTTGACCTTGACTTATAGATCTCTAGCCATGAGGTCTTAATCAGTTAAGTGATCAATCTAGCGGAATACCTTCGAAGGTGATTGTGTGGTCAATATGGGATCGCTCGCTCTCGGTAATAGGAGAGTGAATGCTCTACGGAGGATGCCTGATATCCCCTGGCCAAGGCAAGACTACTTATCAGAAAAGGAGTTTTCTGATATTGTTATGCGGCATCTAAACCAAGTGAGTACACACATTAGGGTTTGACAGTTGACCATACCCTAAGTGCACTCGGGAGCATTGTACGAGTGAAGGATTATAGTCACGTGGTAACTGATGATACAAAAGGTTCCTTGAATGGGTTGCTGAACCCCAGCTTTCCAGGATCAAGTGGTGTTGCTTGGCACCCAACTTGATTGGAAGCCCGGTCAATTATCGTGAGACGATAATTGATTGTGTAATTAATTAATATGAGATGTTAATTAATTACCATAAGTCAATAAGAGTTATTGAGCTTAATGGGCTGAAAACTGGACTAGCTTGGGCCTAGAGGGTCACACGCATAAGAGTTCCGAGCAGACTGGCAAGGTGTTCTTTATAGACAATGACTGGGTTTTTGTGAAAACCGCGGTGTCTATAAATATACGCTGAGAGTTAAACCCTGGGCCAAGCTCAGGCTTAACCCTGGCCGCCCCCCTCCTCTCTCTCTCCCAGGGCGCCCCCCACCCTCTCTCTCCTCTCTCCCAGCACATGGTGGAGCTGAGATCCGGGAGACGCGTGGAACGAGGAGATCCCGTCTGCGTCCGGAGCTCGCGTGGATACGTCTAGAGGCCGGACACTTGAACGGCTTGAAGCACCGGCGCCTCCTGTGCCACCTCCTCCCCGGATACGGGAGTTACGCACCCCGCAAAGGTAAAGATGAGATCTGCCTGTGCGAGGTTTACCGTTTTGGTCGATCCGACCGCCGGCAATGATATCTATCTGTGGAAATCGCGTTTCCGCTGCGCCCCGATCGTTTCCTTACACAAGACACGAGATAAATTCTAGAAAAATCCTAGGACCTAAAGGACATGGGTAGGGATGAAATCCCTAGATCACTTGCCTTGGATAAAATCTACAAATATTTAATTAGCTCGAAGACGTTCTCCTCAGACAAGCCGAGAAGTTGCATAAATTCCTCCCAATCCAGCCTATTTGCCGATGTAGATGGATCTCCGGGGTCGAGGATGCTTCCCCAATACTTGAAGTATCTCCCAGTTGTTGCAGATCTCCAGAAGACCTCCTCTCACGACGGATCAAGCTTGCACAAAACCCATTTTTCCCACAGCAAACCCTAGCTTTCTCACAAGAGCCAAAAAGACTTTTCCTCGGCCAGAACCGGATGATTTTATAGAGCTAAGGGGGATGGGTACGCATTAGGTTAAGTCTCCTACCATTAGAGCTAGGTTTCCTAATCTAGAACTGCAAGAAACGCAGCCATTTCCAGATCTGAAATCGCAACTTACTAGGGAAATAGACATCAACATTTGCTGCCGCTAATAGGGGGTCAGCGTCCATCGATATGGGCGTCAACCTCTTCTGGCCATGCAGCCAACGGCACATATGTTGCCGTCAACATGCAATTAACGTCAATGGATGTTGACGTTAATTGGCATTTCGGCTAGAACACAGAAATACATCAAAATAGATATACACATACATCATAAAAAATTTAATGTGTACAGAAAATAAATAGATATCATATGCACAAAATAAACATATATATATATAGCGTACATAGCATAATTACATACAATATACACAAGTAAATAAATATAATATGCACATCAATAATTGGATTTATATGCACAACATTATTTAAATACAATATTCATAGGATTTAAATAAGTACAATATGTACAAATTATCTAAGTACTTATATATACAGATATATACATACATATGCACATTTAAATAAATACATTATATGCACAGAAATAACACACACACATATAATATATATATAAACATATCTATGCATATAAGTAACTAAATAATTATAATATGCACAAAATTAATACACACATTATGTACATAAACAAGTAAATACCACATGTACAGAATATAATATGAACAAAATTCAAGGGTCTTACACCCGACTTTCTGTCTGGTGTCTTGGATGACTGGCCACTAACGCGTCTGGGTTGGGCGATGCGTTAGTATCGCATCATGGGTGTCCGATGTGACAGTCATTCTTGTCGCGACCAGCTTGTGTGTCGCATTCTTGTCGCACCTGGCTTTCCCGTCGCGTCTTCATGTCGCGCCCGGTCAATGGATCATGACAGTGTTCCATCGCTTCAGTCGTCTGATGCCTAACAGGGTGGCAGGCGTGTCAGTACGACCTGTCGGGTTGTCGCGGCATCCCTGGGGGATGCGTTCTTGTTATGGTGCATTGACCCATTGCGTTAAGGTCCTTAACGCGACGCGTCGCCCTGTCGCGTCTTGGGTGCCGAAGGCTTAAGGCCTTGGTCGGCGACCCCTTCTCCCTTTTCCTCCTTCCCCTCTCTTCTCCTCCCCCTTCGGTGGTACACTCCGCCTCCCTGTCTCCCCTTTGTGCGTTTTAAGTGAGGAGGAGGGCCGTGCTCATATCCTTGCGTTGTGGAGATTGCATGGAGCGAGGAGGAGGTGGCCAATCCGACGTGAAGGGCCCTTATGGGTTCGTTTCTTCTTGAAAGGTAGGGATTGCTTGTACCCTTCTCGATCTGTGTGGATTGGGAGCCCCTCGTGGTTTGTAGACAGCATTTCCTGCTTCTCCATGCTCCCCTCCCTCGTGTGGTGTGTTTGTGGTGTGTGGGTGGCCCCGAGATGGAGCATCCCGCGGGTCTGCCCTTCTTTTGGTGTCGCGACGGCGGTGCGCGTCACGACACCAGAGGGCGTGATCATGTTACGACGCGTTGGCCCAACGCGATGGCGTCGCAGTCTGGCGGTCCGACGCGATCTTGTCGCAGCGCGTTTCCCTGTCGCGATAGGGTTGCTGTCGCGGTGCCCTTCCCCATCGCGATGGTATCGCGACGGCCAGGGGGGATGTGACAGTACTTGTAATGCCTCAGGTGTTTCCATTGTTTCGGTTGGCATGTCGACGTGTGCCCCAAGGCAGACTTGCCCTTAGGACTTTCTAGTGGGGAACGCGGCAGGTTGCCTCGCTGCGTTCATTGACGGAAGGTAACACCTTCGTGGCTGTGTTCTGGCAGCGGTGCCAGGAGGGTCGCGTCTGTCTAATAATCGATTGACCGACAGTCTATCGATTATTAGCAGAGCGACGCTTTCTATACCGATTGGTAGTGTTCCGAGGTTCTGGTTTGTTCGTGTGTGCCTTAGTTGGTCGACGGCCCTCTTGAAGGTCCATGCGTGCCTCATGCTTGATGGGCTTGTCGTGGGTTACAAGCCAGTGGTTTGGCATGGTTCTTGTTGTGCTTGCCTTGCCTATTCGCCCAGTGCTTGACACTTGAGGGCTTGTCCCGTTCAGAGGTTGTCTCTGTTGCCTGAGACCCCATCCTCGGGAGCCTTTGAGGGACCGTTCAGGGCTATGAGCGTGCTCGAGTTGGCAGCTGAGTTAGCGGACTCTGGAGCTAAGGGGAAAATGAGGTTTGGACAGCGGTGCTGAGTCATTTGTAGAGTTGTCTTGTCTGGGGTGGGACGCCGAGGTCGTTGAGGTGTTTTCTTCCCGGCACGGCCCAAACAGTCCTTTGTCTCACTGCCTCTCTCTAAGTTGGTTTCGGAGCCACGTAGTGGTGCTAGGCATGGGGCCACAGCTTGGCCAGGCTGCGGTGGTGCATGCGTTCTTGTGGTGTTCTGTGACGGCTCTATCTCTCTCTTCCGAGGAGGTTAGAGGCAAGCGCCTGGCTAGAGAGTAGAGGGAGTGGCTGGTGTGTCCTCCTCTTGGCTGCCAATGGCTGTGGCTTGGTTGTTGTTATTGTGACGATGTTTCCAAGTGTTATCCGTTGCCCTAGCTTGCACGGCGGTTTTAGCCTGGCCGTGCCTAGTTTCCGTAGGCATCGTTGGTTTGGCCTTGTTGGTCCGTGCTTCTGGTGGTTTCCGCTTTGGTGGTACCAGCGTGTGTGGCTTCCTGACCTCGCGGTGTGTCCGGGGTGTGGGGTGGTTCTGCTTGTGGGCCCTCGACCTTGTGGAGATCTGAGGTGGTCATGCTTGTGGTGAGACGTCGTTCTCACCTGGTCGTTGCATGGTCTCAGCGGGTGTGCCGAGGGTTGCTTCCGCTTGGTGCCCGACTCCGTTGGTTTTTGCGGGAGTCGTGTGTCTGTCACAACCTTGGTTAGTGGTCATGGCATTGCGTTGTTCTGTTCCACTGCTTTGTAGTATCCTGCTATAGGTGTTCCTCGCTTTGCAGCTTTCTAGTGTAGTTTCCTATTTTCAGAGTTCATGTTGCTCTGGCTGGTGACGGACTGGTAATCCCTACTGGGCCTTGTTTGCAAGGCTCACTCCCCCTACTTCCTTCAGCTAGGGGCTCGTCGTCGTGGGAGCTCGTTGTCGGATGGGTTGCGGAGATGGCTATGGCACCGTATGCTGTCAGCAGCAGTGAGAGCGAGTGTTGTGAGCTCTTGTACTTGAGTGAGTTGAGAGTTGTGCTTTGCAAGTTCTCGGGGTATGCCCCTTAAGGACTATACCTTTCTTCTTGTACTTGTACTTTTATTTGGGACACGTTGTACAGTTGTTATATTTTTATAGTTATTTAAATTCAGTACATATCTCACTAGAATTTTCTTCAAACCCTTTCGGGTCTTTGGACCCGTGGGTGGCGGCGTGAACTTTAGGGTCCCTGGCGGGGTCCGAGAGGTCGGGTCATTACAGTGATGAAAAGAGATTTAATTTGGAAATCATAATTGATAAAAATTGGGAAAAAGTATGTCATTAGATTCCTGACATCATGTAGCATGTATAGTAAAAGTTCCACGCCATGGGATCAAGTATACACAAGGATTTAAAGAGAACATGAAGGGCCGGGTACATGTTCTTAGCAGAACATCAAACATGAAATTTATCAGATTAGCACAACAGAAATTGACGAAAATAAAGGGCTTTTGTTTATGAGATCATGAACAATCTATAGACGGGTTTAATTGAATTTTGCTTGTGAGAATACCTACCTTTGAATGATGTAAACTCCTAGGGTTAAGAACATGAAGAACGCCTTGGGAGATCTCCTTCCAAGCCTTCTCCTCCACAAGTTCCACCTCCTATGGCCTCCTCCCCACATCCAAGAGATCTTAGATGAGCATTGGGGTCGGCCAAGAGGGGTTTGAGGGTTTATTTAATGGTCTTGTGTTGATATTATCTAATACAAGTCTAGTTTCCTCCAACTCTAAATTTTCCATATTTATCTTGCTTTTTCCTTGCATTTATCCTTATATTGACTTGGGGTGGGCTCTAATTCTGTGGCTAACAAGTCAGGGTAGGGTTAGGACTCTTTTTAGGATATTTATGAGTCATATTAGTAATTAACTTGATTATTTTTAATTTCTTAATAATTTGATTACTAATTTGACCTATTTATCACTAATTCATCCATTAGACTCATGTTTTGGCCCAAGAACTATCTCATAGACCATAAGTAAAACCCATAAGTTGTTTTTGACTTATTAGGTTTTAATTTATGGAGATTGCCCTTATTTTAATTATGGAATAATGAAACTACAAATTTTATAGTATTTTCTTTTATTGTATCTTTTAAAACTCTTATTTTGGCCTAATAATTCTCATATGAACTATTTATTAAAACCCATCACTTATTTCTGCTTAATAGATTTAATTTATGGGGATTCCCTTTTAAATTAATGGATATTGTCAATTCAATATTATTCTTGTTATTCCATTACTTGTAACTTCTATTTTCGATCTAATATATATATTTAATAATATATACATATTTTCTCATTTATTTTGTTTTTAAATTACTGGGGTACTACATTCTCCCCCTCTTAAAAATTATTTGGTCCCCAAATTCCATGACTTCTTTGGTTAATATGAATTATCATTCTATGTTAAACGGTATTGACCAAGGTGAGTTTAGAGTTACCTTCAACGGTTCCTACTTTGTTATTTGGACTAGGTTGTGTCAAAGCTTCAAGTGCATCTTGATGTTCTGATCCTTCGTGATGCTCGTCCTCCTACTGTGGGCATTTTCCAATCTTGTGTTTTGTGCTACTCGGAAGTGCTGTCCTTGATTCTTCCAACAATCCTCCGACATATGGCTTGTCTTATTATAGTGCTTTCATCGATCTTCGTAACCAAGGGTTAATCGCCTGCCATTTTTATTATTCTTTATTTTACCCTTACCACCATTTGGTTGCTTCTCTTTTGTCAGAGTTGAGATCTTTTGTGCTAGTGGGTGATTCCTTTAAGAGATGTCAGTCTCATATCTGATGTCCCAATTTGCCACAACGTAGGCATGCAACCATTTTTTGCCAACACTCCTTGGCCACATGACCTGGCTTATGACAATGAAGGTAGATGATCCTATAAAACTCCTTGTTACGTTTCTTTTGCGGGTTTGCCTTCTGGTCATGGTGGTGTCTTCTTTTCCCATTCTTATTGGTCACTTTTCTAATCTTTTTGGTCGTCTCCAAAGCTCTTTCTAGTAATAAAGCAGCTTGTTGACATGCCAAAACTAGCTTTTGAGTTGACCTCACTTCATCTTGCAATGGCGTATGTTTGGCGTCCATTAAGAGTTCCTTCAAGAATGAGGCTGGCATTAGGATACTAAAGTAGCATTGAGTTAATATGTGTATGTATACATATTTAGATCATAACCATGGTTCTACCCAATCTTCACTTAGGTATGGTAGTTGACTTAGACACGTGTCATGACAGTTCAACCTAGAACAACCTATACCTAAGAGATCCAATGAAGACATCATAGGCTCTGATACCAATTGTTATGCTCCGCCAATTTAGCAGCGGAATAAATCGGAGAGATGTCAGAAAAGTACATAGTAATGTAAAATGCACAAACGGTTGAGTAGTTCAGAGCATCTAATGAACAATACTTGGAATAACTCTTCATTTTATTGATAATTCACAAAGACTATTACAACCACTAACTCAAAGCTAATACCTAGGGCTCAAATGTCATCATTACATTGGAAAGGAAATTTAAGTAAATATCTAACTAGACTCTATTATACTAGGATAATTCCGTCAATATGAAGTTAGGTCGCTCATTACTCTGGTCATGTCCCAATGGTGTGTGTAACGGCATCATCCAACTTACCTGAGACACAATAACAAATAACGCAAGGTGAGAGATAACGCTCAGTAGGACTTAAATCTCATGAGCCAAGCACGCTTTAAATAATTAATGCATTAAAGAGCAGAGTAGCTAACGATAAAGAGTCAAATAAAGTTGAGATGATAATAGAAATTTGATATCAAGTAAAATGTCAATGTCAACCGAGCAGTATGTAACATGTCTAGCAAAGATAGAGAAATTGGCTATATCACGAGATAACATGATAGCACGCAAGTCAAGATAGCAATTTGATCAATTTTCATCGATCCAGGTAGTCTAGCACTTTGGTTGTCCATAGACAGCCGAGAGAGATTCTAGTACTTTGTTTTGATTGTCTTCGATTAATCTTGCTATTCTGGCACTTTGGATACATGCCTAACATCTTGATCATTGAACTCTCGTGGGCAAATGGCACTTTTGGGTGCACCTCCCAAGAATAAATCGGGCTCTTTATAATGTTGTCTGACATCGGTCATATTTTTTATCTTAGACAATCAAATAGATGGCCAAATAAAGTACAAGAATAGATGAGAGTAATTGAAGAATAGAAGAGAGTAAGAGAGAAAGTGAATAGATGATAGAATAAGGAATAGATGAGAACTAAGGTCAAAGCACGTAAAATAACGTTAAACAGGTAATAGTAACAGTTGCACAACACGCATGATTGGTGCTGGCAGTCTAGTAGAATTCACTAACCGCCCACTGGCTGTGTTACAAACACAGTCTAGAGGTCCGGTGTGATCTCAAAGTAAGAGAGAAATCTAAGGTCATTGGGTCATACTGATCCCTAAGGGTATCATGGGTATTGATGGTACAACCTGCTCGTCAGTAATGGACGTCCACCAAAGCTAAGGAGTCTTATGGAGGCCTTGACAAGGATTATCTAGTCCAGTCAGAAGTATTCCCAACGAAGAGTTCATCCAAGTCAAGAAAGTGCGTATAGAGAACATTTGCCCATCTTGCCTTGAGTGCTCGAAGGTAGAGGAGTGCGATAACGATATCCAAATCAAGCAAATAAAATGAAGATTAGTCCATTAAAATAATAGAGAAATTAACATGAATAATTACATTTAATTACCAAATATATTATGGAGGTAGTTTTTGTAAGGTCTTATGGCAAAAATTCATGTTCGGTGTGTGCATGTGAGAGAGAAACCAATATTGCAAGTGAGAGTCGTGAACATGCCTTTTAAATAAGAAAATCATGTGGATATTAACGAAAATTGATTTACATGATGTTACTATTCATCATAGAACATTACAAGGGTTTAATCATGATTATAGAGCGTGAATTATCAAGATTACATTGAATATTAGGGTTCTAGAAATACACAGTGAAATCGCAACGTATGTACCGGTCGAGTTCAAATCGCGACGATTAGGTCTGTCACGTTCAAGGATAATCGAAACTGTTAATCTATTGATGAACTGAAAGGCGATGGGGTGACTAGTCACGATTAAGACAATCGGTCCATAGTCGCGACGGTCAGGGCCGATGCGTTTAAGGCAATCGATAAGGGTAGTGATTGGTGACCACATAGTCGCGACATCAGGGTTTGTTGCGTTAATGACAATCAGAACATATTAAGGAGATGCGATGCAGTGGACTGTCGCGTTAATGATGCGACACAAACTCGTGTCACGACCCGGTAAAGAATGCGATCGATCGAGCCGTCGTGTTCTCAAGAATCATGCCCGAACTCTAAAAGGGGAAATGAAGCACCTTGAATTGTGGTTCAGTCCTCTAAGGGCTTGACACAGGGGTATTCAAAAATTGATAACTCAACATATACTTGATGAAAAATCATGAAAATAGTTTTAAACGAAACTAGACTTGCAGAGGTATCACACTACAACAATAATACAGTTTAGCTACGGAATTTAGCTACGGAAATCGTTGTAGCTAATCCGTAGCTAATTTGCTACTGCTTAGCTACGGCCGCATAGTCGTCGCAAAAATTATAATTTAGCTACAGAATTGCGATGAAAATAATCTGTAGCTAATTAGCTGCGGATTAGCTACGTTCCAATTCTATAGCTAAATTCGTAGCTAATTCGCTGCGGATTAGCTACGCACCCATTCCATAGCAAACGTCGTAGCTAATTAGCTGCGGATTAGCTACGCACCCATTTCATAGCGAAATCCGTAGCTAATTAGCTATAAATTAGAAATAAAATAATTCTATCGCTAATCTGTAACTAATGAGTTACGGACTTAACTATGAAAAGTTTTTGTAGTTAAATAGATATATATATAAATATATATTATTGTATATACTTATACATACTTATATATTTGTACATTTAAATAAGTATCTACTTTCATACATATTTAAAATACATATTTATTAATATTTATAAATTGATGTTGGATTAATAAATATTAGCAATAATATAATATTTTTAGCACTAATAAAACTTTCTAAATTGAATTAATATAACTGAAAATCAATATAATAAAAAGACTTTTTAGTAATGTTAAATATATAAATATACATAAGTATGTACTTATAAGTATATATGATGTAAAGTATTGTTTGTACTTATATATATATTTAAATAAGAATATACTTCTAAACATGTATAAAATACATATTTATTAATATTTTTAGATTGATATTGACCTAATATGTATTAGCCATTAATATTTTTTGCACTAATGAAACTTACTTAATTGAATATAATTGATAACAAATATAAATAATTTTTTTAGTAATATTAAATGCATAAATATATATAAATATGTACTTATATGTACATTTAAATAAGTATGTACTTCTATACATTTATAAATTACATATCTAAATGATATCTATACATATCTAATAGATATAAAATACACATATATACATATCTCAAATATATAGTATGTATTTCTATACTTTTTTATAAGATTAAATTAATTTGTTAAAAAACTAATTTTCTAACTAATTACATATCTCAAATGATATCTGTACTTTTTTATACCCGTTTTCTTCCCCCCCCCCCCTCCGTTTTCTTGCCCTAGTTTCACACCACTGGGACCTCTACCGAAGCTAGGCCGCCACCGTGACCAAGCCCGGGCTCCACCGCGACCAAGCCCGGGCTCCACCGCGACCGCGACCAAGGCGGCCTCCACCGCGGCTACCACCAACTGCAGCCGGGCCTCCATCGTGGCCACCAACTGTAGCCGGGTGACAAGGGGGCAGGGGCCGATAGCGAGAGGGGAACAAGCAGAGGGAGGAAGACAGAGAGAGGTAAGTAGTCGGTTCTATCCTCGCTGTAGATCCTGCGGGCTACAGTAGTGCTTTTATATTTGCTCAGAGGAAGCTGTGAGTCTTCAATCGCAGCAGGGATAGGGAGAAACTACTGCGATTTTGAAAGCAGCCGGCCCCTGCAATTGGCCAGTGGCTAGGAAACTACTGCGGCTGGCTTTTCAGATTGGATCACTTCGTGTGGGGGAGAGGTGCAGCAGACACAGAGTGGGGCTAGCTGTGTGGACTTTAATGGATCACCAGGACAAGTTTTATTTACACGAGCGGCAAGAAAGCATCGATTTTGATGGCACTGGTAGTCTGGTAGTAGGTGGTTCGACTGAGCCGGCGACTTGATTATTGCCGCCGGCAGGAGGGTGGGTGGGTGTCTCGTGTTGGTAATTTTGAGACTTGGGCAATCGAAATTTCCCAGTATCTTCGGTTCCTTTTTCTGGTTTTTTTTTGTTTGGCGCATCAAGCAGTCGTCCTCCACGTCCTCCTCCATGTCCTCGTCATCCTCTGCAACAACCTTCCCATCGGGAATCTGCATATTATGTCCGACTTCTTCCCCGTCGACACGTCCACCAGACCCCGTTCTTCTCCACCCTGCACGATAGGTCCTTCTTTCCCGGGGCTACATCAATGCACACAGTCGAGTTCTCATCGATCTCCTCCCTGATGAGCATCCTCGACAGCTTGGTAACCACCCTCTTCTCCAGCCAACCAGCCAGACACTAGGTTTTTTTTTTTTTTTTTCGGGGGGTGGGGGTGCGGGTGCGGGGGACGAGTTTGTAGTCTTTTGCAGTAAAAGTTAAGCAGAGTGAACTAGTCAAGTCTAATTAGTGCCATGGCTGCTTTTGAAAAATATCTACTTTCAAAAGTTTTCGTATGATCTGCTTAGACATTTGTTTGACTGTTTACAAATGATGCATATTATGTATTTTTTTTGAATTTATAGGAAGAATGTCTGCAAATCGTGAATGGATGTACCGTAGGATAGTCGACAATGAAATATCGAGGGAATTTAGAGATGGCATTGATGAATTCATTGAATTTGCACTTCGAAATGTTAACATAGTAGATCCTCAAGGCCGTATTCGTTGTCCTTGTGCATTATGTAAGAATAATCAGTTCCACGATCCATATGATGTAACCCGTCATCTATATACAAAGGGCTTTGTTAGTGGTTATATGAATTGGACTATGCATGGTGAACCATTCTGGGCAAATATAAGAACAATGGGTCAGGAGGTTGAAGACAACAATTATGTTAATATGGTTTTTGATGCTGCTGGTCCCGGAGTTAATTTTCATATGGATATGAACTTCGATGATGCGGGTGTTGCCAGTGGGTGACAGAGCACTTTCGACATCGCTCCAAGATTGCTGCAGAAAATCGAACTAAAATGCTGAAGCTACTTTGCACACTAGTGGCTCCATAAGTTTTGGGGGACAGAAGAGAAAAATGGTTAAATCTTATATATTAATCTTTAGTATATTCATAGTGTTTAAATTCATATTACTATTGTATTTATTCTTATAGGAGAAAGAAAAAGGCGGTCCTGTGTCTTATAAGGAGTTATTTGAACATACACACCGAAGAAAAAACACAGGCGATTTTGTTTCACAGAAGGCGAAAGAGTGATGGTATGTATGTTTTCTTTTGTACAATTTATATATTGAATGTTCTTCAATGTTCATATATGTTTTAGATTATTAACAAATTAAAATTCTAATATTTTGTAGGAGACATACGTAGATCAAATGGTAGACAAACATGGCGATGACTCTACATAGCATCCTGAGTTCGATCCCACGGCTTGGTTGGCTGCAACCGGTCAGCCCAAAAAAGGTCGGGTATTCGGATTTGGGAGTGGTTTAGATGCTGGTGGAATCATCAACTCCTCTCAGGACTCACATGCTCTATGAACACTGCGGTGACTCCATCTCACACCCTACCCAGCGACCAAGTTCGTGAGGTTGTTTTTTATGCATTAAACAATTGGTTAGCACAAACTCTGGTCCCTACTTTACGAACTATGGGTGTTGGTCTGCGATCTCCTGGTAGCGTGGCTTCTTCTGGTGATAGTCATGTATGTATATATTTAATTATTTTTCATATTATTCTGATTATTTACATATTCATGTGATATATGTTATTTCTCTTTCTTATTTGTAGGCCCCTCCTGCTCCTGATCATGCTATTGAGACTCGTGAAGCAAATGATGACGAGGATGAGAATCTCAATATTCACGACGATTAGGAGCACATTATCATTATCTTTTTATATTTTTAGAAAACAATCTTGCATTTGTTGTGAACATTCTAATGACATTGTAATTATGGATTTATGCTTGTATTTGTGTGATGTGTGATATGTGTATGTGTGTGGTTGTATGTTTTTACTGAATGAATGAGCAGGTTTGCAGATACATGGAAAACAATGTGATGTATGATATGCGAATGTGTGTGGTTGTTTGTTTTTACTGAATGAAAGAGTAGGTTTGTAAGTACATGTAAAAAAAGTCACAAGAAAATTAATTTTTTTTTTTTTTGGTTTCTAATTTAGCTACGGATTTGCTACAAAAATATTCGTAGCTAATCCGCAGCTAATTGGCTACGGATTGGCTAAGGAACAATCTGCTATATTTAGCTACGGATTAGCTACAGATATTTTCCGTCTCTATTCTGTCGCTAAATTTAGCTACAATTTTGCTGCAGAAATATCCTTAGCTAATTAGCTACGAAGTAGCTACTGAATTAGTTCTAGCTAATTCGTAGCTAATTAGCTACGGAGTAGCTACTGAATTATTTCGTAGCTAATCCGTAGCTAATTTCGTAGCTAATTAGCTACGAATTAGGTACGAAAATTGTTTGTAGCTATTTAGCGGCCAAGTTTTAGCTACAACCATAATCCGTAGCTAATCGGTAGCTATACTGTTTAGCTACCGATTAGCTACCGATTGTGTCCGTAGTTAATCTCCAGTATTCTTGTAGTGTCAACAGTAAAAAGTAATTAAAAACTTAACATGGTATCAACAGACTATGAACAAGTTCTTTCACGATAAAACCAAAACATGACACAGTGATGAAAAGAGATTTAATTCGGAAATCATACTTGATAAAAATTGGGGGAAGTATGTCATTAGATTCCTGACATCATGTAGCATGTACAGTAAAAGTTCCACGCCACGGGATCAAGTATACATAAGGATTTAAAGTGAATACGAGGGGTCGGGTACATGTTCTTAACAGAACTTCAAACATGAAATTGACAAGATTGACACAATAGAAATTGAGAAAAATAGATGACTTTTCTTGAGATCATGAACAATCTACAGATGGGTTTAATTGAATTTTGCTTGTGAGAATGCCTACCTTTAGACTATGTAAACTCCCAGGGTTAAGAACGTGAAAAACGCCTTGAGAGATCTCTTTCCAAGTCTTCTCCTCCACGAGTTCCACCTCATATGGCCTTCTTCCCACGTCCAAGAGATCTCAGTTGAGCATTAGGGTCAACCAAGAGGGGTTTGAGGGTTTATTTAAGACTTGTGTGTTAATATTACCTAATACAACTCTAATTCACCTCTAACTCCGAATTTTTCATATTTATCTTACTTTTTCTTTGCATTTATCCTTCTATTGGCTTGGGGTGGGCTCTAATGCCGTGGCTAACAAGTTAGGGTAAGGTTAGGACTCTTTTTAGGATATTTATGAGTCATATTAGTGATTAACTTGACCCTTTTTAATTTTCCAAAAATTTATTTACTAATTTGACCTATTTATCTCTAATTCATCCATTGGACTCATGTTTTTGGCTTAATAACTATCTCATAGACCATAAGTAAAACCCATAACTTATTTTTTACTTATTGGGGTTTAATTTATAGAGATTGCCCTTATTTTAATTAGGGGATAATGAAATTACAAATTTTATAGTATTTTATTTTATTATATCTTTTAAAACTCCTATTTTGGTCCAATAATTCTCATATAAACTATTTATTAAACCTATCACTTATTTCTGCTTAATGGATTTAATTTATAGGGATTCCCTTTTAGAAATTAATGAATATTGTCAATTCAATATTATTTTTGTTATTCCTATAGACTTGCATTATGCTGCTATAAGGTCATATTCTAGTATGGCAAGGATAGGCCGTGTGACAAGAGTGGGGCATCTTACACCCTAAAGAGGGAGATAATATCATAGCCTAGTAGCGCCAAGGACTTGACGATGGCAAATATCAAGTAATCTGAAGATTGCGGGTCTAGAAGCCGAGGAGTTAGGGTCCTGATAGGTCGGATCCACCTCCTTCTTCTCCTTGCATAGGCCAACGTTGGAGGGCCAAGTTAGGGATGACCCCGGCCCCATTTTTCTATGTTGCTAGGCCAGACAAATAAACTTTAATGGGCTTATCCGATTTAATATTGTATTTATATCTTTCATGTCTTGGCATCAACCCATTTTGTTAAGCACACAGGTAGAACCATATATGTGTGTGTGCAATGTCACCTCTTAAGTCTTACCTTGGTCTTAAAGATCTTATCGTAACCAAGATATGTGTCTATATAGATATCCGGGCACTCAGTATCTATGACCCACGTGTAATGATTAAATCCTCTACTTCAAGAGAATCTTGCACCCAATAAAGAACCCAGATGGGTAACCCTGGATTGGCCAAAAACTCACTTGTTTGGGATCCTACATGGCCTCCACTGACAACCTTATCTAACCCCACTGGTGTTTGAGAGAGAGAGAGAGAGGTGTTTCTTTTCTATCGCAATACCACTTTCTGCAAGATGTGTATGGGGGGATCACATGACTCTGGATCATCAGACACACAATGCCCTCCTGTTCATGTCAGAGAGAGGGGGAGAAAGAAATAAAATAACAGAAGGTCCATAGTTTGAACACGAATGAGATCCAAGTTAATGAACCACTAGATACTTTGTGCATTAATTGAAACCTACCCCCCCCCCCCCCGGGCAAATCCCTGCTTTCTTGTTTCTCTAATTCCCATTTTCTTGTCTGATGCTTCAAATGGATCCATCCACATGAGATAGAATAAAAAAAAAACCTGTCTAAACCGATGATGATCTCCTCTCCTCTGACACCTCTCTCTCCTCTCTCTCGCTCTCTCTCTCCTCTCTCTCTCTCTCACTCTCTCTTCTCTCTCTCTCCTCTCTCCTCTCTCCTCTTTCCTCTCTCCTCCTCTCATCACCTCCTCCTCTCTCTCTCTCTCTCTCTCTCTCTCTCTCTCTCTCTCTCTCTCCTCTCTCGATGATGTGTGAGATTGGGAGATAGGGGAGGTGCACTACTTGGAGTCCGTTTAATTGTTGGTAATATATTTTAAAAAAATTCAATGATTGATTTTTATAAAAAAAATAAAAAAATAATTATCTATTTAGTACTCACGTAAAAAAAGATTTTTTGATATTTACTTCCAAGTAAAATATTTATTAGAAATATTTTTTAAAAATAATAAAAATCTAATAATAAAAAGTACATTCGAATGTCGACCCCCAGATTACTTGGCGTCTGGTGGTCGGCACCTGACGTCGGGCGCCGGGTCATCAGTCGTCGGATGCCGGGTCGTCGGACGTCGGGAGTTGGACGTCGAGTCACCGGGCACCGGGCGTCGTCTGTCCGGGTTATCTGGCGCCTGCCGCTGGATGCCGAGTTGCCGGGCGCCGGACGCCAAGTCTTTAGACACCGGGCGCCAAACGTCGGGTCGCTGGGTGCTAGGTTGCCTGACGTCGATCGCCAGGTCGCTAGGTGGCAACTACCGAACGTCGGGTCGCCGGGCGCCCGCCACCAGATGCCGGTCACTAGGTCGCCAGTCGTCGGATGCTGGATCACCTAGTGTCGGCCACCGGCCGCCGGGTGCAGGTCGTCGGCCGTCGGATGTTGGGTCGCTGGCCGCCGAATGCCGGTTGCCAGGTCATCGGGCACCGACCGCCAAACACTGAGTCATTGAGCGCCAGTCGTCGGGCGTCGGCCACTGGACGTTGGGTCGCCGAACGTCGGGTCGTCGGGCGCCGACCTCCCGATGCTGATCGGTGGGCGTTGAGCGCTGACTGCCGGATGCCGAACGTTAGACATTACAGTAGAGATTGTAGTCACACTTATAAAAATCTCATATGAAAGAGAAATCCAGAAAAATAATTTACAGAGTTTTATCAAAGATGCCAAATTTCTTAATTTTATGTAAAAAAAAAATTATGAATTAACTTTTTCGTAGTACCAAATAAATAATTATATGAAATTTTTCTGAAATTTTTTTTCTAACATTTACTTTGAAACAAACGAACTCTTAGTGGCATAATAAGATAACTCTCTCAAGTAAACTACCCAACGAAAGCCAAAACGTAAAGTAATTAAGAAATGGGCCATTTGGATGAACCAAAAGCACTTTATGGTTGGCAACTTTGGGTCTTGCCTATTGAACATAAACAATTCATGGTATCTGTATCCCGGTTAGATTTCTTTGGAGCCGATCATAAAGATCCTATTGGATCAAGTAATTATTGCTTCTACCTGATCCCAATTGGGCTCCACACCCACATCACTACCTCCACCCAATACGCACACATTGAGAGAGAGAGAGCAACAAGGGAAACAACTTAGCTTTCCAAGTGGTCCACCAAATGATATGATATGGAGAAAAGGGCCACACAACAATGTGGGATGCGCAGACGGAACACCCTTGTTTTCTAGAAGGCTTTGAACATGTGTTCCTCTCAGGAATGTTTGTTGTGTCACCTAAAAGAGGTGCAAATGTGTTGCTTCTGTGGTTGGTGGCTTTGGCTCCCCAGTAGTTGAAATAATCAACATAGTATTAGTTTGATCCAGTTGTTGTAGTCGTAAAAATTTGCCTGGAAACCGCGAAGTTAAAAAAAAAAATCACATTCTTACTAGTTAGCATTTAAAAGATATTTTTCTAACTTTGATTATTGTAGAAGTCAGAAGCATCCATCTTTCAATTTTCACAAACTCTTGAATTTCTTTTATGACAAAGAGCATACCACATCGCACTTAAGAACAGGAAGAACGATTAGCAAGTCTTGAGAGTGATTTTAGGAGAGAATCATTTGACACTCAAGTCTGGAAACCAACTAGAACGTAGATAAGTCCAAGATGGGGAAGACGTAGAAGAGTGGGATTGAGTGTGGGGTATCCTACTTGCCTCTCTTGGGTGTCCAGATTTCTTTTCTTTCTATTGTTCTCGGTGAGTCTCTAGTCGTGAGTTCTCCCGACATGCATGTAGCTCCATCTCAACTATGAAGACACTACGTAGGTAGTAGAATGGTTTGAATGTGCGTCACATGGGAGTGGCCATCAAAATACGTCGATGAGAAGCCGTGTGTTGTTCCTATAGACTACAATGTGGGCAAGACTACCAAGAGACCGTTGACTTATCTAAGAATGAGAGGGGTGTTATGGGAAAGAAGGAGAACCTTGCCTTGCGACGGCAAGCGCCTGTCACATTATTGGCTAGTTGTGCCCTATCGTAGCAAAGGCGAGTTGGGTGGCGGGAGTGGGTGCTCGGAGAGGGAGGCCTAACTCTAGCTTAGAGGATAGAGGGCTCACCCTCAACAAAATGCTAGTGGACCGAGACTGAGGAGTCAGAGGTCAAGTGGGTTTGGATCACATTGGTCTCTAAGATGGGCGGCCACTAGAGAGTGGGGCCCTAGTTGGATCCAACCCCGTTCTTATGCATTGGTGGGTCGGATGAATGGACATTAATAAGTCAAGCTAGTCTTATCCTACCACAATTGTTAAATCATTCACATTATTTTTCATACATTAGTTTTTATATATGTACCATTGTGGTGGCTATTTCTAGCCACCATCGTGCGCTGGGTCCATCATGACCCAGCCCAATTCAATAGGCAGACGTGGCCCTCCCACAAGGCGCCACGACTTTTCAAGAACAACTTCAAGGTCCCGAGTCCGGTCCTTGTATTCAGGTATCAGCAGGACCCAAGAGCCGCCTCTGGGTACCTCATAGCCTGTTCGGTCAAAGATCCTTCTTTCCGAGCAGAGTCTGCTCGGCTTGTGCCGAAAACCCCTTCGGAACGGACAACACTTCCTTGCATCAGACATCTGGCAGCAAGCCATGCCTTCGAGCACCAGGTGCCGAGCAGTGAGCTCGACTACCGAGCAGCAGGACTGGATCACCGAGCAGGCTACCTGCTCGGTACCTTTCCGCCCAGGAGAATCCAAGCGGCCCTTCATCCCCTCGCAATAGTTATAACGGCTACACCACGCGCGCCCCACGATCAAGTGGTGCATTAACTGCAGAGCACCTCAACGCGTAACTCCCCCACTAAGGACGCCAACGGACACGTCCTTTGCGGCATTGATTAGGGACGTTCCGTCCCTCTCCCTCAGCACTTCTGCCTATAAAAGGCACTGGTAAGCCTCCATGCAGAGGTATGTGATCCAAGGCACACCTCTCTTGCGCAATACTGAACCTTCCTCTTCTAAGCCTTTGAATCCATCGCTAACTCAGGCATCGGAGGGTTCTCCCCGGTTCTTCAACCGGGCCCCCCTGATCCACTTCTGGTTTTACAGGCATTCATCTGCTACCGACGTCCTTCTTCCCTTCTTCCAAGTGTAGGCCCGCTTGGCTCCGGCCCAAGCAGGAAATCACCTCCACACTTTTGGCGCCGTCTGTGGGAAGGAACAACAGCCATGGCTCGCGGACGATCCTCATACCAGAACATTGGAATCCGTATGACGAGGTCCCGCCAGTCGCGGGTGGACTCCCGTCAACGTGCTCCCCCCGTCGACGTAGCTGTAGCTCCTGCTGCCGCGACCGGGGGCGTCTCTGCGCCCGCCGCCGTCGTGCCTGCAACTGCCTTGGAGATGGCCGAACTCTGGGGACAGATGGAGCAGCTGACGAGCATATGCCTAGGTCTTCAAGCCCAACTAGCCGGGCAGCCAGTCCCGGCAGCCTTCGTACCGGAGGAGCGCCAGATAGAGTCGTCTCACCGGCGATCACGCGCACCTCCTGCCCCCGCAGGGTCGATTCAGGAGCAGCACGCTGATTCGCCACGGAGGTCGCGCTGTGCTTCGTCTGATGAACGAGTGCTGGAGCGCCGCAGATGTTCGCCCCGTCATTCCACAGTGGCCCCACACCTGCCGCGCTCGGTCGTGGGAGCCAACTCCCACAAGTCTAGGCGTGCGGACTCGGCCCACTCCGAACAGGAGTTGGCCAGTGCTTGCGCTGCATCGTCGACTTGGAACGTCGTGTGGACGCGATGGTCCAGTGTGCTGAGGGAAAGCTCTGGCCGAGGAGGACCTGAACTTCCGCTCTCCCCATTCATTGCGGAGATCCTGGAGGCTCGGGTCTCTCCCAAGCTCCCTCTGCCCACCATTGCGCCGTACTGATGTACTTCTACCCCGCGGATCACATCCACGGGTTTGAGTCGCATATGGTGTTCCATGGAGCATCTGATGCGGCCAAATGTCAGGCCTTTCCGGCCACCTTGAAGGAAACTTCTTGAGCTTGGTTCGAAGCCCTCCCTACAGGTTCCATCTCTTCCTTCCACTAGTTGAAGAAGTCCTTTCGGGACAACTTCTTGGGCGAAAGATCGCAGCCGCGCACCGCGGCCTCCCTTCTTGCTGTTCGGCAAAAGAAGGGAGAAGCACTCTGGGACTACGTCAAGAGGTTCTAGACTGAGGCGCTCCGCATCCCGCGCCACGATGTCCCGTTAGCCACCAGTGCCCTGATCCAGGGTACTCGCGATGGTTTCCTGCAGAGGATGCTGGGAGTGCAGTAGCCTTCCACTCTTGCCGAGCTCCTCTCCACTGCACAACGCCATGCGGCGTGCGAAGAGAGTCTGGCTGCTAGTCGGGCGGAGCACGGAGAATCGTAAGACAAGAAGAGGCCTTCTGACAACGGTTCCGACCACGATCGGAAGAAAGGACGGCGCAACGGCAACTCACCGCACCGACCACACCCCTTCACCGACTACACACCGCTGACGGTGGCACCCGAACAGATCCTGGTAGAGATCAGGGACGAACCATATGTTCGGTGGCCACCAAGGATGCGCTCCGATCCCCGGTGGCGCAACCAGGAGTAGTATTGTTGCTTCCACTGCGACCACGGCCACGACACCTCCGAATGCCGCCAGCTCAAGGATGAAATCGAGTCCCTTATTAAGCGTAGCTACCTCGGACGGTTCGTGCGCCGGAATGAAGACCGCCCCAGACGCCGAGAGCGGACTCCCGAGCAGCCGATCAACAATGAGCCCAATGGGCAAGAAATCAATGTGATCGCAGGAGGATTTGGCACAAGCGGAGAGAGCACTCAGAGCCGACGCGATTACGCAAGGTGAGTGCATGTCGTGGACAGACCTCCAATACCTCGGCCGGCTCCTTATCCCCCTAATCCCGCGCACGCACAGTCTGAGGGGGCCATAACCTTCTCAGACGAAGACCTTGTAGGGGTTACCACCCCGCACACTGATGCGTTGGTCGTTTCGGCAACCATCAATCATTGTAAGTGCGCAGATTCTGGTAGATAATGGAAGTGCCCCCGACGTACTGGCTTACGATTTCTATCTCCTTAGGGCCTAAAAACCGACCAGCTCACCCCTGTAGAATCACCTCTATTCAGCTTCTCGGGGGTGTCGGTTCGCCTATGGGTAGAGTTCGCCTCCCGATCACCCTCGGGACGGCTCCGAAGTGTTTGACCAAGGTGTGGATTTCTTGGTCATTAGGAACATGCCTAATACAATGCGATCTTGGTAGAGGTCTGATCAGGCGCATCAAGGCGGTGCCTTCGCCCTCTATCAAAAGATGACGTTCCCCCCCGTGTGGGGTCGGCGAGGTGCTCGGATGCGAGCGCGAGTCTCGACGTGTTATGTCCTTTCTCTAAGGGACAAGCAGCCACTCGCGGCTCCAACACCTGTTCCTCCACCAGCCGACCAGCCTTCCACCAGCTGCGGAACTCCTGCCGAGGACCTACTTCCAGTCCAAGTGGATAACAACCTCGAACACGTCCTATACATTGGCACATTACTAGCGGAAGCAGAACAACAGCGGTATAGAAGTTTCCTGCTAGATAATCTGGACGTGTTTGCATGGTCCGATGATGAGCTGCCAAGCATCCCTCCAAAGGTGATGGTGCATCGCCTCCGCCTGGATCCACGGGTCCCACCAGTTCAACAAAGGAGGCTCCCGTCAACCAGGAACGACAGACCGTGATCTGAGATCACGTTGTCAAAAGTTGAGCAGTTGGGCTCCTCCGGGAAGCCCAATACTCAAGATGGATCTCCAACGTAGTCCTCGTATGCAAAGCCACTGGTAAATGGCACGTATGTGTGGATTACAAGGACCTCAACAAAGCGACACCCAAGGATAACTTCCCGCTGCCATGCATCGATCAGCTGGTAGACGCTACGTCCGAGCACGAGCTCCTCAGCTTCTTGGATGCCTACTCTGGGTATCACCAGATCAGTATGCATCCTCCGGATCAGGATGCCACCACATTTGTCACAGACTTGGGGTTATACTGTTTCACCAGGATGCCCTTTGGTCTGAAAAATGCAGGCGCAACATACCAGTGACTGGTCAATAAGATGTTTGAGCAGCAAATTAGGCGCAACATGGAGATCTACGTCGACGACATGTTGGTCAAAACGCTTCAGAGCACTGACCACATCTCTGACCTCGAGGAGACCTTCGCAACTTTGCGAAGGTACAATATGAAGCTCAACCCAGCCAGTGTGCATTTGGAGTACGCTCAAGAAGTTCCTCGGCTTCCTCGTCTCAAATAGAGGAATAGAGGCCAACCCTGAGAAGATCCAAAAATACTTGAAATGAGCAGCCCTAAAACGGTACGCGACGTCCAACGTTTGACTGGACGACTAGCCGCACTCAACCGGTTCATGTCCCGAGCAGCAGAGAGGAGCTTCAACTTCTTCAAATTGCTGCAAGGACCCAGAGGCTCTTCACAGCAAGGGGGGCATGTACGGTGGACTAAGGACTGTGAGGTCGCCTTCGTGGAGTTGAAGGCCTATCTCGCAGCCCCACCTGTTCTCTCGAAACCTGTGCTCGGGGAGCCCTTGTTCGTATACCTTTCGGTTACCGAGCACTCCATCAACACAGTGTTGATCAGAGAAGAGGGAGCAGCCCAGCGTCCTATTTACTACATCAGTAGGGTCCTTCAAGAAGCTGAAAGAAGGTACCCCCGAGCAGAAAAACTCGCCCTTTCTCTAGTCACGGCTGCCCGGAAACTCAGGCCCTACTTTCAGGCCCACTCAATAATGGTTCTCACCGACCAGCCGCTGAAGACTATTCTACAGGGGCCGGAGGCTTCCGGCCGGCTCATTAAATGGGCCATCAAGCTAGGCGAATTTGATATCAGCTACCGTCCAAGGATGGCCATTAAAGCACAAGTATTGGCGGACTTCGTCGCAGAATGTACTCTCCCTACCGAACAGGATCCTCCGCTGGCCGACGAGCCCCCATGGGAGCTCTACGTCGATGGATCCTCGTGTGTCACAGGGAGAGGAGCTGGCCTGGTCCTCACCTCTTCGGAGGGTTTAGAGTTCCAATATGCCCTTCGGTTTCGCTTTGCGGCCTCCAACAATGTGGACGAATACGAAGCATTGCTGTCCAAAATCTGAATGGCGAGGCACCTTGGAGCCCTTCGACTCAGGGCCTTCAGCGACTCCCAATTGGTTGCCGACCAGGTGAACGATAGTTCGAAGTAAGGGAGCCACGCATGGCCCAGTACCTTCAACAGGTCAAGAGACGAGCAGAAGGCCTCCTCTACTTCGAAGTCATACACTTCCTCCACGGAGCAAAATGCGTGAGCCGACACTTGCCAAGCTGGCGTCTTCAGGTGACATCTCCCATTCTCGCTCCGTATTCATTGAAGAGCTTGCTGCACCGAGCACCGAAGTGGATGTAGCAGCCATTGGGTCCGACCCCCCAGCTCCGAACTGGACGGACCCTTTCCTGGCCTATCTACTTCGAGGAGAGCTTCCCCCTGAGTAGGGCGAAGCATGGAAGATCAGACTGTGTTCTCAGCGTTTCACCCTCATTGAAGGCAAGCTCTACCGACGGTCCCTTTCAAGACCCCTCTTACGGTGTCTCAGCCCTGAAGAGTCCCTTGCGGCTATCGAAGAGGTTCACGAGGGATTGTGCGGAAGCCACTTGGGGGGCAGAACGCTGGCACGCAGCATTATCCGAGCAAGATTCTGGTGGCCCTCTCTGCAAAAGGACTGTATGTCTTTTGTCAGAAGGTGCCCGGAATGCCAAAAATTCGGATAGCTCATTAAGCAACCGGCCGAGCAACATCATACACTGTTTGAGCCGCGCCCTTTCGCTAGGTGGGGCATTGATATTCTGGGTCCCTTCCCAGAGGCCCAGGGTCAGAAGAAGTTTTTGTTCGTGGCCATCGACTACTTCACCAAGTGGGTCGAAGCAGAACCCATTACCACAATCACCGAACAAGCCGTGTGGAAGTTCGTCTGGAAGAATATCCTCTGCAGGTTTGGCATACCAAGAGTGATTACCTCTGAGAACGGGAAGCAATTCGATAGCACCTTCTTCAAGCAGAAGTGCGCCGAACTTGGCATCTACAACCACTTCACCTCCGTGGCACATCCTCAGGCAAACGGTCTGGTCGAAAATGCCAACCGTACGTTGCTGCACGGGATCCGCACGAGAGTTGAAGCTGCCGGTGGCTCATGGATTGACAAGCTCCCTAATGTATTGTGGTGCCACCGAACGACTGCTCGGGTAGCCACTGGGGAGACCCCTTTCCATTTGGCCTACGACACAGAGGTCGTTGTACCTCTGGAAGTGGCTCTCCACACTCTCCGGACAACTCACTTCGACGAGGCTGCCAATAATCGCGCGCTTAGGGAAAACCTAGACATGCTTGGCGAACGCTAGAGTGACACCAGCATCAGACTAGTCTCCTACCAACAACGACTTGCGCAATATTATAACTCCCGAGTTCGGGAAAGGCGCTTCTTCGAAGGGGACCTGGTTCTTCGCCACTGCTCGGCATCAGATCCCCGAAGGGTAGCCGGCAAACTCGCCCCCAAATGGAAGGACCTTATTAGGTCACCCAAGTCCTTGGAAAAGGCTCTTATAAGTTAGCTACTCCTAGTGGCGGGGCCATACCTAGAACCTGGCATGTATCTAATTTGAAGGCTTACTATTTATGAAAGCCTTCTGTTTGGCATCCTACTTCTCTTCCTTCCATTCTTTAGGTCGGCTTGAGTTGGTATCCGAGGCCATCCTTGTCCAAAGCTTTTCAGCTCGAAAGGATTAAAAGAGATACTACCTAGCATAAGTGTTCCGCACAAACACCCCAGGTCGGAACCTTTTGGCAGTTCCAAACGACCTGTGTGGTGACTGTGAACCCTTCTAAATGACCAATGAATTCCGATTTGGATAGAACAAGTATAAGGGAGTGAAGGTAGAAAAAGCGAAGCCATGACTAGGATCAAAAGGAAGTTGTACTCATAACTTCTTACAAAAAGGCTCCACGAACCTGGTTTACAAAAAATGGGAGAGGAAAACTAGAAGAAGAAAAGGTTAAGGAGCCCGTTTAGAAGGACCGGCGCTGTCGTCTGAAGGAGGCATCTGCCCAGAGTAGAACTGCGTGAATTGTATCCCGTCCAGACGAGCGTCATTGGTTCAATGCCGACACTCCTTCATGGCGGCCTCGAAGGCTTCTCGAGCGTGCTCGATCCAAGAAATCTGTTCACCATGCTCCTTCCCAGCCTTGAGGCCCACTTTGTAATAGCAGGCCCTGTACTGCTCCAAGTCTTCTTGGAAATCCGGCCCGGCCTTGTACGCAGCAATGGCACAGATTTCGGCGTCAGCTAGCACCTTGCTAAAGGCCTCCTTCTCAGCCCGCGCAAGGGCTAAGTTGAGCTCGGAGGTCCGAAGGGCGGCCTTGAGGTCTTTCACCTCATCTTGCAACTTTGCCCGCGGGCCTTGTGATGTGCGGTCATGCCCTCGCAGAAAGCAGTCTGTGCTTCCCACAGATGCTTTTGATTTTGGGCCTGGGCAGCTAAAGCCCTCAACACCTCCAGAGACTCAGCGACTCCGTCCATAAGAGCCCCCAAGTCGACGTCATCGATGGCACCATCTTCTGCGCGGCTTTCTGGACGGTAGCCCTCGCCTAACATCTCCGGAGTATGCTCGGGCGTCAGATCTTGGCACCGCGCTACCTGCTCGAGGTGAGAGGCGGAAGGGCTCGGCAGAAGATCCCTTGGTGCGCTCTCCTTGAGGTGATCGAGCGTCGCCTCCAGAGCCGTGGCCGAGGGAATCTCGGGAAGCTTTCTCCTCAGAACTTCACCGAGCGGCCTCCGGTCATCAATAGAGTCCTCAGCCCACTCTTCCGCAGCATCGTCAATGCTGCCAGCAGCTGCTCTCTCCCTATGACCTACCTCCTCGGTTGTGGTCGCTCCTTCAGCACCAGAGGGCACCCCAGCAGATGCGTGTTCCCCTACTTCTGCAGCCGCTTCGGTGGGGGGCATGGGGGGCAGGACCATCCCCGCGGCTGAAGCAACCTCCTCGGCGGCTCCCATTGTGGGAACCACCTCTTCGCCTCCGGGTGCGGCAGATTGCGTCATAGGAGCTGCCGTCTCTTCGATTACTGGCACCGTATCAGTCCTTGGCACAGCGTCCTCGGTCACGATGATGTCACAACCAACTCCTCTGATGTTCGAGACCCCCGCAGGGGCCATTTCTTCAAAATGCCCCTCGACGGGGCCTTGGGGCGCTGGCACTCTTGCCTGCTCCCCATCTGAGCTCTCAGACGCCAAGCTCAGTACAACAAGCCCAAGATCAGCCGCCATCTTGAGAGCGGCCCCGGGGTGAGGCAGGGGAGGACCTGGGATGTCCCCTGCTCGGGCGTTTCTCGGCGCGTCCTCCGCCTCTTCCACTCCACAGCGGCTCGGCGTCTTCTTCCTCTCCGTCCTCCTCAACTTCCGGAGCAGTCTGCATCTGCGCAGCCTTCACTAGCCTTCGTCTTTTCTTGGCTTGACGCTGGCTCCTCCTACCTCTCCTTCAGCCTCGTCCTCGGATGGCTGCTGCTCTGGAAAGGACGAATTATCACCCTCGTGTTTCCCTCACCGCGGCCTTCTTCTTCAAGCGAATTGTCACGTCATGACATTTAATATCTACAAATGCCAGAACGTGAACGCACGAGAAATCAAGAGTAATACTTAAACTAATTGTGCATAAATTTGCTCAGAGGCCTCACTAAAAAAAAAAAATTATTATTTGCCATTCAATAGGTGTTACATGATTCCTCATTTACAATCTCAAGAGTAAAATGCCGCCAAGGTTGGTCTCTCCACACACAAATCCCGAAGTCCCGCCTTGTAAAGCTGTAGATTACCTGGAAAAGTGGGATTTGATGAGCTAACTAGCCCAGTAGAATTCAATCCCTTTAAATAAAAAGGCTCAGATGTATAGTCTCAAGATAAGAAATTGGATATTGCTAACATTGAGTATCGAAAAGAATGAACGAACGAGTCCACTAAATAACTCATGTATAACAAAAGAAATGTCGAAGCATGATCAAGAATTCAAGATGACACATAAGTTCTGATTCAAATATATATATTCACATACACATGTATGATATGATGACTAATCAAGAACGTAATGATGTATGCCAACATCCACGTGTCCTCATCGTTCCCGCACGGCCACAAACAAATTTGGGTGCTCCTCCCAGGACTGAACCAGCCCCTTTGCACAAGCATAATAATCAAATGAGATCCAAAGATCCAATAATAGTCATCATTACTTATTTACAATCCACTGGTATGTAGTAATCTACTGCTAAAAATTATAATTCTGACAGAAGAACACAAGTCTGGAACTTGGACTACATAAGCTGAAGTTCTGCCTACATGAGCTGAAGTTCTGTCTACATGAGCTGAAGTTCTGTCTACATGCATCGAATGTATGAGTTAAATCATGTATAAATTGGAAGTTGAATGTATAAGTCGAATCATGTATAAACTGGAAGTCGAATGGTTGAAGTCTACATGATTGAAGTCTACATGAGTTGAAGTCTTCATGAGTTGAAGTCTACATGAGTCGAATGTATGAGTCGAATCATGTATAAATCTGTCATGAGTTGAAGCCTTCATGAGTTGAAGTCTTCATGAGTTGAAGTCTTCATGAGTTGAAGTCAACATGATTCGAATGTATGAGTCGAATCATGTATAAATTTGTCATGAGTTGAAGCCTTCATGAGTTGAAGTCAACATGAGTCGAATGTATGAGTCGAATCATGTATAAATCTGTCATGAGTTGAAGCCTTCATGAGTTGAAGTCTACATGAGTTGAAGTCTAACTACATAAGTCGGATGTATAAGTCGAATGTATAAGTCGGATGTATAAGTCGAATGTATAAGTCGAATGTATAAGTCGGATTATGTAGAAATCTGTCATAAGTCGAAGTCTGTCTACATAAGTCGAATTATGTAGAAATTTGTCATGAGTTGAAGTCTGTCTACATAAGTCGAATTATGTAGAAATCGCAGTCTGACACTCCAACTCCTTAACAGAGAGTTGGAAAATTTTGCAGTATCTGGTTTAATAATGTATGGGAACAGGGATGTGCAATCTAGGATTGTAGGGATGAATCCAACCATGTTAAGCTAGAACCCAGATACAATATGACACTGGAAAAATTTCTATTTCTACAGCAGTGACTTCCATCGTGGTATAAGACACACATAAAATGCTATGGACAGTCAAATAGTAACATGATAACCAATTCAAGGATAAGGTAAGAGAACGAAAAGAAGTTGCATCCTACCTGTCTTGATGAAGATGGAGTCAAAAATACAAGTTTGTAGACTAGAACATCTACACAGGAGATAGAGTTATAGGAACAAGAATAAGAGAGAAAGGAAGAGAATTCTACTTGATCTTGGAGCTTGGAGAATGATACTTTCTCCTCGATGGTCCACAACAGATGGATAAGAGATGAAACCAAGGTGCAATGTTGCTGCCCCAACAGCTACAACTCTCAACACTCCCAATCAAATTAATGGAAGCAGCAACTCCTCTGGGTGCACAACAACGGCAGCCACAACAGCTTTCACAAAATAGGACAACTCTCATATCAGGACTACTAACAGGTGCAGCAGCAGTGGAAGAGAGAAAACTTCCTCGAAGGTGAGAGGAAGCTTTTATAAGCTCCCAACCTTCACGCATGCTTGGCACGTTAGCCACGCATGTGTCAAGGTATAAACCCCTTAACCCTTCCAAAGCCACCTGGTCCATGCAACCCTTCTCATGGTTACACGTAATGGTGGGACGTGTAAGGTGTTTGGGCCATGGGTTATGGCTTACGTAACCCTCATGCGTAAGTAAGAAAATCCACAGAAATGCTTACCGTAAATACCCCATAAATCAGTTGACCCAATAATCTTCTTGTAAATATATTTAAATAACGTCCATTTGTGTTAAAATTTCAACCATGGGCTAATGGAAAGGTTTTACAAATTATGGTGATTTTAGTTTAAATTTTAGAATTTATTTTACACAGGGTGAAAAATCGCCCGGAAATAGTTGCGTCGACTTAATCTCGAAATCCGTACGTCAACAATTCCGAATATTTATATTTCTGATATCACCACATTTTTCTGGAAATTATGATGTTCTCAGATTTTATTTTCGTTACCATTTTTTTGGTGTCGCCCTGTCGGAGTACAACACTGGGTAATGTTTATTAATACTAACTAATCCCAGATGTTTAATTATTTCAAAATAATAATAATAATCAAGTCTAATAAGCACCTTATTCATGTTTTTCAACAATTAAAAATTTTCAGGGTGTTACACGAATCCTCTCGGTCCCCTTGGAAGAAACCCATGAGCCCATAGCGCCCTGCATCTCAGCAGGATGACTCTTGGCGGCAGCAGGAGGATGCTCCTCACCTATTACTGCCACATATGCTGTGACGGTAATCTGTTCGGTGTAGAGGGCCATATCCTCCGTATCCATGCCAGCCTCCAGCTCTTCAGCAGCTGCATAAGAATAAAAGAGGTTAGTAAGGACGATTACCAAAAAGCAGAAGAAGGAAAGAGAGGCCAAAAAGTCACTTACTCCATCCTCGGCTGAGTTCATGCTGGACCAGTTGGGCCTCCGTGATGTACTCCTCTGCCTTCTTGACGAAGATGCTGCTGAGGCGCTCGGCAAGCACCACCTCTTCCTTCCTCATGAGAGGGTAGATGTCTTTACGCGGGTCCTTTACCCGCGTGGGGATCCCCCATTCTGGCGCCCCCGTGCGGCGCGCGATGAAGAGTATCCGGTGTGTCCATCCCTTGTGGCTGGAGAACAGAGGGGAGAACTCTATCCTCATCCGGTCCGGCCGGTGCTTGGTGTAGTACACACTCCGGCTCGTCCCCGGCGACGCCGTCAAGATAAACTGGCTCCGGAAGAGGTTTGCGGTGGGTTTGATGTCGCGTACCTTGCACGATATGCAGAAAACACATATCGTCCTCCAAGAGTTCGGCGCCAATTGAACGGGGGCTATCCCCTATGCGTTGAGCAGTTCTCTCGCCATCGCCGGCAATGGCAACTGGAACCCCGCCTCCAGAATGTCATGTGACATTGCAATGAATCCGGGCTTCTCCAGCCAGTAAGGCTCCTCCTCCTTCGCGAGGACGATGTCGTACTCTGGCCCAATGCGGTATCGCTCGCGAAGACCGTTGAACAAGCGCTACTTTGTCCGCTGGGGTCCTTCCGGCGCTTCGCTGCTTCCGCCAGCGCCGGCCACGGCCTTTCCCTTCTGCGACATCGCTGGAGATGAAGACGGCAGAGCAAGAACTGCGACTGTATGAAGGAGAAGAAGACGGAGGAGATTGGAAAGGTAGGCGAGCTCTTTGCAATGTATTTTTGAATGTGTGGCTTCCCCCTGTCACCCCTCCTTTTTCTTATAAGGAAGAGAGGGTGCGAAACCCTAAGACCTACGGATGGCGTCACCCCCTCCGGGTGACCGTTCGGGCATATCACGTAGAACTCTCAGCTCGCCACGATACCCCATTCATCATGGGCTCTCCTCCGCTTTCGAGGAAATCATACGAAGCGTCAGTGGCGGCCGTCGTTTGCATGTCCAAGGTCACCATCACATTTAAAGATAAAAAGTGACATTCGAGCAGGCCTTCGCCCTCGACTGTCCCGGTTCCCGAGCTCACTCAATGGCGTGGGGGGCAAGTGTGGTGGCTATTTCTAGCCACCATCGTGCGCTGGGTCCATCATGACCCAGCCCAATTCAGCAGGCAGACATGGCCCTCCCACAAGGCGCCACGACTTTTCAAGAACAACTTCAAGGTCCCGAGTCCGTTCCCTGCATTCGGGTATCAGCAGGACCCAAGAGCCGCCTCTGGGTACCTCATAGCCTGTTAGGCCAAAGGTCCTTCTTTCCGAGTAGGGTCTGCTCGGCTTGTGCCGAAAACCCCTTCGGAACGGACATCACTTCCTTGCATCAAGCATCTGGAAGCAAGCCATGCCTTCGAGCACCAGGTGCCGAGCAGCAAGCTCGACTACTAAGCAGCAGGACTGGCTCACCGAGCAGGCTACCTACTCGGTACCTTCCGCCCAGGAGAATCCAAGCGGCCCTTCATCCCCTCCCGGCAGTTATAACGGCTACACCACGCGCACCCCACGATCAAGTGGTGCATTAACTATAGAGAACCTCAACGCGTACTCCCCCGCTAAGGACGCCAACGGGCACGCCCTTTGCGGCATTGATCAGGGACGTTCCGTGTAACACCCCAGAAAATTCGGTAATTGGAAAATTAGAAATAAATCAAAAACGATAAAACCAATATTTGTGAAATAGCAAAAATGCATGTGTCATTATCATACATACAAAAACCCATTAGAAAATTTCATAGAAACCATAGTTCAACTCTAAATAATGCTCCCTAATGACCCATGAAGAAATTTGTGCAAAGGGAAATCGGAGGGTCCAAGTTTAAGGCGTTTTGCGACTGAGTGTCGTAATCAAGGAATAGTTGGGAAGTCCTTATCACACATACTTCGATGAGTCAGAAAATTAAATAAAAATTATAGATGGACTTCAAATAATATCCTCTGATGATCCATCAAGAATTTTGGGTCAATAAAAGTCATTTGGGATATATTTAAGAGTTAGTGTGACTTCCTATCGTAATTAGGAAATAAGTTGGACAACCCATTATTAGGTGTATAAATGAGATCATAAACTAAATGAGAAATTTATGGTGGACTCCAAACAATATGAGGGGATAGTCCATAAAAGAAATTGGATCAATGAACAACTTATGTCACATGTACAAATTCAAGTATGAAATTAGTAAATAAATAACTTCTGTATTATCGTAATGATAGAACTTACGTACCACTATCGTACGTGAGAAAACACATCGAAAAATTTCGTAAAAATTATAAATCAACCCCAAAAATTATCCCTAAGTATTCCACAAAGGAATTCATGCAACAAAAAAATCTGATTGGTCGAGTGTACGTCACACGTGACCAAGTTACCCGAGTTTCGAAACTAAGTCGGAAAATTGTTAACGCGGAAAAATAACCCGACCATAAATTAAATAAACATGTTGGAGAGACTCACAACATTATGTATTAATAACCCATTAACAAGATTGGGCCAATGGAGTACTTTTGGTTCAAGGATAAAAATCTGGGACAAGAAAATACCCAGAAATCGTATATGTAATTAGGCAATAATTAGAGAGGGCAATATAGGGTTAAAATATGGGTGATTAGTCATATATGGTAATCCAAAACCGGACCCAACCCTAAGAGGAGGTTTCCTAAACCGTTGCTACCTCCTTTGGAGGAAAGAGTCCCAGAATCTTGGAAAACAGGGAGCAGAATTCGCAGCCCCTTTCCTAGTCTCGTTAGGACTCTTAAATACAACCTAAATCTATAAGAACTTGTCCTCAAACTCTTGGGGAAAGTTTAACAACGAGTTGGGATCATTTGGAGGCAGGCTAGAGCTTCTGAGGAGAAGGAGAAAAGGCTGGGAACCCAGAGTTTCATCCCCTACATCCTCTGTTGCGTCCAGAACATCGACTGGTCTTAGATCTTAATAAAGGTAGGTGTTCTCGGGCCAAGATTAAAGAAAACCAACACCATCATGTAGTTATTTGAGTCTAGGTTCATTTGCACTTGGTTTGACTAGTTTTCATGGAGTATACATTGTGTATTCGTGGTTTTCCCGAAGTCTTGCACAGTTACGGCTTTTCCCGTTCTTCTTCTTATTCATATGATTTGAGACCGAATTTGACTAAACTTTATTCATGAAAGTTCTTTCACTTGAAGTCACGATCATCTTCTATGTTGGACGTTTTGTCCAAAAGTCCTTCGTTAGAGAGTTAGGAGCATGATAAGAGAGTCTCTGCATGATACTGTGATTTCGGGCTACTCTTGACTTTTTGTTCTTCATATGTTTTCTCGGGATTCGAGAACGAACTAGATCAAACACTCAACATAAACGTTCTTCTACTAGTTTTTCTCTTCATCTTTCGTGTTGAATGTTTTGTCTAAATGTCATTCTTAGAGAGTTATAGGAATGGAAAGTGAATCGCTGCATGAGACGTGGTTTCTGGTTACACCTGACTCATCTTTTTTGTTCTGGAAGGGCACTAGTGTCGACACTAGATGATTTAGTGTCGACACACTGTCCCAAAATAGCCCAGAAAGTGTTCTAGGAAGGTCTCTAGTGTCGACACTACCTGATCTAGTGTCGACACACTGTCCCAGTTTGACCCAGAAAGTGTCTGGGAGCTGATCTAGTGTCGACACTACTTGTGCTAGTGTCGACACACTGTCCCATATTGGCCAGAAGGTTTTCTGGAAGCTGTCTCTAGTGTCGACACTACTTGAACTTTTTGCCTTGTATTTGATACACTGTGTCGACACTACCTGAACTAGTGTCAACACTACCTGACCAGTTTTGCATGATTTTGTCTTGTGTTTGGAGCATGGTGTCGACACCACTTGATCTAGTGTCGACACTACCTTACAAGAAATTTTCATGGTTTAGGTCTAATCATCTCATGATGTCTACTAGCATGTGCATGAAGTTATATAGTATGCATGGACCTAAAATAAATCAACCCATTGAAAAATAGTAATGATGTGAATATGATTCTAATGTGTAATTGTGATTGAGCTTATGTCCATTGGATTATCTTGTGATCTTGCTTATTGTCAATTGATAAGATAAGAATATGATATGAATGTGGGGATGAATACATGTTAGTATGGACATGTTAGTGGTGTTAATGTTATGATTTGCATATGAGTTTCATGGTTGCATGTTTTCCGGTGTTAAATTAATTACTTGTCATATGCATACATGTTAGGAAAGCACATGTTTTACATATGATCTGTCCTTAGAAACATCCTCATGTCAAGACATTAATGAACTATGAAACATAAGATACGTCGTTATCCTGCCTTGTTCTTTTGAGTTGTTGTCATTCCTTGACTCTATGAATGATCATGTCCTTTTACTACGAGCTTGTTATTGAAACTCTGTGGCCATAACATGAACCTGTTTGTTCGGCACAACGTGGGACTCCGGTCCAAAACTTGATCCAATGCCTGTGCAATAGGGGCCCTGTCCGGTCCTGGGGAGGAGCGCCCAACGTACTTATTAACCGCGGGAGTATGGACTCTTGGTGCTTGGCATAGCACAAACAAACAAGCAAGATTGTGAAAATGTGCCTCTTGTTTGACATGATAAGTTTGACTTGACATGATATGATACGTCTGTTCATGTGAACACTTGAGATCTGTTTGAATATGGCCAATCTCTTCTGATATGATTCTACTCTTGAAATATCTGTTCATTGTATATGCAACTCGACATTTGACCTGATATGATATCCGTTCTATTCTGCTATTCAATCTATTAGTATTGCATACATTGTCATCATATTCATGTGCATATCTGCCTATTTAAAATGTTAATCATGTATACTAGTGCCCGCACGTTATTGAGATGTAAATCCTACTGAGCTAGTTCGCTCACCCCTATCATCCTACCCTTTTTCAGGTAGTGATGAAGAACCCGTGGAGTCAGATGGGACTGGGCAAGAGTGACGAGCACCCGTCCTAGAAGTAGTTGACAGTTTAGAGATAGACATATGAGTAGTTGATGTATTAGAAAAACATTGTTATTTGATTAATAAACACTTTTCAGTTGATTCTTCTCATGTGAGGTTGTATCTAGTTGAATGGAATGAAATAAGGTATATGTTTGGTGACCATAGTATAGTCTCGAATGTGTTATTATATTCAATTGTGACTCTGTGTTATTCAACTGTGATACGCCTATTTGTATCGTTCACGTCCCCCGGTATTTATTCCGCTGCTAAATAACGGGGCGTGACAGTTGGTATCAGAGCCCTAAACTTAGGGTCCAAGGGAATAGGAACATAGAATGAAACTAGATCACACGAGTCAAAATCTGTCGTACCTAATGTGAGCTTGGGTAGAACCAGGGGATAGAAACCGCTGGAGATTGTCATTTATCTCTGCACTTCGAGTCAAAAGGTTGGTGAGGAAAGGTTGTATGGCCTTTCTTGCCGATGTTGTCATCACAAAGAAGGAAGTCAAAGTTGAGGACACCCATGTTGTCAGCGAATACACTGACATTTTTCCAGAAGACTTGCCAGGAATTCCTCCTGAGCGAGAGGTCGAGTTTACCATCGAGTTGGTCCCTGGAGCAGCACCAGTATTAGGGCACCATATAGAATGTCCCCCGCAGAACTGAAGGAATTAAAAGAGCAACTGATGGAACTGTTAGAGAGGGGTTTCATCCGACCAAGTACATCGCCTTGGGGTGCACCTATCCTCTTCATCAAGAAGAAAGATGGGTCGATGAGGCTATGTATAGATTACAGACAACTAAACCAGTTGACTATCAAGAACTCTATACCTACCTGGTGAGATTGGGTAGAACTTGGGCTTAGTCCAAAAATTGTATTAATAACTAAATATTGTAAGTTACAAGGCATCAACAAGGAGTAAAGAAGACTAACCGGGTGATAATTTATTTTTTTAAGGAACTTAAATATACAGCCATGGAGGATATACCTACACCATCTATGGACGAACAAAGAGCGGTCCAAAGATTAACCAAAGCACTACGACAAGCTGCTCAACTGTTAGAGGATGCCCTAATAATGGCTAAGGGAGATACAAATGGAAAGGAAAGGTCTATGGATGACAAAGGAGTTGGCGAAATTAATAAGAAAGAACAAATTACAACCACAGGAAACTCCAAACCTATAGTCGGAGAGAAACGGCCCAACAACAGAAACAGATTGCACAAGAGAAAGAAGTGCAAGAAGAAACTAGTTCCTGCTCCTGTAGAAAGGTGCCAGCATTGCAACAAAATAAATCATCGGTCTGAGGAGTGCTGGAAATTTCAGGACAAATGTTTCCGTTGTGGTAGCCAAGACCACAAGGTTAAGGATTGCCTTAATGAGAAATCAAGCTCAGGGAATAAATGACAGAACAAACCAAGGAAAGAGGTATGAGAGAGGTATTCTTTCTAACTCGCTTTTATTTGACCCTAAAGTTACATCACCAATCAATCATTATATTATTAGCAATTCACAATTTGATTCTCTGTAAGTCCAGCCTGTAAACACATGTGAATTTGGGGACCAAATTCTTTTAAGTGGGGGAGTATGTAACACCCCGGAAAATTCGGTAATTGGAAAATTAGAAATAAATCAAAAACGATAAAACCAATATTTGTGAAATAGCAAAAATGCACGTGTCATTATCATACATACAAAAACCCATTAGAAAATTTCATAGAAACCATAGTTCAACTCTAAATAATGCTCCCTAATGACCCATGAAGAAATTTGTGCAAAGGGAAATCGGAGGGTCCAAGTTTAAGGCGTTTTGCGACTGAGTGTCGTAATCAAGGAATAGTCGGGAAGTCCTTATCACACATACTTCGATGAGTCAGAAAATTAAATAAAAATCATAGATGGACTTCAAATAATATCCTCTGATGATCCATCAAGAATTTTGGGTCAATAAAAGTCATTTGGGATATATTTAAGAGTTAGTGTGACTTCCTATCGTAATTAGGAAATAAGTTGGACAACCCATTATTAGGTGTATAAATGAGATCATAAACTAAATGAGAAATTTATGGTGGACTCCAAACAATATGAGGGGATAGTTCATAAAAGAAATTGGATCAATGAACAACTTATGTCACATGTACAAATTCAAGTATGAAATTAGTAAATAAATAACTTCCGTACGTATTATCGTAATGATAGAACTTACGTACCACTATTGTATGTGAGAAAACACATCGGAAAATTTTGTAAAAATTATAAATCAACCCCAAACATTATCCCTAAGTATTCCACAAAGAAATCATGCAACAAAAAAATCTGATTGGTCGAGTGTACGTCACACGTGACCAAGTTACCCGAGTTTCGAAACTAAGTCGGAAAATTGTTAATGCGGAAAAATAACCCGACCATAAATTAAATAAACATGTTGGAGAGACTCACAACATTATGTATTAATAACCCATTAACAATATTGGGCCAATGGAGTACTTTTGGCCCAAGGATAAAAATCTGGGACAAGAAAATACCCAGAAATTCGTATATGTAATTAGGCAATAATTAGAGAGGGCAATATAGGGTTAAAATATGGGTGATTAGTCATGTATGGTAAGCCAAAACCGGACCCAACCCTAAGAGGAGGTTTCCTAAACCGTTACTACCTCCTTTGGAGGAAAGAGTCCCAGATTCTTGGAAAACAGGGAGCAGAATTCGCAGCCCCTTTCCTAGTCTCGTTAGGACTCTTAAATACAACCTAAATCTATAAGAACTCATCCTCAAACTCTTGGGGAAAGTTTAACAACGAGTTGGGATCGTTTGGAGGTAGGCTAGAGCTTCTGAGGAGAAGGAGAAAAGGCTGGGAACCCAGAGTTTCATCCCCTGCATCCTCTGTTGTGTCCAGAACATCGACTGGTCTTAGATCTTAATAAAGGTAGGTGTTCTCGGGCCAAGATTAAAGAAAACCAACACCATCATGTAGTTATTTGAGTCTAGGTTCATTTGCACTTGGTTTGACTAGTTTTCATGGAGTATACATTGTGTATTCGTGTTTTCCCGAAGTCTCGCACAGTTAGGGCTTTTCCCATTCTTCTTATTATGCACATGATTTGAGACCGAATTTGACTAAACTTTCTTCACGAAAGTTCTTCCACTTGAAGTCACAATCATCTTCTATGTTGGACGTTTTGTCCAAAAGAAGAGAGTTAGGAGCATGATAAGAGAGTCTCTGCATGATACTGCGATTTCGGGCTACTCTTGACTTTTTGTTCTTCATATGTTTTCTCGGGATTTGAGACCGAACTAGATCAAACCCTGAAATAAAGTTCTTCTAATAGTTGTCCTCTTCATCTTTAGTGTTGAACGTTTTGTCTAAATGTCATTCGTTAGAAAGTTATAGGAATGGAAAGTGAATCACTGCATGAGACGTGGTTTCTGGTTACACCTGACTCATCTTTTTTGTTCTGGAAGGGCACTAGTGTCGACACTAGATGATTTAGTGTCGAAACACTGTCCCAAAACAGCCCAGAAAGTGTTCTGGGAAGGTCTCTAGTATCGACACTATCTGATCTAGTGTCGACACACTGTCCCAGTTTGACCCAGAAAGTGTCTGGGAGCTGATCTAGTGTCGACACTACCTGTGCTAGTGTCGACACACTATCCCATATTGGCCAGAAGGTTTTCTGGAAGCTGTCTCTAGTGTCGACACTACTTGATCTCGTGTCGACACTACTTGACCTTTTTGCCTTGTATTTGATGCACTGTGTCGACACTACCTGAACTAGTGTCGACACTACCTGACCAGTTTTGCATGATTTTATCTTGTGTTTGGAGCATGGTGTCGACACCACTTGATCTAGTGTCGACACTACCTTACAAGAATTTTGCATGATTTAGGTCTAATCATCTCATGATGTCTACTAGCATGTGCATGAAGTTATATAGTATGCATGGACCTAAAATAAATCAACCATTGAAAAATAGTAATGATGTGAATATGATTCTAATGTGTAATTGTGATTGAGCTTATGTCCATTGGATTATCTTGTGATCTTGCTTATTGTCAATTGATAAGATAAGAATATGATATGAATGTGGGGATGAATACATGTTAGTATGGACATGTTAGTGGTGTTAATGTTATGATTTGCATATGAGTTTCATGGTTACATGTTTTCCGGTGTTAAATTAATTACTTGTCATATGCATACATGTTAGGAAAGCACATGTTCTACATACGATCTGTCCTTAGAAACATCCTCATGTCAAGACATTAATGAACTATGAAACATAAGATACGTCGTTATCCTGCCTTATTCTTTTGAGTTGTTTGTCATTCCTTGACTCTATGAATGATCATGTCCTTTTACTACGAGCTTGTTATTGAAACTCTGTGGCCATAACATGAACCTGTTTGTTCGGCACAACGTGGGACTCGGTCCAAAACTTGATCCAATGCCTGTGCAATAGGGGCCCTGTCCGGTCCTGGGGAGGAGCGCCGCAACGTACTTATTAACCGCGGGAGTATGGACTCTTGGTGCTTGGCATAGCACAAACAAACAAGCAAGATTGTGAAAATGTGCCTCCTGTTTGACATGATAAGTTTGACTTGACATGATATGATACGTCTGTTCATGTGAACACTTGAGATCTGTTTGAATATGGCCAATCTCTTCTGATATGATTCTACTCTTGAAATATCTGTTCATTATATATGCAACTCAACATTTGACCTGATATGATATCCGTTCTATTCTGCTATTCAATCTATTAGTATTGCATACATTGTCATCATATTCATGTGCATATCTGCCTATTTAAAATGTTAATCATGTATACTAGTGCCCGCACGTTATTGAGATGTAAATCCTACTGAGCTAGTTCGCTCACCCCTATCATCCTACCCTTTTTCAGGTAGTGATGAAGAACCGTGGAGTCAGATGGGACTGGGCAAGAGTGACGAGCACCCGTCCTAGAAGTAGTTGACAGTTTAGAGATAGACATATGAGTAGTTGATGTATTAGAAAAACATTGTTATTTGATTAATAAACACTTTTCAGTTGATTCTTCTCATGTGAGGTTGTATCTAGTTGAATGGAATGAAATAAGGTATGTTTGGTGACCATAGTATAGTCTCGAATGTTTATTATATTCAATTGTGACTCTGTGTTATTCACTGTGATACGCCTGTTTGTATCGTTCACGTCCCCCGGTATTTATTCCGCTGCTAAATATCATGACGTGACATTCCGTCCATCTCCCTCAGCACTTCTGCTTATAAAAGGCATTGGTAAGCCTCCATGTAGAGGTACGTGATCCAAGGCACACCTCTCTTGCGCAATACTAAACCTTCCTCTTCCAAGCCTTCGAATCCATCGCTAACTTAGGCATCGAAGGGTTCTCCCCGTTCTTCAACCGGGCCTCCTGATCCACTTCTGGTTTTGTAGGCATTCGTCCGCTACCGCATCCTTCTTCCCTTCTTCCAAGTGTAGGCCCGCTTGGCTCCGGCCCAAGCAGTAAATCACCTCCACAACCATCTTAGAGGTCATCTCCCATTCTACATTTATTTTTACAACTCAAGTTGCGAGTAGGCCAGGGACGACTTGATAAAACATTTGGGACTATGTATTGGATTATTTTTATCATCAACAGATTAATTTGTATTTTAATGAAAACATCTACTCGAGTGTAGCCATGCAATAAGAACTACCTTAAATATACTTTGGCACAAAATAGGGTGGGTACGTGGGTTAACATAAATACCCATGAAGGAATTCCATGTTAGCCATATCCCACCCATATTCTTCTCTTCTTTTCCTTTTTATATTTACCTTATTGCAACTTAACAAATGAGGATGGCATTCTGGGTTAGGTTATCTTAAGTTCCAACCATGATATCACATATTAGAAGGTGTAGTGAACGAAAAATGATCTAAGTAATTTCCACCGTCTAATCTCTACAAACTCTTACATTTGTTTGCTGAGGAAGTGACTAGTACCTACAAGATGGAAAGAGTGGAGGGGCTCCCAGAATAGTTCAAAGGGAAATCTTTTGTGCTCAGGTCAAGAGATAGTTGAAACACGGGTAGTGGGTGTTAGTCTTAGGTGGACAACAAGCCAATCTCATATTGTATCTTTTGTTCAGTTATTATAAAATTGGCTTTTATTATTATTTTACTATGTTGGTATTATAATAAAGTCCATGAACATGTGCAATAGTGGGTAGACTATGATGTGTGATCATACTAATGAGACTACTCACTTAATAAACACATATTCTAAATGTTCCTATTCGGTGGATACCTGAGAAGGACATCAGATATCCGGATAGAATAGTATTGTTTACTCCTGCTCATATGATGAGGATGACTGATCTCATAGTCATGTGTGTGGAGACACTAAGGAGAAACAATAGGTGCTCTTTAGAGAAAGGGTTCACTGAACTGATCCGATAGAATCACTGGATGGAATTGTACCTAACTGTCAACCAGAAAGATTCAATTGTCACAGTAGTGTAGATGATCTTTAGACCTGAGACACCAAAGACACCTTGTTGGTGGACTTCTGTGTTTTGAGCTTGACCTACGAATCTCTATTCAAGAGATTCCAAACAGTCAATGTTCGGACATAGCGGAAGACCTTCGAAGGGGATTGAGTGGTCAATAAGGGATCATTTGCCCTCGGTACACAGAGGGAGAATACTCAAGGGAACGATGCAATGGAGTCCCTGGCCAGGGCAGACAAAATATCAAAAAGGGAGTTTTTGATATTAATCTAAAGCATCGAGTCCCAGTGGAACAACAAGTTAGGATTTGACAGTATACCATATCCTAAGTTGTTGAGTATTGTGCAAATGAGAGATTATATCTACACGGTAACTGATGACGGAAAGGTTCCTTGTGAGGGTTGCAGAACCCCAATACCTTCCAGGTTCATGTGGTGTTGCTTGGCACCCAACATGTTCGGAGACCCAGCTTAGTCGACTAGATAAAGTTGACTCAGATTATTAATTAGATAATATGAGATATAGCTAATTAATTAAGTTAGTAAGAGTTACTAATTTATTGGGCCATTAACTGGATTGGTACTTGGGCCTAGAGGGTCACACGCATAAGGTTTTCATGCGACGGTCTAATTATATAAAGATCAGGGGTTTTTATGAAAAACCGTAATCTTTATATAATGACGTGATGGGAGAACCCTGGCCAGGCATCAGGGTTTGCCCAGGGCCGCCCCCCTCTCTCTCTCTCTCTCTCTCCCTCTCTCTTGCGTCACATGTCGCGGAGATCGGCGCGGATCCAAGCTCAGTCTTCGAGCGTTGCGGAACCCGAGGGAGCGAGCGTGGACGGGCACGAGGGAGCGGGCGTGGATCGTCGCGAGGAAGATCGCGTGGACACCGCTGGAGGCCGGACAGTTGAACGGCTTGTAGCGCCACCCCTCGCAGTCGTACGAACGCGGATCCGATTCCGCGCAAGGTGATTTCGACTATCCGATAGTCAGATTTGTGTCTAGCAAAACGGATCGAGATCAGAATTTAAATCTCATTTTCCGCTGCGTTTCTTTGATCTCGGGTCGTAGTAGATCCTCACAGTGGTATCAAAGCCAGGTTCCACTGCGATCTACATCCGTTTTGTTGTCTAAGATCATTTTCTTAAGAATTATTCGTGCAAATTCGGCCTAAGCGCCGGAAACCCTTCCCCAATTTTTCCAATTTTTCGGACTGGTTTTCGCGGCCATTAATGGCTGGAAACCTGAAAAAGGGGCCGGGGAAGGGGCGGCGGGTCGGCCCCGCGGCGGCTGGCCACACCGTCGCCTGCGCGGCGATGGTGCCCCACCTCGGCGAAAGGGGGGGGGGCCTTCCCGGGCTGGGCCCGCGGGAAGGGGGGGAGCGGTGCGCGCCGCCACGCCGACGTGGGCGGGCGCGACAGCGCCGCTCGCCGCCCTAACGCGGGCCGCGGGCGGGCCTGGCCGCGCGCAGGCCAGCCCGGCCGGGCCTGGCCGCCCGGTCCCCCTGGGCCAGGCGGCCCAGGCGCAGACCGCGCGTGCGGGTCCGCCTCAGCCGGCGCCCCTGCTGTGGCCGAGGCCTGCTGTGCGCCAGCAGCCAGTAAATCCTATTAAAATTATGGGAGTTAAATATTTCTGAAAAATAATAATTTAAATGTTAAATTATTTACTTCAGAAATTATTTTGCATGGAATAACTCTTCATTAAATGATTTTAGATTGTATGTTCATGCTCTTGTTGTTACAAGTTTTGTAATGAATATTAAAGCATGTTAAAATTAATTTTTCGAAATGTTCGAATAATCCCTTTTTGGATTGGACCTAGTTTTCTGAAACAAAATATATATTTTAAAACTTTTATTTAGCCATGTGATGTGCTCTTCCATGTGTGGAATGCTTAAAAGTTAATATGGTCATGGATGTTTGCTCGTTATGTCATGGGATGATATGAATGTTTTAATTTATTTGAATGTGGGATTTGTAAATTAATGGTTAATTTGAGGTCTGCGAACCTCCTCTCTCTCTCACATTCCAATGTAATTCTATCTCCCTCCCATGATGTATTCGCCATAAGGCTTCTCTTTATACAAAATGTACATGCAATTTTATTTGATGTAATTTTGTTCGTGAGGGACGCTTGATGGCGAGGATGATCCGTTACTGCAACAGAGATGGCGTTGGAAGTAGTTCACTAATGCTTTCATGTTTGCAGGTTTACCAATATAAGTGTTATATTGGTAGTGTAGCGGTGTTTGACTGTTTGGCTCCAGTCAAACTTGTGCAACATCCATGACCACTTTATTTTGTATGGGATGCAAATTTATTTTATAATGTCCTAGATTATAGTATTATGCAATATTATGGAATATTCATATATGCTACCATCTAGGATGAGACCAAGATAAAATATTTCAAATTCCTCTATTAAAATTCTAAGCGTAGCGCATATATTCTAATATAGTTGCGTGGTCCTCCATCGTTATGGTTTTATGACTTAAATTACATTTTGGGTGGGTTTGTTGTGTTATCCACAAGGCCCACTTAATTGTGAAATAAGTCTTAAAACTATTGCATATGGATGCATGTAAACGAGGTAGAGGCACGGTGTAGCTCTGTTGTGCTATCCACAAGGGCTACATCCTAATCTATCTGCGTTAAGTAACGATGGTAAAGCTTAGACTGCACTTTATGGCTTGTTGTGCTATCCACAAGGCCATTAAAGATGCAGGGACCGAATAGTGATCAGATATTGCAAAGGGTTGCAAGTCCCATGAGATGGGTGCTCTTTGGTCATATCATGACTTGTTGTGTTATACACAAGGTCATGGTATGAGTCATTGAGATTCTGATCCCCACTAGGAGATTGTCGGCATCTCCCGTCCTGCATATTTGAGGATATGCAGTTCGTCGAAAATTAGTGGGAGTTTTAAACTAGATTAAAGACCATATCTTGTTTTAAATAATAACTGAACATCTGCTAATTATATTTCTTTTATCTCCTGTAGGCTAAAATGTCGTCAGGGAATCCGTTACGTGGCATATTGGATGCCAACCGTTTGACAGGCCCAAACTACACCGATTGGCTCAGAAACCTGAAGATTGTCCTCAGGTCTGAGCAAATCGCCTATGTCCTGGAAAGTGAGGCCCCTGCTGAGCCGGCATCAGATGCCCCTGAAGGAGAGGTGCTTGAGTATGAGAAGTGGAAGCAGGATTCCACCATGGCACAATGTTTCATGCTTGCCTCAATGAGCAATGAGTTGCAGAGGCAGCATGAAGACATGGATGCCAAAGCCATCTTGCTCCATTTGAAGGAGCTTTTTGCTGAGCAGAGCAGGACTGAAAGATATGAGATATCTAAAAGTCTGTTCAGAGCAAGGATGGCTGAGGGATCTTCAGTACAGACTCATGTATTGAAGATGATAGAGTGGATTGAGAGGTTAGTGGTCCTTGGGATTGAACTCCCCAAGGAAATGAGCACAGACCTCATCCTGCAATCACTTCCAGACTCATACTCTCAGTTCATTGTTAACTTTAACATGAACAAGATTCAGGTCACGTTGGCTGAGTTGCTTAACATGCTTAAGACTGCTGAGGGAAACCTTCAGAAGGAAAAACCTCAAGTCCTTTTAGTTGGTAAGACCAACAGAAGAGGAGGGCAGTTCAATCCTTTAAGAAAGGAAATCAAAAGAAGCATGTTAAAACAAACCCAGCCCAGAAGAAAAAAGGACACAGGAGATGAAAAGGGCGAGTGCTTCTATTGTCACCAGAAAGGTCACTGGAAGAGGAATTGCAAGCAATACCTCAAGGACAAAGCTCAAGGCACTGTGAAGCAAGGTGATGCTTCAGGTATCTATATGATAGAGTTACACTTGTCAGTTAGAGATTCTACATCATGGGTATTAGATACTGGATGTGCTTCTCATATATGCAATGATGTGCAGGCTGACAAGTAGAAAGAAGCTGACCAAGAAAGAGGTGGAGCTAAGGCTAGGAAATGGCGCAAAGGTTGCGGCAAGCTCTGTGGGGACAGTGAACCTTAAGCTCCCATCTGGAGATGTTCTAATTTTAGAAAATTGTTATTATGTTCCTAGCATAATAAAGAACATCATTTCTGTTTCATGTTTAGACAGAGTAGGATATACGTTGACAATAAAGAACAAATGTTGTTCTCTTTATCTCAGTAATAATTTGATTGCTACTGCGAATATAGTCAATGGTTTATATCTTTTGGATGTTTCTTATCATGATCTCCATCTTGATGTGGCTCTTAAGAAGAGCAAGAATAGTGTGAATCAATCCTACTTGTGGCATTGTAGGCTTGGACATATAGGCGAAGCTAGACTTCAAAAGTTGCATAATAATGGGTATTTAAGCCCATTTGATTATGAATCATTTGCAACTTGTGAGTCTTGTCTTATGGGTAAAATGGCTAAATCTCCATTTACTGGACATGGAGAACGTGCCAAAGAGTTATTAGGGCTTATACATTCAGATGTATGCGGCCCTATGTCTACCCAGGCCAAGGGTGGCTTCTCATACTTCATTACATTCATTGATGACTTCTCTAGATTCGGATATGTGTACTTAATGAAGTACAAATCAGAAGCTTTTGAGAAGTTCAAAGAATTTAAAATGAAGTGAGAAGCAAACTGGAAAGAGTATTAAGACTCTTCGATCAGATCGAGGAGGAATACTTAGTACAGAATTCACACAGTTCATGAAGGATAATGGTATCCTATCTCAGCTTACCCCTCCTTATACACCACAGATGAATGGGGTGTCGGAAAGGAGAAATCGCACTTTGTTGGACATGGTACGATCAATGATGAGCTTTTCAGAATTACCAGTGTCTCTATGGGGATATGCACTTGAGACAGCTGCTTACTTGTTGAACAAGTTGCCTAGTAAGTCTGTGTCCTCTACACCATATGAGATATGGAAGGGCAGAAAACCAGATTTTAAACATGTTAAAGTCTGGGGTTGTCCAGCCCATGTAAAGAGGCACGATCCAGACAAACTAGAATCTAGGACACGTAAGTGTAGATTTGTTGGATATCCAAAGGAGACATTTGGATATTACTTTTACTGTCCTGAGGAACAAAAGGTGATTGTTGCCAGGAGAGCTATCTTTCTGGAGGAGGAATATCTTCTCCAAGAAGATAGTGGGAGTAAAGTAATACTGGAAGAGGTTCCAGATCCACAAGTCAACACTGCCTCTGAGAGTGAGGTGTTGGTTCGTGATCCTATTGTTACACACACCAATGAACCACGCAAGTCAGGTAGAGTGACAAAGTTACCAGCACGATATGTGGGACATATTGATGGAGGTGACTCGAAAGCACCCTACCATGAGGATGATGATCCTATGACTTACCTGGAGGCCATTGAAAGCCCAGAAGCTGGGAAATGGCAGGAGGCTATGAACTCTGAGATACAGTCCATGTACACTAACAAAGTTTGGAACTTAGTTGATGTACCTGAGGGTATTGTACCCATAGGGTGCAAATGGATCTTTAAGAAAAAGATCGGTGCTGATGGACAAATTGATACATACAAGGCAAGACTAGTGGCAAAAGGTTATCGTCAAAGACAAGGAGTTGACTATGACGAAACTTTTTCCCCAGTTGCCATGGTAAAATCAATTAGAGTTCTCCTTGCCATAGCGGCACACTATGATTATGAAATCTGGCAAATGGATGTGAAAACCGCCTTCCTCAATGGGAATCTTGAGGAAGAGGTGTATATGATACAACCAGAGGGTTACACATCTAAGGAATTTCCAGACAAAGTGTGCAAGCTACAGAGGTCCATATATGGACTAAAACAAGCCTCCAGGAGTTGGAACATAAGATTTGATGAGGCCATTAAATCTTATGACTTCATTAAGAATGAGGATGAACCATGTGTGTACAAGAAAACAAGTGGGAGTGCTGTCACCTTTCTACTTCTTTACGTAGATGACATTCTACTCATTGGGAATGATGTGGCAATGTTGTCTTCTGTAAAGATTTGGCTGTCAAAGAATTTCTCCATGAAAGATTTGGGAGAAGCATCCTACGTATTGGGAATACGGATCTATAGGGATAGATCAAAGAGGATGCTTGGTTTAACCCAATCTATGTACATAGATACCATTGTCAAAAGGTTTGGCATGGAGAATTCCAAAAGAGGACTCATACCAGTGAGACATGGAATTCATCTCTCTAAAGAACAGTCTCCAAAGACTCCTGAAGAGAAGGCAATCATGGATAGAGTTCCTTATGCTTCTGCCATAGGATCTATCATGTATGCCATGCTATGTACAAGACCTGATGTAGCCTATGCTCAAAGTGTTTCGAGCAGATTTCAGGCTAATCCAGGTCAAGAGCACTGGATGGCTGTGAAGTGTATCCTAAGATACTTGAGAAGGACTAAGGATACATTTCTGGTTTATGGAGGAGGTGAACTGAAACTCGGGGCTTTACTGACTCGAGTTTTCAGTCAGATCCAGATGATAGCAAGTCTACATCTGGATTTATTTTTACTCTAAACGGAGGTGCAGTTTGCTGGAAAAGTTCCAAGCAGGAAACAACTGCAGATTCGACGACCGAAGCTGAGTATATTGCTGCAGCTGAAGCCGCCAAGGAAGCAGTGTGGTTGAAGAAGTTCATCACCGATCTTGGCGTCGTTCCTTCTATTTCAGATCCTATCCCACTGTTGTGTGACAACAATGGAGCTATTGCACAAGCGAAAGAGCCGCGGTCTCATCAGAAGTCTAAGCACATTCTGAGGCGCTTTCATCTGATTAGAGAGATAATTGCCAGAGGAGATGTAGTGGTGGAAAAGGTTCCATCAGCTGACAATGTAGCAGATCCACTAACAAAGCCTTTAGCTCAAATTGTGTTTGAGCGTCACCTGACAGCTATGGGCTTAATGCATAAAGGTGATTGGCTTTAGTCCAAGTGGGAGATTGTTAGTCTTAGGTGGACAACAAGCCAATCTCATATTGTATCTTTTGTTCAGTTATTAATAAAATGGCTTTTATTTATTATTTTACTATGTTGGTATTATAATAAAGTCCATGAACATGTGCAATAGTGGGTAGACTATGATGTGTGATCATACTAATGAGACTACTCACTTAATAAACACATATTCTAAATGTTCCTATTCGGTGGATACCTGAGAAGGACATCAGATATCCGGATAGAATAGTATTGTTTACTCCTGCTCATATGATGAGGATGACTGATCTCATAGTCATGTGTGTGGAGACACTAAGGAGAAACAATAGGTGCTCTTTAGAGAAAGGTTCACTGAACTGATCCGATAGAATCACTGGATGGAATTGTACCTAACTGTCAACCAGAAAGATTCAATTGTCACAGTAGTGTAGATGATCTTTAGACCTGAGACACCAAAGACACCTTGTTGGTGGACTTCTGTGTTTTGAGCTTGACCTACGAATCTCTATTCAAGAGATTCCAAACAGTCAATGTTCGGACATAGCGGAAGACCTTCGAAGGGGATTGAGTGGTCAATAAGGGATCATTTGCCCTCGGTACACAGAGGGAGAATACTCAAGGGAACGATGCAATGGAGTCCCTGGCCAGGGCAGACAAAATATCAAAAAGGGAGTTTTTGATATTAATCTAAAGCATCGAGTCCCAGTGGAACAACAAGTTAGGATTTGACAGTATACCATATCCTAAGTTGTTCATGAGTATTGTGCAAATGAGAGATTATATCTACACGGTAACTGATGACGGAAAGGTTCCTTGTGAGGGTTGCAGAACCCCAATACCTTCCAGGTTCATGTGGTGTTGCTTGGCACCCAACATGTTCGGAGACCCAGCTTAGTCGACTAGATAAAGTTGACTCAGATTATTAATTAGATAATATGAGATATTAGCTAATTAATTAAGTTAGTAAGAGTTACTAATTTATTGGCCATTAACTGGATTGGTACTTGGGCCTAGAGGGTCACACGCATAAGGTTTTCATGCGACGGTCTAATTATAAAGATCAGGGTTTTTATGAAAAACCGTAATCTTTATATAATGACGTGATGGGAGAACCCTGGCCAGGCATCAGGGTTTGCCCAGGGCCGCCCCCCTCTCTCTCTCTCTCTCTCTCCCTCTCTCTTGCGTCACATGTCGCGGAGATCGGCGCGGATCCAAGCTCAGTCTTCGAGCGTTGCGGAACCCGAGGGAGCGAGCGTGGACGGGCACGAGGGAGCGGGCGTGGATCGTCGCGAGGAAGATCGCGTGGACACCGCTGGAGGCCGGACAGTTGAACGGCTTGTAGCGCCACCTCCTCGCAGTCGTACGAACGCGGATCCGATTCCGCGCAAGGTGATTTCGACTATCCGATAGTCAGATTTGTGTCTAGCAAAACGGATCGAGATCAGAATTTAAATCTCATTTTCCGCTGCGTTTCTTTGATCTCGGGTCGTAGTAGATCCTCACAGTGGGAGAGGTTAAGGATAGATGATTCTATCATGTGGTTAGAATGTCCATTTTCAAGCATCTATCAGAGGCATCACAGACATGTATCCTCCATTTCCCATCTATGTAGACATGTCATAGAAGAAATAGAGGAGCTAGTGCCACATAGGGGATCTATGAGCATATGTCTCACCTCCAGCCATATAGACAAACTATATGAGAGTGGAGCTAGTACCCGCACAAGATCATCATTTGATTGAGTAAATGGGAGACATGTCTCACCTCTATGTCTAGGCCTTATCCCATGGAGGGGCTATCGACTCCCTCCTAAGGAGTGCCTCTATCACCTTGACGGCCCGAGATTCAGAGTGAGAGGGGCTCAACTATCTCTATCGCAAATCGTGTAGCTGTCAGGCCATATCCTAGTGTGATAGGGGCAGGCCATCCAACAAGGGTGGGGCACCATGCACCATGCAAAAAGAGGTTGTTACGTGATTTAAAGGGGTCGAGGACTCGGTACTGGTCAGTCCGAGGAGTAGATGTATTTTCAATCTGGACTATTGAGGGTCGGATCTATCTTACTTTGCATGGGCCACTGTTGTAAGACCCGACCCTCTTGGGCCCTTGCCCTGTCCTCAGGGTCACAACGAACACCCTAGTCGTGACATGGTCGCGTCAGAGGAGTCCGTCGCGACAGGCTTTTGGTCGCAGCACACCTAGCCGTCGCGACATGGTCATGACGGGGGTGGGCGTCGCGTTCTCGTTGCGACGCTCTAAGGCGTCGCGACCGCTTTTTCGACCGATTTGACCGCTATCCTTTCTGTTAGAATGGACTTGTCGGGTGTCAGGTGCGTACAACGTTGATGCGACCTGTCAGGCCGTCACGTTCTAGTTTCTCGGTCTTCGAGGTTTGATCGCCTTTTTACTGTCGCGCCAGGCTTGGCGGTCGCGATGCCCGGGGGCATCGCGACATGCTCACTATCGCGCCGGCTCGACTCGTCGCGTCTCGGGGGCCGTCGGTTCAAAACTGAGGCAGGCGACCCCCTTTCTTCTTCCCCTTCCTTTCTTCTTCTTCTTCCTTCTTCTTCCCCTCCGAGCCCCCTTGGCTTCTCTGGCAATTCTTCGTTTTGTGCGAGAGGTGACAACCATTCGTGTAGGCGGCGTGCTCGTGGTTCTTGGAGTGAGAAGAAGGTGGTCATTCCGACGTGAAGGCCCCAACGGGTCGGCTATACTTCTTGAGGTAGGGACCCCTTGCTCTTCTCTCGTTCTAGCATGCTCCCTTCCCCTTGAGAGCTTGTTTTCTCTATGGTTGGGGTTGTGGGTGTGAGGATCACGCTCGTGGTGAGTGAGGTTTCCCTCGAGCATAGATTTCCTTGTAATCCATGTTTTATGGGGTTTGAAGGTGTTTGGTTGTTTATAATCTTTCCCATGCATTTCCCATGCTCCCCCCCCCCTTATGGATGTGTTTGTACCGATTTTGAGGCGGTCTTGGGAGGACTATATCAGGATGTCCCTCGGCTGAGATCGTGACCGATATAGAGGTCGCGATGATGTTGTGACCGGCGCGGCCGCCGCGACATCATCGCGACGGTCTGTGTCGCGACAGAGGTTCTATTTTATAGAGCTGACACCCAAAGTCATAATAACACTTTGTTACTTTAGTTAGAGTTCTAATAAGCCATCACTTTGTTACTTTAGTCTTTCTTTCATATTATTTTTTTCACTTCACCGAATTTGATTTTTCTTTGGTTGTTAGGATTAGTCATAAGTAATTACTTACATAAAAATCTTATCTTAATTGTTCAAGGTCCATTAAGGTTTCAATGTTAATAGGTTTTCATCTCTATTGGATTATAAGTTTTTTTTTAATTCTTGGCCCATTACAATTAAGAGATTTAAATGAAGTACAAGCCTAGTCTAACTTTCATTTTCTTGAAATTATTATTAACATGCACAGTTCGAATTTACTATTATCCAGAAAATGTTTAAGATATCCTATAAATTAAACACATTATAAAAATATTGGACTATTTTAAATCTTCAGTTTATCTATCAGAATTAAGGTTCCATAATAATATTTTAATGAGCATCATTATTAAGGATTATTAATTTAGTGTAAATTGCATTTTCCTTATGAATGAAAATATTATAATGGAATGATGAGTAATTTTATAATTACTTTTTTTTCCTCATATTTATTTCAAATATATATACATCTTTTTTAGTTAATCTTGTAATTTGCTGGGATGCTACAAGTACGATATATATCCGAACTGCATTGATATAGTGTGGTTCAACAAACCATAAGTGGAAGGCCTTGCATTGAAAATAAGTCTGTAGAAGAAATTGATGGTAGAGAGAGTTTTTTCATTTCTCAGTTTGAATCGAAAAATTGAAAACTAAATTTTGATTCGATTCGGTACAAAACGTTAAAATTCAAGTCAATGATTCAAACCAAACTAAATTAATTTTAAATGGTATAATTTGGTTTCTTATAAACTAAACCGAACCATGTGAACCATATAAATCGAATTAGTTTTTAGTGATTTTTTTTCTGTTATTGTTTTTCAAGTTTTTTATTTCACTGGTTTTTGCATAAAATTTTCAAATGATTTTTGTACTTATATTTTCTACTAATGCATAGCATCATTTAACTATTTTTCTCTATTTATCTCACTAATTTTTATTTTTATTATTTTTCTCATTGGTTTTAGCTTTGCTATTTTTTTTACTATTTTTACTTTCACTTTATTCTCACCTATTTTTGCTTTCACTATTTTTCTCATGATTTTTATTTTAATTATTTTCTCATTGATTTTTTTACTCTTTTCTCACTATTTTTACTTTCATTATTGTTTACGGAAGATTTTCATTTTCTTGTTTTTTCTCACTAATTTTTATTCTCAACTATTTTTGCTTTCACTGTTTTTCTCACATATTTTTATTCTCACTGTTTTATTTTTACTATTTTTTTCACTAATTTTTATGCTCGTTGGTTTTTATTTTCATTATTGATTTCACTGATTTTATTTTTATTATTTTTCTCGTTGATTTTTATTTTCACTATTTTTCTCACTATTTAATATTTTCACTATTTTCTCACTTATTTTTATTCTCATTTATTTTTTACTTTCACCATTTTTCTCATTGATTAAGTTTCACTATTTTTTGCTGACTTTTATTTTCAAAATTTTTTCACCGATTTTTTTTCTATGTTTCACTGTTTTTATGTTATACTTTTTAAATATGGATGTAAAAAAGTAGCTCTAGTTTACAATTTTTTAGATAATAAATTTGGATATTTTGATATAAGATATTGTGAAAAATTAATAACCATATGGCTAAAAGTTCAAAATATTTATTTTTAATTAATTCTAGCTCTATAATTTAATTTGATTATTCATAAATATTTAATTGTCAAAAGATTAAAAATTTATAGCCAAAATATTAAGACAAGTTTAAAAACTTATGTCCAAATAATAAATAACTATAAAATTAACAAAAAATGATAGTCTCAAAAAATTCAAAAGACCCACCGAACCGAATTAAATTGAATTGCTTGATTCTATTCGGTTTATAAGAGATAATTTCAAATTTGAATCGATTTTAAGATAGATTCAAGATCTTGAGCTGAACCATGTTAAACCCTCTATTCTATGATGGGATAGGATGGACAGTCGCAGTCCTGTCTCCGAAACGCTACTTTTTTCCTGGTCCACCCATGGAGATCACCTAAATTCTCCAGTAATCTGGCTTGATCATGCACAGATACGTACCCTTCTACACTAGATCTTGTTGATGTCATCCCAACATGGTTAGTCGCTGATGGCCTTCATGGTAATGTTATCTGTTGCCCATCAGGCAGATGGAGATGGGGAAGGTCGGAGGCAGAAATGGAAGAAACGGAAGAGAAAGGATGGCGCAGACCACAATCCCACCCATTGCCGTCTTCCCGGGGAGGAAGACGAATCAGAAAGGCATCTGCACAACGCCCATCGTCAGATTCTCCTGCCTTCATCCACACATTGGGTGGGAATCATTGGATAGCTAAAAGGGAAGGGGGAAAAGATGCAATTTTTAGCACAGTGCCGCACTGTTCCTCACCCCCTTTTTCTGGGAAGCATTGTTGGGATGTGATGCTTTCTGTAGCTCTGTGCGTGATGTGCGGTTAGGGTTTCATGTAAACCCAGAAAGAAAAGTTTTTTACTGTGCAGTGGGGCCGTCGAACGTGGGGTACTGCTGCTCTATAGTGTTGTGAAAGGGCGCACGAACACTTTTCACAGTGGCTTTCTTCAGCGATTTATGGCTACTGAGGAAGGGGGAGGCCTCCTGGATCACAGGTTCACAGAGCAGCAGAGAAAGCAGAGAAGGGGAGGGAAGGACGGGTCGAGCAGGGAGGAAGGGGGAGAGGAGCCCAAAAGTAAGAAAACAGCACTGCAGTGGTCTCTGTGCTGTAATTTTCAGATGCTTTTGCTCCCAGCCCCCCTCCATGGGGAAGGATACTACAAATGCTAATGACAAAGGCTCTTTTGAATGATGGGCCCGTGGAAACTGGAAAAACATGTTCCTTTCTCTCTCTGCCCCCCCTCCCCACCCCTGCTCTATCGCGCCCTCTCTCTGTCTTTCTCTTTCTGCATCTGGTAAAGGTATTGCCCCCTTCTAGAAAACCGCCCTTCCTCACCCTCTTCTCCTGTTTAAAACCACTGCTCCCCTGGCGTGGTTTCTCCCTCGCTCCCACCATCATCTTTCAATCCGCCGAGAAAAGGAATGCCTTTGGGTAGAGGGGTGGCCACTCGGATATAAATGCCTCTGCTAGTTTGTTGGGGTGTCGAAAGGGAAAGGCAGCTTCTTGCCGTTGTTATGGCGGTCTCACCCATCTCTGTGCTTCGATGGAGCTGAGGAGCTTTCGTGGTTGTTGCCTATCGGGATTTTGCTGCCTTCTGCATACAGTGGACGACTTCCGGCTGGTTACTGTGTGATGGAGTAGTAACTTCCAGGCATTCTCTAGGTTAGTCTCCGGGATTGCTCCTTGGTTTCGATCTCTTCCCTGTTCTGTGCTCCCCTTTCTTCTTCGAAAGTCTACCTTGTTTGCCCATCTGATCATCTCTCCCTCTCTCTCTCTCTCTCTCTCTCTCTCTCTCTCTCTCTCTCTCTCTCTCCCGGTGTGTGCGCGTGTGTGCATATGTGAGATTTTTGATATCATGGTGTCTTTTGGTGGGTTATTCATTCTTTGTAATTGGATGGGCTTGTTCATATTAGCACTTCGAGGTTTGATTTTGTGCCTTTTTCTTTGGGTTTTGTGGAGTTGACCATGCCTGTGATCGACGGCTGTTCATGTAGTTTTACTGTCTATAATGCTTCCCTCTGTTTCTGAAGTACAGAGGTCGATGTACATGCCACACCATTTTGGTGTTCATATGAAGATTGCTGCTTATAATCCATAATGTTCATTATTCTATTCGCCTGGTCGAAGTCTGTTAACGCAGATATTCTGCATCTTTGGTGTGTGTACGGACCATGATCTCAAGATCAATTTCTTGTCATTTTGTTTAACATGTGTTTCCATCCATTTGTTGCAATTCTTTTCTTTTATACTTGCCTCTGATGGCACTTGATTGTTAACTGTCATCCTGGATCCTCTGTAACATGGTCTAAGTTTGCAGATGCTTACCATTCACCTGGCTTTGGAGTGGAGTAGTGATGAGATTCTTCTTCACTGCAAGGTAGCTTTTCTTCAATTCTGGTGCTTTTCTTATTCAAGTACCCCTGTATGAATTCAGTTACCATAGCTTCTGTCATTTGAACTGTTTTTTTCAGTCTTCTAAACTTGTAGCTGTGTCATTCATTGGAAAAGGATGATTTTGTTTCTGGCTAAGAGGTACATCCTCACTGTGGCTTGATGCTCATTTCCCTATTTCTGCCTCTTCTATTCAACTTGACAGACTATCCAGCTCACTTTGTGTTTATACAGTACTCAAACATTATTTCTTTTGGATAGAGAAGTGCAGGAACAAAGTTTCTTAGGGATTCTATGCTGCTGTTTGATACTTCACATAAAATGGAGTCTTGGATCTATGGTTCCAAGGGGAAGGCCTCTATGATATCTGATGAAATGCTTCCTCCTATTAACAGTTTTGTAAGTCCAAAAGACATGCTCACTGGTTGGGAACTGAGAAACGCAATTGATTATCATAGTCTGACTCAGATCCCCAGCCCAGAACTGACCAAGGACGAGGGACTTGTGGAGCTCAGATTTCATGGCAGTTCCAAGGTTATCTCCTCTGAGAAACCAATGCGGGGTTCAGTATATGAGAATGTTAGTCATGGAAGAATGGTAACTTCTTGCTTGTTCAGCCAGAAGGCACCTTTTCAGAAACAAGAGTCGGGTTCCAAGGATTCAAGCTCTATCACAGACATTAACGAACATGACTCATCATTTATAGATTTAAAACTTGGAAGGTTGGTTGACTTTAAAGCTGTTAAGAATAACAAGTGCCCAAAAGATACTCAAAGCTCCTCAGTCACATCAACTGTGCCAGCAAAGAAGATCCGGTCTACATGTTTGAATGGCCAGACTCCATTCTGTCAGGTTTATGGATGCAACATGGATCTAAGTTCTTCGAAAGATTATCATAAGAGGCATAAAGTTTGTGAGATCCATTCTAAAACTGCAAAAGTTATAGTCAATGGTGCTGAACAGAGGTTCTGTCAGCAATGCAGCAGGTTCCTTTTGGCCCCTCCAAAGTTTGATATATATTCATTTTTGGAGCATCAGTACATTGAGTCTTTACTTTTAAGGCTATCATTTTCTGGAAATTTTGTCTGTTACTCTTTTGATTTTGTGCCATCTATGTTTTGCTCTGTCTTTTAACCCTGCTATTGTTACAGAATTCCCATGTACTTAGTGGTTTACCTCTAGCAAAAATCTGCTTTATCTAAGATGTTTTTGCAGTAGGGAATATATCTCAGGAAGAATCTCCTCACATTCAGAAGTGGTATTTTCATATAGGAATCTCTCACCTAACTGCCTACAATGTATGGTTCATTTATGCCCCTTCTTTAGCCATTGTCCTTCTCTGGGTCAGATGATTTATCTGTTCTATACAGGATTTCAACTTATGTCAGATATGTTTATGAATACCTTGAGCAGCCTGACAGGAAAAAAGTGAAGAAGATGTATTTAGTTAGCTTTAGTTCAGTGCTGTTGGAAGGGTATGAATCTTAAATCATTTGATCAAACATCTTAACTCACACATGAGCAAATGACTATACTCTGGTGTGTGTAAAATATTTTCCCAATTATTACACCACAGGCTGAAAAACCCCTGGTAAAAAGTACATAATCAAGTGGAGTTAATTGACGTTAAGGGATGATAGCATGTGAAGAGCAGTCGTTTCGCACATGTACAAGACTCTTTAGGGGGTGTCTGATGCGGGAGCACAACTGGGCCTTCCTTTGTATTTGGGCCCACTTGTTTTTGGGCTTATGGCGTCTTTTGGGGTCAAATATATACATGTTTATTCAGGCCCAGTAGCATACACTTAGGATTAATGGATATCTTTTATGCTTTTATGTATTTTATTTTGAGTCTTTAGTTGCTATGTGGCCTATGGGCCTTAGGTTGATTGGCCCATGAAGGGGCCTTCGGGTTACAACCAACCAACACCCCCCCCCCCCCCCCCCCCCCAACCCAATGGACTGTATTGGGTTTCATTTGAGGAGATGATGATGAATTGAAATAGTTGAGAAAAGTTTGGGGTGCTGCCACCCTCTTCTCCACCTCCCTTTCTCTTTCGGGTTCTCTGTGAGAGGGAGACCCAGCCTGATCAGGCCTAGCCAAGAGGTGCAATGCCCCTGCCCGCTGGTGCCTAGCTCTGCCACCGGTCCACCACAGCTCCACCATCTCCAAGCGCCACCCCATCTGCCTCTACTCAGTGCTGCTGTGCTTCCTTCCTGTGAGGGGAAGCTTGGACAGATAGCACAGCCATCCACCAGCCCGCCATCCAAATCTGCTGCCAACCACCTCTTCTCCCTCCCTCGGTGTTGCTTCTGCATGACCCTGCTGCTCTGGAACCCTGGGTGCTGCCATCTTGCTCAGCCAGACCGATCTGGTTGTTCTGTGATGCTGAGCAGCTGTTCGACATATTTCTGCAACCACATCCGCCTCATCTTCTCCGTCCACAGCTGCACTCAGATCAGCTTCCAACCATCCCGCTTCATCGGCCAGGTGCAACGAGTCGCGGTGCCACCACCAGCAGCCCGCAAAAGCTGCTGGTACCTTGCCTGTGTCTGTCAGGGGCACCTCCAGTTCGGATCTGAGCCAGCCAGCCATGCAATCATTGCATCACAGCCCCTGTGCGACCATCCTGTGTGCTGACCAGTGCCGGCCGACCCACCCAGAAGTACTGGATGCAGCACTGTTGAGCCAGCATCACCCAGCTCTCACGAGCAGATCCATGACAACCACCCCCGTGCTGACTAGCAGACTGCACAACAGATGTTCGATAAAATGCCACCCAAGTCTGTGAGCATTCCATCTTAATTTGTTGGCTGCCTTCCAGATGTTCAGTGATTTGCTTAGCTCAAGGACAGCACTTAGACTGCACGAAAAGTGCTCGACGTATCGTCCTGCATCAGTGTCCTACTCAAATTTTCATTGTATTTGCTTTTAATTTTAGAATTTAATCTTTGATAATTTCAATTTAAATCCACCCGAGATGATAACATGAACTGCTGAAGTCTTGAGCAGTAACTATCTTTTTGACCTGCAAAATGAGCATGAAAATGTGAAGAGCAGGGAGAAACCAGTGATTTTATCTCCACCTGATTTTTCCTTGTGAGTAAGACAAACTTCTGTCGGAGTAACCCGTTCACAATGATAGAAAGTAACAAAAATCATCTACAAGAGTTGGAGGGCAAAGGATCTCTTTTGGAAGCTAATGGAAAACAGATATGCAAGTAGCATCCCTTCCCCCTCAAAAAAGGTAGATGGTACTATAATTTTGTTAAAGAGAAGAAAGAAAGTGTGCATGCATTCTCTACTAGCAGCGGAAAACCTCCTCCAAGAAGTTACCTGTAAACAAAAAGATTTGACTATTGAGTATAAGACTCAATACCAAGGAAGTTCTTGGGATACTATCTGCAAGAGGCCCACAAACGGAGCATTGTGCCTACCCTAAAAATTCATATTAAAAGCATACGATGCTCAAAGGGGTATAGACCTTTTTGTAGTTTACTATTCTCTAATTTGTCTTATTGCTTGTTCCACCTGAACATTCGGTGATTTGAATAGGCTAAAAATGAAACTATCTAATCTGAAGTGAAAGGGCTAACATTATCAATACATTGTTGGGCTCTTGTCACCATGAGAAACTTATTTCCTCATACAATTACAGGTTTCATTTACTGGCTGAATTTGATGATGGTAAGCGTAGTTGCCGAAAACGCCTTGCCGGCCACAATGAACGCCGCAGAAAACCTCAGCTGGATATTCATTCTAGAACTGGGAACTTGTTTCAAACATATCATGACACAGGTAGCTTTTCATTTTCTATTTCTCTTGGCAAAAGCCTAATTCATGTATCATATTTATTATTTCTTTGATGATGGTGAGGTTACCATGCTTTACATGGTAACTGCAGTCAATGACAAATTTGACCAACATCTCATTCTTTGTTTCATGCTGGTCACACTTCTTTGATCTGTTTGCAGGTGGTAATTTTATGGATACTTCTTTGCCAGTCATGGCATCATTCCTTTGTTCTGATATCTTTCCAAGTGAGATTGTACATGAAGCCAGATATGGTAATGGTGAAATTCCTAGTAGTGGTCTGTCATCTATGTCAGCAGCAACTGGACAGCTATTCCCCAAATCTTTACTTCCTCGTCACAACACAGAGAAGCAATTTTCCTCAACCTACAATGTTGGCAATGCATCAGGGAACATGTCTTATGGACACATGAACCAAATTGAACAAAGTGCTGTCAGTTCTAATCTTATCAGTGATCGTGGATCAGATATTCAAGATTTTTCTTTGGTCACAGTTGCCTGTTGTGCTCCCTCTCTTCTGTCATCTCAATCACAGACTGCTTCTTCTCATTCATCAACAACCCCCATGGCTCAACCTCTCTCCTTTCAATGTGGACAAGCTCATTATAGTGCAACTCAATTTCCTAAAAGGCCTTTAGGAGTGGTTTCCAATGCCTCAACAACTATGGCTTCAAATAGGCTCTCTTTGTCAGAAATGAACTCAACCGGAGATGAACAAAGGGGTTTACTGATTTCCAGTGCAAGCAATACTTCGGGCTTCAAAGTTCAAACAGATGTAGTGTACCAAAGTCCTGAATTAGTTTCAAAAGAACTCCTTTCTCCGGAACACGTTAACACTGTTAATTTGCTTCAGTTATCAATTCTGCTTCAGAGTGCAGAAGAGAAGGGCTTAGGGCAAGCCAAGGAGGAATCTGAAGTTTTCAGCTGCCTTCCCATTACAGAGGTGGAATAATGGTAAAGTTTGTCTTTCAATGATAACTTGTTTCAGAAAATGTTTTAACTTAACGACACTGTTAATGGAGTCTGATATCTTAATCGTTCATGCATCTTTCACGGGCAAATTATCTTATCTAGGGTTGGAATGCAAGGGCTAGTCTGCATGTCTACTTGCACATCAATCTGATACAGGTCAGACATGTATCGGCAAATGATGGTAAAACAAACAAGATATATTGAAAGCAAACAAGATATATTGAAAAGTTTAAGATTTTTCTACCTATAAACTGTTTTATAATAAAAATTGCAATTTTTTCATTCTCCTAAAATATTATTAAACATATCGCTGTTAAATTCAAAATGCATGATTAACTTCCATTAAAAAATGAATATTCCATAAGGAATGGATTTTCACCGTTAATTGAGTGCATCTTGACAAAAATACTCATATTCCTCCATTGATCATTATCTATCTCTCTCTATCTCTTTCCTGAAATATCCCCCTCTGTGTGTGTGTGTGTGTGTAAAGATCTCTCTATTTCTGGCACTAAGATCAACCAAGAGAATCTCCCAGCTGAACAAGAAGATAAAATAGTTAACAGAACCTTTACATGTCTAGTATGGCAACCAACATTACTTGTGTCTCTCCCTGTTCCAATATATTCATTGGCAATATGTATTTTTAAATTTGAAGAGTAGACTTTATAGCATCAACATCTGGCTACAGATTATTCTAGATTAAACTTTCAGCAGTTATTATTGACTTCTGGAATGAAGCTGATCCAATGCAACGGATTTCACATCACCACCTCAACAGTTGGTTCAAAGTCTTTTTGATAGTTTTTCAAGTTTCTTAATCATGTGTTTCTATTTTCTTTTTTTTGGTGTTTGCTGCAGGTTGCTGCATGCCATGCTGATCATGAACATCAATGACCAAGTGAAAAATCACTCAAGATACCAGATTCTTGTTCATGTTAAATGCAGAAAGGCATAAGCCATGTCTGTTCTCCAATTATTTTCACTATCTACTGTAGGCTATGCCCACCTTGCTGGTCAACTGAATAACAATAGACTGACATGCTGGTGTATTTTTCATATTAAATCATGTTATCGACTTTGACTTCTTTCTAGATCAAGGGATTGGATCTTCAGCAGAGTGCAAGACTAAATGGTCCTCTCCATGATTTACCGCAATGATGTTATTTGGACAATTTTTCTCTCATTTCCATGAACAGGGTGTGCTCCTGGCGGCCAGGACTTGGCCTGAGGGGAACTGCCCTCTTTTTGAGAAGCTAGTTAGAAAAGCTTAGTTTAAGCATATTAATGTAGTCCTAGAGATGTGAAGGGTAGTCTTAAACTTGGAACATCTGCTTTGGGGTTTCACCCAGGAAACACCATCTGATTTTCTTGTCCACCCTTGGGTCAGCATTCTTTGGTCTTGTAAGGTGGATGATGGGGAACTGTAGGACTTGCAAGTTCTGATAACAATGAATGATTAGTTGGGCATTTCTTTCGTAGCTTAAGAGGAAACTTTCTTTATACTACTCTTCTTAACGTTTGAGCTGGAAACGGAAAACTGATGGCCTCGTCTCCTAATTCTTTTGATGGCTAGAACGTAACATTGGAGTATTTGGGTCTATGTGAAGCGTGGTTGATGCATTTTCTCAAGCATGGTAGAGGGTTTTGAGTAAGAGACCTCCGTAATGTTTTCGATAAAATGGAGAATTCTAGAACATCAGACGTTATACAAAGTCGCTACATTTTTTTTCCGTTGCATAATCTAGTGGTTAAAAACCACATGTAAAAATGTCTCAACTTCAGTACACACAGGGATCGAATTCTGGGCACATCTCTTCCCAACTGTCGAAGGTCAATTAAAGTTTTTCGTAAAAAGAAAAAATTAAATATTTATGATTTGTTCATCTGTCTACCACCATGAATCCTCCCATCTTTTGCTGGGAGTGGATTCCCTGAACCGCGAGTTACCGTTTTCATTTCTACTCCGAACCCTTGAAAGAAAGCAGGAGGGCGCTTTTACCTTCCCACGTTCTCCAAATCAATCCCAACCTTATCCTCCCCGAGACGGATCGAAAAGTAAGCCATCTAAGCTGGGATAGATTAGCTGTAATATAGATAATATATTTATTAAAGAGACAACTCTCGACAGAGGTCGTTGTAGTATAGTGGTGAGTGTTTCCGCCTGTCACCCGGGTGACCCGGGTTCTCGATCCCCGGCAACGGCGAAAGAAATTTTTTCACCTGTGGTAACCTTTTTTACCATTCCCTCTCACCGTCTATAGCCGCTCTATTCTTTTCTTATGTGACAAGCACTTTTCCCCTTTTGCTTAGTCTGTACATATATATGCCCTCACATGAAAACATAATTAGAGCTGGGGATTGACTTTATTATCCGTTGGAAATAGAAACACTTTTTCATAGGAGAAATGCTTAATATCCGGCCATTAGATGTTAAAGTTGATATAGATTATTTGGACGTCGACTTAATTGATCGGGTGTCGAGGCCCAATTGTGGAGCCCAACACTCAACTAATTAGGTTGGCACCCTATCAATCCATATATATTTTTTTACTTTTTTTTTTTTCTTTTGATTCTATAGTCTAGTGGTTAAGTCATTGGACATCCCCTAACCCGTCCCGAGATCAAATCCCACATGATCTTGGGGTCCCCCCAACCATCCTTACCCCGGTGTCCACTGCGGCACTGTCACGGGACTGCTTGCCTAGCACTTGGTTGTTCGGTAAAAGCATTTCTCGCTCTGTCTTGTGCTTGAGATACTGTCATCTTTCTTGACATGTACGGACTTGGACTTTCAAGTCTGATTTCTTTTTCCTTCCCCTCGCCATCATCTGTTACTTGAAAGAATTCAAACATAACAAAACTTGGGTTACTCAATAATGAAACTGCGCATGGTGGTCGTGTTCTTATGGAGGAATGTTTGCTCTCTCTTCCTCATTTGCTCAAAGATATCGAGGGCATCTGTTACCATGTGAACATCTTTTTGTGGGCATCATTACTAAAGAATGTCATGGAAAATCAATCATTCTAGACAGTGGCAGATGTAGAAATTTTTTCTTGTAAGGTCATCCATAAGATATGTGTACGGGTGGTGCAATCGAGTTGGGTTCAGATCTGAAAATATAGATTTTCGATTTCAATTTCATAGTGACCCGATATTTTTTATTCTGATTTCGATAAAATAGGAACAACTATATTTCGATTCCGCTGATATTATCGGAGTCGGAATCAAAATTAGAAGTTAAACAAAAATACACTAAAAAAACTTACTAGTACAACAGTACCTTTCATCAAACGGTGACAGTGGCCGCATCATATGCCTACGACAACGGTGGCGGTGGCGACAACGACCTCTGACATGTTGCAGTGATGGCAACGGCCTTCGGTAGAGGTTGGTGAGGCGCCTCCTCTCACAATAGCTTGCACAAAAGGCGATAACAACAAATCTAGGGTTGAACGGCCATAGAGCCTGGTAGCTCGGCCACCTTAGTGAAGAAGATGATGGGGAGCGCAGGGGGCGCGCTGGTCTCGGGGGGCATAGAGGGTGATGGGAGAGCCCTTCTAAGTAGCGACAGTGGGGACAGTGTGCTCTGCGGTGAGGTTGTGCAGCCTGTGCGGGGGTGGCGGCAATGGGTGGCCAACACAAGAAGAGGGCACTGCAGAAAGGAGAGAGCGATAGCCGATGGGAGTCGGTTTTTTCATTTTGGGTGGAGTGGGGATGGGGGGATGTAGATCCGGCACAGCTCCAAAAATCTAATGAGCGCGCCCTTCCAGTTTGTACTGTCTGCACTTTGCCACCCAATTGAGTCGGAGGCTACGAGCGCACCTTGACAGCAACTTGGGAATTTCTTGTTAATCGCCTATGGGGATGAGGGGTGGTTATCATGGTCACAGCCGTACGTAAGAAATCTAAGGCCCATGTTTCCTCTATATATATCACATGCGAACTCCCTTGAGATGGGTTGGAAAAATAAGACAAGTGTATAATATAAATAGCGTCTTTTCCTTGGCTTCTTTAAGGTCATATCACAGACGATGTTAAGGACTTAAAGAGTGAAGTGACTTTAGTAGCCGACTCTAGGACCACTGTGGATAATATTCTTCTATTTATAGGCATGCTTCCACTTAACCCATTAGGTGTGGACAAAATGTCTACATTGATATCAAAGCATCATAGTTGTGTTCTTTTTCTAAGATGTTCTCGGATGATTTTCATGTGCAGGTGGTAGCTGCAATGGAAGACGACTACTTTAAATCGATGGAGATTTTCTCGAATGATGATGTGGTTGACCTCGATCTAATTAGAACTACTCAAGTTGTTCTTATCATCGATAGGTTTTGATGGTACTCAATGATTGCACGAGAGTACATCACATAGTTGTTTTAAAGACAACTCCGACATGTCGAAAAAAAACTTGGCATATCTACTCCCACAATCAACTATGATGGGATGAGCATCGTCGGAGCAAAAACCACCTCTCATCAAGGATCACGACTAGGATGCCTCAACAAATCCAAAAAGTCACGCTGATCAAGGTTGAGGCATCGCACGTGAATACGTGATGGAGCATACACAATATTTATACATGTTGATGCATGCGAGCATGGTGCATTGTTAGTCGCTCGTGTACTTGAGCAGTCACACGCGCGCATGTATGCATAGCTTGCTGCAAGGGTGCACAAGCGCTTCCTTTAGGCACAGGTATATGTGTGCCCATGTTTAGGCTCGTACAGGGCCTGCACCTTGCCACGTAGATCGTCACATGGCGGTGCCTATAATTGGGTCTGTGCGTAGTCACACTTGTGCAGCGGCAGCCAAAAAATTAGGGGTGTTCAGTATTTAATTCAAATAAAAAAATTAAATCGAATCGAATGATTCAGTTTGATTTGATTCGATTTGAATATGAAAAAAATTAGTTTGGTTCCAAGTCAAAGTGAAAAAAAAATTAAGTTTAGTTCAGTTTCTAAGTTCTATAAATCAAATCAAACCAATTAAATCGAATTATAATAATAAATTTTAATTTATATATATCTATCAAATTTATTCAATATATTGACGTAAAAATATATATTATAGAAGGTAATATGGTCATCAATATTTAATACTTCATTACAAATCTTATTTGTTAGTGATTTATTATATAATAAGTAATTAAAATCTTATTTAAGAGTAAGAGAATTTAAAGGTACATTTATTTTCAAGTTAAACTGAACCAAATCGAATTTATTTCGGTTTGATTTGATTTGGTTTCAAGGGACTTCAGTTTGATTTGATTCGGGTTGGATCCGAATTTAATTTGATTTGATTTCTTAAAAAAAATTTATAAATCAAACCAAATCAAATTATGAACACCCCTAAAAATCATCGACCCTAACCCTATTACTCAAGAGTGGTTTTGAGATCATTTTGAGAGGATAGCAAACTTAGGTTAGAAACTGTGTTTATGTCTATTTTGGGCTAAAAAAGTCAAGAAATTATTTGCTTTGATATCTCTGTTAGGTTAGAAAATGCAACGTGTGTCCTGGTAATGTTAGTTTCATGTTTCAGTGTGTTTGTAAATATATCCCTATTAATTAATAAAATATTTTATTTATATTTATTGATAATCCCCTATTATTTTCTAAGTATACATACTTATAGTCATACCAGGAAGCGTAGTAAAATTATATTTGCGTATGCATGTGGATATTTGCAAATATAGCTAATCGAAAATGTTAATATTAAAGCAACAATCTAAACTCCCACGGTTAGAATCAGACCTATTTTTATTTTCAAATATGGGCCCGACACTCATAAATTACAAGTATAATCATGTTTTTAGTGCTGTTTTTGGGCCAATAGACCTATGTGATTAACTATGTTCAATAAGTCCATAAATATGTAAAGCACGGAGAGCATACTTTTTGGACATGTGTTTAAAATTTATTTCTATGAATGAAATTATTGATTGAATATTTAGAAAAGTAAGTTTTAGGATTACTAATGTCTACTTAAGTATATGACATTAATAAATTACTTTTGTTAATCTGATTTATGTGAAAAAAAAATAAGATTTGTCGTATCGTTGCATATCACAGCGGCACGACCGTACTATACTATTATAGAATTTGCCAAGCCCCTGGCATGGCCGATTCTGCTCAGTTCATTTTAATTTTTATTTACTATTTTATTATTTTTTACAACTATATCGCCTGAGTCCAACCATGACAATGCAACACGATTCAATTCATACTGTATCAGAGCAAACTTGGCAAAGTCGAGTCGCCTGGCATGACAAACCTTGAAGTAAAGGACATTTATGTTTGTAAGAAATTTTTTGATTTGATGAGACATGAAATTTTTCCTAAGAATGTTCATGGAAATATGTTCATGCTCATTAAAACATGATTGACTCATTAATCAAAGATGTTAGTTTATCTCAATTTACAAATTTGATCTAAATCATCCTATTAAAATAGAATAATCTTATATAAATGAGATATGATTGCAGTGTCCTAGGCCTATTTTCAATCTCATTACATAAAAAGGATTTTATATTTTTAGTTTGAATTTCTAAATCAAATATAGTAATGTGTGAAATATGAGAACTTGGGCCTATTTTGTGTTTTAATGTAGTGATTAAATAATGCCTACCAAGCATGTCATTGCTGATTTAACAAGATGGATCAGCTAGATGGGACTAACTATGATATATGGCACTATAAAATCCAATATTTGCTGAACGAGCAAGAATTGTTTGATCATTTGACCACTAATTAACATGTCTCTGCCCGAGGCGGGCATAACTATTCATATAATGTCCCGATGCGGAATATCGGAGTGGGCTACAATTATACAAATAGTATCAAGCACAAGATAGACATCAGACCATTGCCCAATTGGAATAATGCCAAATGAACAAACTTTATTGATATTTTCACTAATCACTATGACATCCACTAATGCAGAGCCAAGCTATGGGCTCAGAGTACTTTATTCAAATGAAAACTAACTAAATAACTAATACTAAGATTATTGGTTGACCGCACAACTAGTCACTCTTGCGCCTGCTCATCCCCCTCGTGTGTGTGGTATTCTCCATCAAACTCACCTGAAACACATATAACAAATAGCGTAGGATGAGCGAATTCGCTCAGTAGGACTTAATATCTCGAGAATAGGCACGCTTTAAGTGATTAATATCTTGAATAGAAAGAAACTAGAGGGAACGAGCATGTATGGTCAAGAGATCATAATGGCACATGATAGCAAGAGCTCAATAGTACTTTTCAAAAGAATATAGCACAACTAGCACTGTAAAAGAATGACCATATATATCACGAGATAGCACGTATAAAAGTACAATAGCACGCAACTCAAGATAGCACATTGATTGTCTTTAGAGTAATCTAGCTAGTCTGGCACTTGGATGCGTGCCGAACACCCTGATCATTGAGCCCCCATGAGTAAATAGCCTTTCGGGCGCACCTCCTAAGACTAGATCGGGCCCTTTATATTGTTGCCTGACATTGATCATATTTTTTTTTATCTTTAGACAATAAGTCAAAATGGCCATAGAGAGTACCAAGAAATAGATGTGGATATTTGAAGAATAGACGAGAGTGTGGAGAATGTGAATAGATGAGCAAATAGAGTATAGATGAGAAACTAAGGTCAATGTGCATAAAACAACGTTAATTAGGCGATGGTAACGGTTGCACAACATGCATAGTTGCGTGCTGGCAGAATTCACTAACCGCCCACTAAACTTGCTACGAATACAGTCCAGCGGTCCAACGTAATCTCAAGGTAAGAGAGCAACCTAAGGCCGTTGGATCATGATGATCCCTAAGGGTAAAATATGTATTGATGGTACAACTTGCTCATCGGCAATAGACGTCCACCAAAGCCAAGAAGTCTTACGGAGGCCTTGATAAGGAGTTCCTGGTCCAGTCAAGAGTATTCCCAACGGAGAGGTCATCCAAGTCAAGAAAAGTGTGTATAGAAACATTTGTCTGTCTTGCCTTAAGTGCTCGAAGGCAGAGGAACTCGATAATAGTATTAATCAAGCGAATAAATGAAGACAAGTCCATTAAATAATAATAGGGAAATTAATATGAAATATTATACTTAATTACTAGATATATTATTGAGGTGGTTTCTCTAAAGTCTCATGTCAAAAATTCATGTTTGTTGCGTGCAAGTGCAAGAGAATCAATGATAGCATGTGAGAGTCGTGCACATGTCTTTTAATTAAGAGAATCATGTAGATATTATTAAAGGTTCATTAACATGAGGTTACTATCATCACAGAGCATTATGAGGGTTTAACCATAATTAAGAAGTATAGATTAGTAATATTTAATTGAATAGTAGAGTTCTAAAATCACATAGTGAATTGCAACGTAGGTACCGGTCGCGTTCAAATCGCGACGGTCAGATCTGTCGCGTTCAAGGATAATCAGATCTGACAATCAATTGGGAATAGAAAGGTGACAGGATCACCGGTCACGTCTATGGCAATCAGTCCGTAGTCGCGATAGTCCTGGCCGACGCGTTCAAGGCAATCGGTAGGGTACTGATTGTTGACTGCGTAATCGCGATGTTGGGGTCTGTCGCGTTACTGGCAATCAGTACAGGACATTGAGATGCAATGCAATAGGCTGTCGTGTTACCAACATGACGCGATCTGCTGTCACGACCTAGATGAGCATGCAACCGATCGGGCCGTCGTGTTCTCAGTAAACCAGCCCGAGCCCAACGAGGTGAAATAGGACACCTTGGGTTTTGGTCCAATCTTCCAAGAGCTTGACACAGGTGACTTTAAAAATTCATATAAAATCATATAATCATTGAAAAATCTCTAAACAAGCTTTAAACAAAACTAGACTTACAGAGGTATTAATAGTAAGAAGTAATTAAACTTCTAACATGGTATGAGCATGCTATGAACAAGTTATTTCTCGGTGGACCAAAAATATGACACAGTGGTTAAAAGGGATTTAATTCGACAAGAGCACTTGATAAAAATTGGGGAAAATTATCTCAATAGGTTCCTAACATCATGTAACATGTACAGTAAAAGTTTCATGCCACGAAATTAAGTATACACAAGGATTTTAAGAGAACATGAGGGGTCGGGTGCATGTTCTTAACAAAACTTTGAACATGAAATACTCATAAATGGCATGATAGAAATTGGGGAAAACAAGGGACTTTCGAAGCTGGGATCATGGACTATCTAGGATCAAGTATAATTTATTTTTGCTTGAGAGATTGCCTACCTTTGAGCACTTTAGTTCCTAGGGTACGAACACGAAGATGCTCCATCTAAGACTTCTTCTTCCTTGATTTCCTTGTCCAAAAGCCTCTCCTCCACGTCCTCCAAGCTCCAAGGGTTCAATAGGGTCGTCTAGGAACGAGTTTGAGTTGTCTTTATATGTTTAGGGTTAGAAATTTTCCTAAAACTCTTTCTCTTCCTCCAACTCCGAATTTCCCATAATTATCTACCCTTTTCCTTACATTTATCTTTCAATTGGCTTGGGGTGGGCTCTAGGGTCAAGTTTAATTTAGTTTTTGCTTGAGAGATTGCCTACCTTTGAGCACTTTAGTTCCTAGGGTACGAACAAAAGATGCTCCATCCAAGACTTCTTCTTCCTTGATTTCCTTGTCTAAAACTCTTTCTCTTCCTCCAACTCTGAATTCCCCATAATTATCTACCATTTTCCTTGCATTTATCTTTCAATTAGGGCTGCAAATGAGTCGAGTCGAGCCGAGTATTATGCTGCTCAAGCTCTGTTCGTTAATTTTTAATCGAGCTCGAGTCGAACTCGAGCTTTATCAAGTATTGAAAATGGTTGTTCAAGCTTGGTTCGTTTAAATACTCTCGAGTTCGAGCTCTTAACGAGTATCTTAACGAGCCCAATTGAATTTGAGTTATATATATATATATATATATATATATATATATATCCATATTATGTATATATATAAGCCTAATTCAATTTACAAGTAAACATCTAATTGTTTATAAGTCCAAATTTATCTTATTTGAAAGGATCTAGACTATGACTGCCCTAAGGGGGTGAATAGGGTTTAAAATTTGTCTTGATGATCAGTGGAAACTAATGCAGAAATAAAAGACGGAGCAAAGCAAGAGAACAGAGAGGGATTGTCACGTCCTAGTAAAAGTCTATTTACTGAAAATGACAGATATTAAGCACGAGAATTATCACAAAAACTTATTTATACACAACTCTCTTATGGAAGCTTTTTACATGATACTCCTCACTATAGTCTAAATGAGGAGCAATAGAAGTAAACTGTAACATTATTACATTCCAACTAACTATAAGAGAAATAAAAGATAACAACTCGCTGGACGACGGTAGTCCACTCAGCACACATATCCCCCTTAGACTTCATTCACATCTTGATCACCTGAAAAAGGTAGGAAGAATGCGCTAACTAGCCCAGTAGAATTCAATTCCTTTAAACACAAAGGACTCAAGTATATAATCACATGACAAGAATCTGAACATTGCTACATTGAGTATTAAATGGAGGGACGAACGTGTCCCCACTGATAACACATGTAGAACAATGGAATGTAGAAGCATAATCACACATTCAAGATAACACTTAAGTTCTGGTTCAGATACATATTCACACACACATGTATGACATGATGACTAATCAAGCACGAAATGATGTATGCCAACATCCACTTGTCCTTATCGTTCCCGCGCGGCCACTAACGAATTTGGGTGCTCCTCTTAGGACTGAACCAGCCCTATTGCACAGGTATAATTTCTCATTGAGTCCAAAGACCCACAACTTTGTCATCATAACACACTCACTCTTGTAAGGTTCAGTTGGGGTACACAAGTACTCAAGATTTCACATGAAACAAAGGTTTAACGATTAATACCAATGATTCCAAAAGGTTGTAGCCATGTAGGAATAATCAAACTTGGGATATTTAGGAATAATCCATGGCTAAAAGTATGATCCCTCACATTGGTACATGTTGTACTGAAGACAAGTTGACACTACTGGATAAAAAAGTTACTGCTATGTGACACTACTAGATAAACAAGTTACTGCTATGTCAACACAAGTCACTGTGGTGTTGACACAGTTCACTGTGGTGTCGACACAGTCCAAGGGTGTGTCGACACTAGTGCTGCTTTCCAGAGAACAGTCAGAACAAAGAAATCTGTGGTGTCGACACAGTCTAGGGGTGTGTCGACACTAGTGTTGTTTTCCAGAAAAAGTGAAGAACAAAAGAGTCTGTGGTGTCGACACAATCCAGGGGTGTGTCGACACTAGTCCTGTTTTCAGCAAACAGTCATAAAGAAAGAAGAAGAGGAGGAAGAAGAAATCCCTCAACATGGGTGGTATGAAAAACTTATGAAAGGAAGAGCAACCCTTCTAAGAGATTTTTCTTTGCATCTAATAAGAATTTCTTTACAAATATATCTTGGCTAAGACATGAGCAATAGATAAGGCATAGACACAATAGACAAGAAGACATATCTATTGATCTTTTCAGAACACAAATCAAGGTGTGGATATAGTATACACTCAAACTTGGGGATTCTAACAAAGAAGGAAAGAGGATAGAGAGAATCCTACAATATGGACACTCAATTCTAGAAGTACTTAAGGATTCAAATATGAAAGTTGAAGATACACACCCTTAAACAGGGAATAAACTCACTGTACTAAAGATGTTTGTGACTTCAGAATAAGATTCTAGAATTAAAGATGGAAGAATAAGAAAGAGTTTTCTACATGAAGTAGAACTAGACTCTTCTTCTCTTTAATGTAAAAGTCTACAGCTACCAGAAAAAGGAACCGAGAATGTTAATATTTAACAGGAACATTTCTAGCTTGAGAAGAAGACAAGAATGAGGAAGAAGAAAGTGAATCCTACCTAGCTTTAAGGATGAGCCTTTGCTGTAGTGGTCTCCCACTGGAGAAAGAACGATGATATCCGGAAACAACATAGCAGCTTCTCTCAGCTACGGCTTGTAGCACTTTCACCTGGAACAGGAAAAGCAGCAGTTCTCTTACAACAACAATTTCTCCACAGCAACCAGAGCTAAGGCAGCACTCACAACTTGATGTTAGCAAGTGCAACGACAGTGGAGGAGAAGAAAAGCTCCCACGGAGGTGAGGGGAGGCTTTTATAAACCCTTCCTTCCCTTGCATGCCGGACACGCGGCCATGTAGGTGTCCACAGTAAAACCTCTTGGGTTTTACTGGGGACACATTTTACATGAACCCATCATAGCCTAACACCTCAAATAACCATGTGTTACCCTCACATTTAGTGTGCTGGCGTTACCAGGACCTTACACGTAGGCACCCAAGAAATTCCAGAAAATGCTTTAACCGTAATTGATCCTTAAATCAGCTGGCCTTTAAACCTTATATAAACATGTTCAAATGGTGTCCATTTGCAATAAAATTTCAACCATAGGTTAATGTGATGGTTTTACAAATTATGATGATTTTAGTTTAATTGTTAGATTTTATTTTACACTGGGTGAAAAATCACCCGAAAAATAGTCGCGTCTGCTTAACCTCGAAGTCCGCACGTCAATAAATCCATATATTTACATTTCTGATATCCCCACATTTTTTTGAAATTTGATATTCTCAGATTTTTATTTCGTTATAGTTTTCTGGTGTCGCCCTGTGGGAACGCGCACCTCTGTGTACGACACTGGGGTAACGTATGTTACCACCAATTAAACTCAAATTCTCATTATTTCAATTTAATGACGATAATAATATATAATAACTGCATTATTCATATTTTTCTAACACTTTAAATTTTCGGGGCGTTACAAGAATGAAGCAAGCACATGAGGAGACGGATTTATCCTGGTTCGGTAAGACCCCTTTGGTCTACCTACGTCCACTCCTCACCAACACAGTGAGATTTCCCACTTCTACAAAAGATCACACCTGTTGGTTTTAAACGGTGCCCAGCTCACCAACACTCCGCTAGTTAGCACGGTGCCTAGCTCACCAATACACAGCTGGTTGATGCGGTGCCCAGCTCACCAAAACACAAAGTAAGAAACTGAGTGAAACAAAGTTGAAACAAGTAAGCAACAAATGCCAAGCTTGTGAGGAGGATCTTCAGATGTTGTTGAAGCTCTGAGGCAGCAAAGATCTCCTCCAAATGAAACCTTCTTCAAAGATGCAGCAGGTGGAAGCTCTAGAAGGTGAAAAAGCTTGGAAGAAAGAGCTGAGGATGAAACTCTAGAGTGTTGCTCTCTTCCCAACAAAATTCCTTACCTAGGATTTCCCCCAGGTGTCCTTTTTATAGCCCTTCCACAAAAGTAGCCGTTTGAGAGAGGTGGAAAGTGGTCTTGGTCAAAAAGTTGTTTAAAAAGTGCTTTTCAGAAGGTTCTGCATGTCAGGGTCGACTCCCTCTTTTGCTGGGGTCGACTCTAGTTCATCCAGGGTCGAATCCTTCACAATCTGGAGGTCGACTCTGCTTGACCAAAAGAGCCTCTTCTCAACAGAGGTCGACCCCTTATAGAGCTGGGGCCGACTCTGAAAAATTGAACACAACAGGGTCGACTCCCTTTGAATGCTGGGGTCGACTCTGGTTCACCAGCAGGGCAGGTTTTTGAAAGAGGTCGACTCCCTTATAGACTGGGGGTCGACATTGAAAAACCGAACACAATCGGAGTCGACTTCCTTTACAAGTTGGGGTCGACTCTGCAAAGCCCAAAACACATTTTTTTCAGAGAGGGTCGACTCTGAAAAACTGAAAATAGCCGGAGTTAGCCGGAGTTGACTCCTTCATAGCTTGAGGCCGACTCCAGAGCTAGGAATTATTTGGGACTTCTTTGAGAGTCTTCTTGCTTTGATAAAATGCCCTGTTTTCTGCATTCAACTTGCGAACTTGTTAGCAAACATAACGAGTGTTTTGTGATCATCAAAATCAAAGGGATCTAACAATCTCCCCTTTTTTGATGATGACAAAACACCTATACAGGAATAGATAGTTTTCTAAACCAATCACTGATATCGGCATATTATACTTAACATATTACGGTATATAAAACACAATGCATAATGCACAAACCATTCACATTTATCAAAATATAGTCACCAAAATATATCATGTATTTCCATTCATAAGAGTCAGTTCACAAAAAATTACAAGCATTATCTCCCCCTTACTATAAGCACAAAAAATTACAAGAGTTATCTCCCCCTTACTATCAGCACTCGTAAAAAACATTCACACAAAAGGAGTTTGAACTGAGTAGCTCTAGTGCTATCACATAACTATCATCAATTCACACAAGTTCTCCCCCTTTTTGTCATCGTCAAAAAGGAGAGGAGGGATGTAGCCCGTCTAAAAAAATTGGATAAGAAGAAGAGTCATGGGAATGGAACAAGGAGGTCAATGAGAAGTAAGAGAAGTCAAAGAGTAGGTGGAGGAGGAGACTGATAGAAAGAGTTCCACAAAAATCTTCCATCTCCGACAAGGTCCTTCAGATCCTTCTTGACATCTCGATGATTATCCAGCATCAGATCTTGACTTTGAGCAATGGAGTGCATAAAGTTCTCCTGCCTATCTTGCTGCATCTTGAAAAGGTGAATCGGTGCGAAGGTCATCGACCTTGGTTTCTAAAGAGCCAAACTGAGCATCAATCTTAGAATCCATAGCATCAAGATGAGTATCCATAGCATCAAACCGAGCAAACACAGAGGAGCTAAAATTCGAGAACAACTGAGACAACTGATCAATAGGGGCACAGGGTCTGGAAGTGCCCGGAGTAGAAAGAGTAAACTCATCACCATCATCATCCGGGGACCCTGTCCCTTATGGGGAGTACGTGATCCTGTGCGAATGAACACTCCATCCTGAATAGTCATCTTCATACGAGCCAAGGTGCCGCCATCGATGACATCAAATCTAGATAGGCTTTTACTATCTTCGCCGAAGAAACTAACTTTAAATCTGCGAAGAATCCTAGTAATGAGCATCCCATAGATGAGGGACCTCTTGGGAACACCAACAACATCCCGAATATAATTGAGTGTAATGTTCGGGAGATCCACATGGGTTCCATCAAGAAGAGCTTGAATGAGCAATATGTGATCATCTGTAATGCCATCCATACTACCACTGCGAGGACCAAAATGGAGCAAACCAACTTGTGTAGAAAACGATGAAGAGTAGGAAATGAATTTGCATTAACTTTCTCAATATGTTGTGGTGCTACATCGGCTTCTAAAATACGACGGTATGCTTCAGTCCGATGGTTCTAACACAGCCACATGCTGAACTCTTTGCTGAATAGGTATTTCCATCACCTCAAACACATAGATACCTTGAGAGGGATGTGAACCCCCTTCACATATGAGCTAATCTTCTTGTTATCATCTATCACAAGGTTTGCATAGAACATACTGACAAGATGAGGATAGACCTTCTCATTCATAGAAACATAAGAACCCACCAAGAGGTCAAACAAGCTTTCGAGATCATACCCAGCACAGCAAAATACTCAAAATCTATCCTCTTACCCAAATGCACTTTTCTAGCTATGATATCGATGAGTAAAACTGAAATACTGCAAGATTTCTGAAGAGAGATTCATCAAACCCATGAGTAGGAGAGCCTGAACTTGGACGAGACCGCTTGGAGGGAGTTGCAGACGCGACGGCCTTGCCCTTGTCACGACGCTTTGGAGGAGCCATTGCCACAGGAGAACCGGGAGAGGAGAAACAGCCGCAAGGGAGAGAGAGAAATAGAGGATGGAGAGGAAGGAGAGGAGACGGGAAAGAAGAAGGAGAAGGGGAGGGGGGTCGAGTATGGGGTCGGCCCCAAGCCAAAAGAGAGCACCCCTTCGTGCGAGAAAGAAGAGGGAGAGGAGGAGAACCACAGCGGCGGCGGTTTGAATGAGAATGGGGAGGAAGGAGCCCCCCCCCCCCCCCCCCCCTTTTAAAGGCAGCCCTAGCCGCCCCGGGGTTGACTCCAGAAAAGTGGAGGTCGACCTCGGCTGCAAGGGGTTCGACTCCCACAAAGTGGAGTCGACCTTGCTTCACAGCAGATTTTTTTTTTAATTAATCGAGGCAAGTCGGAAGGAAGATTTATCCAATGAAGTTTAGACAATTCAAGGAGTATAGGGATGAATCCAAAGACTCTTGTCTCACCACCTTTTTTGAGTTGGGCAATTTTTTGTAGAGGGTTTATATAGAAATGGAACACATGCCCAATTCACGGCGCAAAGATGTAAACTAGTCTTCACAACGATTTAGTAAAAATATCAGTTAATTGGTGTGTGGTATCAATAAAATTTAATTCAATATCACCCCTAGAGACATGATCTCTAATAAAATGATGGCGTACTTCAATATGCTTAGTGCGAGAGTGTTGAACATGATTTTTTGATAAATTTATGGCACTTGTATTATCACAAAGCAACGAAATTTTTGACAAACATATCCCATAGTCTTCTACTTGGTGTTTAATCCAAAGTGCTTGTGAGCAACAACTCCCGACTGCAATATACTTGGCTTCAGCTGTCGAGAGCAACAACATAATTTTATTTCTTGGAGGACCATGAAATGAGGCAACCTCCCAAGAAATGACACGTTCTTCTTGTGCTCTTTCGATCAACCTTACACCCATCATAGTCCGCATCGGTGTAACCAACCAAGTCGAAGGAACATCCTTTGGGATACCATAAACCAAAATCAATCGAGGAAGCAAGATATCGAAAGATTCGTTTAACAACAATTAATGTGATTGTTTGGGCGAACTTTGAAATCTTGCACATGCTAACACTGAATAATATATCGGGCCTACTTGCAGTTAAGTAAAGTAGAGATCCGATCATACCTCGATAAAGCTTTGAATCAATAGGCTTACCAAGCTCGTCATTATCCAATTTTCTTGTTGTAGACATAGGCGTTCGAAGAGGCTTGGTGTTGCTAAACCCATATTTCTTCAGCATTTCCTTTGTGTACTTTGATTGACTTACAAAGATGCCATCTTGACCTTGTTTTATCTGAAGTCCGAGAAAGAAATTGAGCTCACCCATCATGCTCATCTCGAACTCCCCCTGCATCAACTTAGAAAAATCCTTGCACAATTTTTCTTTAGTAGATCCAAACACTATATCATCCACATATATTTGAACAAGTAAGATATCTGAACCAACACACTTTATAAATAGAGTTGAGTCAACAAAACCATGCTTAAAATCATATTGAATAAGAAATTGACTCAGTCTCTCATACCATGCACACGGTGCTTGCTTAAGACCATATAGAGCTTTATGAAGACAAAAGACATGGTTTGGGAAATTTGGATCCTCAAACCCAGGAGGTTGTTCTACATAGACCTTCTCTTTAATGAAACCATTAAGAAACACACTTTTAACATCCATTTGAAATAATTTAAAATTTCTGGAGCAAGCGAATGCTAATAGAATCCTAATGGCTTCAAGTCTAGCAACCGGTGCAAAGGTCTCATCATAATCTATCCCTTCTTCTTGAGAGTATCCTTGGGTAACTAAACGAGCTTTGTTCCGAGTTACCACACCGGATTCATCAAGTTTGTTTCGAAAACCCACTTGGTTCCAATCACGGGATGGTCATTCGGACGAGGAGACAAAGTCCACACTTTGTTCCTCTCAAACTGATTTAGTTCCTCAAGCATAGCAATAGACCAATGTTCATCAAGAAGGCTTCATCAACATTTTTTGGTTCAAATTGAGAAATGAAAGCAATATAATCACACTGATATTGAGTTTTTCGAGTTCGCATACCAGATGACGGATCACCTATCACATTACCGATTGGATGACTTGACATGATCCTCCACGCTTGAGGTAAATCATCATTTGTGGAAGACACTTGAAGTTCTTCGAGAGGAGGATCTTCCATTTCCTTGTCATCACCAACAAGATGGGTAGGATCATCCATTGCTTCTGCACTAGGCTCCGTGAGATCTAAATCAAGTATGGTTATATCCTGATTTTTCATGATTTCTGCATCATCATCATCATCATTTTTTTTCTAGCATATGGTTAGTTTCATCAAAGATTATATGAATGGATTCTTCTACAACTAGAGTTTTCTTGTTAATACACGAAAAGCTTTAGAATGAGATGAATAACCACAAATTACCTTCGTCGCTTCTAGGATCAAACTTACCTATGTCTTCTTTGCCATTTACCAAGATGAAGTACTTGCACCCGAATGGCTTGAAGTATGAGATGTTTGGTTTTCTGCCTTTATAAAGTTCATATGGAGTCTTATGCAACAAAGGTCTAATCAAACAACGATTAGTGATATGACATGCAGTATTAATGGCTTCAGCCCAAAAATATCTAGGCAAAACAGATTCACATAGCATAGTTCGGGCCATATCAATCAAAGTCCAATTTTTCCTTTCAGCCACACCATTTTGCTGAGGAGTTCTTGGAGCAGAAAATTATGACTGAAACCTTCATTATCATAAAAAATTGAATTGCAGATTTTTAAATTCCTTACCATGATCACTACAGATAGCATTAATTACATAACCTTTATCATTTTGAACTTTCTTACAAAACTTTATGAATTTAGTTAATGCATCACTCTTATGATCTAAATACAAAACCCATGTAAATCGAGAGAAATCATCAACGATCACAAAGCCATATCATTTACCACCTAGACTAGCAGTTCTTGTCGGACCAAACAAATCAAGATGCAAGAGTTGCAAAGGCCGAGAGGTAGAAACAATGTTCTTGGGTTTAAATGAAGTTCGAGTTTTTTTACCCTTGGCACAAGCATCACAAACTCCATTTGAATCAAAATTCATTTTAGGCAACCGACCACAGCTCACGTCTAAACAATTGGAAATAATCCAAAGCTAGCATGGCCTAACCTTCGGTGCCATAGCCATGGGTTGGAGTTATTTGCTATAAGCAAATCTCCTTTTCATCCAAATCATCCAGATTAATGGTATAACATTTCCATTTCGATTTCCTACAAACTTGATTTCATTTGAGACATTATCGGTCAACATGCAGTGAGATGCATCAAACGTAACTCTAAATCCTTTATCACAAAGCTGACTAATACTGAGCATTATGTTTTAAACCATCTACAAATAACACATGCTCAATGCTAGTAGAGGGAGTTTTACCAAAGTTTCCAATGCCTATTACCCTTCCATGTTCTTTTCTCCAAACGTCACACTTCTACCATTTTTCTTTTCAAGAGTGGAAAATTGTGATTTGTCTCCCGTCATGTGCCGAGAGCAACCACTATCCAAATACCACTCTTTATCATCGAACCATTGTAGCCCTTCAAAAATAGGAATTTTACACTTGATTTCTTGGTACCCAGATTTGCTTGGGTCCAATCATGTTAGTCCAACTTTTGGTTGTTTCCTTTGGCACCCACATTGTTTTGATCTTGTGGATGTTCTTTCGGAACCAACAACTCTGAATTTTATGCCCCTTCTTGCCGCAATAATTACATGTAGCAAAAGGAGTACTAGAAGTTGCAGTTTTATGCTTTGACTTGTGAGGAATAAATCCAATTCCTTCTTTTCTAAAGACGCCTTTTGTGCTGCCAAGAATAGCATCTAATTATCACGACCACGCACAAATGTAGACAAGGCATTTTTTAATCTATCTACTTCCTTTTGAAGGTTAGAACAATCGTTTTTTAAACTAGGAATTTGTTCTTCTAATGTTTCAACCTTTTTCTTAAGCAATGTATTCTCACTTACTACTTTATCAACATTTTCACATTCATGCAAACGTAATGCATTCAACTCTTGAGTCATTAAATCAATACTTTTTTTCAAGCATTTATTCTCAAGTTTGCATTCAATAATTTTTTCATAACTCATTAACGCATCATGAAGTTCTTCGAATGTAAAGTTTCATAATTTACCTTCTCATGGTCAGATTTGGCCATGAGACATAGGTTGGCGATTTCCTCTTCACTTTCTTCTTCTGTGGAGGTATCTTCATCACTCCATGCAGCAAGGGCCTTCCTTTGATGTCTTGCCATTTCCCTTGGCGTATGCTTTCTTCTTTTTCAGTTCAGGGCATTCAGGACGGATATGTCCCGATTTTCTGCACTCAAAGCAAGTGACTTCCTCATTCTTAGAGGTTTCCCCTTTAACTTGATTCTTCTTCTGAAATCTTCTGTTTCTTGGTTTGAAGTTGGACCGACGTTTGTTCAGAAACTTCTTGAATTGCCTTGTCATTAAGGAAATTTCTTCATCATCGATCTCTTCATCGCTATTGTCACTGTCACACTCATTGAACACATTAGTAGCTTTGAGGGCAAGACTCTTTTTCTTCTAGAGTCTTCCACGTCTCTCATTAAGTTAATCTCATAGGTCATAAGAGATCCTATGAGAGCATCCAAGGAGATTCCTGAGAGGTCTTTTGCCTCTTCAATAGCTGTCACCTTGGGATTCCACGACATAGGCAAAGATCGTAAAATTTTTCTATTGAGTTCAGGGATAGAGTATTTTTTACCAAGGGCCTTAAGCCCATTTGTGATGTCCGTGAACCGCTTGAACATCTCAGTTATGGTCTCGTTTTCTTCCATCTTGAACAGCTCATACTTGTGAACTAGAAGATTGATCTTCGTTTCTTTGACTTGAGAGGTTCCTTCATAGGTCACTTGAAGCTTGTCTCAAATCTCTTTTGCACTGCTACACATAGACACATGATTAATTCATTAGCATCTAAAGCACAGAATAGAGCATTAATTGCCTTGGCATTCATAGATAACTTTTTAAAGATTTCAGGAGTCCAATCCTTTTCAGGTTCCTTAGGAACATAAGGACCTTTCTCCACGATGTTCCATAGCTCATATCTATAGCTTTCAGAAAGATGGTCATCCTAGCTTTCCAATAGCTATAGTTATTGCCATTGAACAGAGGTGGCCTATTAGTAGAGTTGCCTTCAGTGGATGCACTCTGCTCTCTCCAAGACCAGCCATAGTCAATTCACACTAGGGTAATAAAACCCTTAAACTAGTGACCAAGCTCTGATACCAAATGAAAGGATCTAGACTATGACTTTCCCTAGAGGGGGTGAATAGGGCTTTAAAAATTCCTTGAATGATCAGTGGAAACTAATGTAGAAATAAAAGACGGATGCAAAGCAAGAGAACAGAGAGGGAAAAATGAAGCAAGCACACGAGGAGACACAGATTTATCCTGGTTCGGTAAGACCCCCTTTGGTCTAACTACGTCTAGTCATCACCAACAAGGTGAGATTTCCCACTTCTATAAAAGATCACCCCACTGGTTTTAAACGGCCCAGCTCACCAACACTCCGCTAGTTAGCACGGTGCCTAGCACACCAATACACAACTGGTTGATGCGGTGCCCAGCTCACCAAAACACAAAGTAAGAAACTGAGTGAAATAAAGTTGAAACAAGTAAGCAACAACATGCCAAGCTTGTGAGGAGGATCTTCAGATGTTGTTGAAGCTCTGAGGCAGGAAAGATCTCCTCCAAATGAAACCTTCTTCAAAGATGCAGCAGGTGGAAGCTCTAGAAGGTGAAAAAGCTTAGAAGAAAGAGCTGAGGATGAAACTCTAGAGTGTGGCTCTCTTCCCAATGAAATTCCTTACCTAGGGTTTCCCCCAGGTGTCCTTTTTATAGCCCTTCCACAAAAGTAGCCGTTTGAGAGAGGTGGAAAGTGGTCTTGGTCAAAAAGTTGTTCAAAAAGTGATTTTCAGAAGGTTCTGCATGTCAGGGTCGACTCCCACTTTTGCTGGGGTCGACTCTAGTTCATCCAAGGTCGACTCCTTCACAATCTGGAGGTCGACTCCACTTGACCAAAAGAGCCTCTTCTGAATAGAGGTCGACTCCTTATAGAGCTGGGGCCGACTCTGAAAAATTGAACCAGACAGGGTCGACTCCCTTTGAATGCTGGGGTCGACTCTGGTTCACCAGCAGGGCAGGTTTTTGAAAGAGGGTCGACTCCCTTATAGACTGGGGGTCGACATTGAAAAACCGAACACAATCGGAGTCGACTTCCTTTACAAGTTGGGGTCGACTCTGCAAAGCCCAAAACACATTTTTTTCAGAGAGGGTCGACTCTGAAAAACTGAAAATAGCCGGAGTTAGCCGGAGTTGACTCCTTCATAGCTTGAGGCCGACTCCAGAGCTAGGAATTATTTGGGACTTCTTTGAGAGTCTTCTTGCTTTGATAAAATGCCCTGTTTTCTGCATTCAACTTGCGAACTTGTTAGCAAACATAACGAGTGTTTTGTGATCATCAAAATTCAAAGGGATCTAACAATCTCCCCTTTTTTGATGATGACAAAACACCTATACAGGAATAGATAGTTTTCTAAACCAATCACTGATATCGGCATTATACTTAACATATTACGGTATATAAAACACAATGCATAATGCACAAACCATTCACATTTATCAAAATATAGTCACCAAAATATATTCATGTATTTCCATTCATAAGAGTCAGTTCACAAAAAATTACAAGCATTATCTCCCCCTTACTATAAGCACAAAAAATTACAAGAGTTATCTCCCCCTTACTATCAGCACTCGTAAAAAACATTCACACAAAAGGAGTTTGAACTGAGTAGCTCTAGTGCTATCACATAACTATCATCAATTCACACAAGTTCTCCCCCTTTTTGTCATCGTCAAAAAGGAGAGGAGGGAATGTAGCCCGTCTAAAAAAAATTGGATAAGAAGAGAAGAGTCATGGGAATGGAACAAGGAGGTCAATGAGAAGAGTAAGAGAAGTCAAAGAGTAGGTGGAGGAGGAGACTGATAGAAAGAGTTCCACAAAAATCTTCCATCTCCGACAAGGTCCTTCAGATCCTTCTTGACATCTCGATGATTATCCAGCATCAGATCTGACTTTGAGCAATGGAGTGCATAAAGTTCTCCTGCCTATCTTGCTGCATCTTGAAAAGGTGAACATCGGTGCGAAGGTCATCGACCTTGGTTTCTAAAGAGCCAAACTGAGCATCAATCTTAGAATCCATAGCATCAAGATGAGTATCCATAGCATCAAACCGAGCAAACACAGAGGAGCTAAAATTCGAGAACAACTGAGACAACTGATCAATAGGGGCACAGGGTCTGGAAGTGCCCGGAGTAGAAAGAGTAAACTCATCACCATCATCATCCGGGGACCCTGTCCCTTATGGGGAGTACGTGATCCTGTGCGAATGAACACTCCATCCTGAATAGTCATCTTCATACGAGCCAAGGTGCCGCCATCGATGACATCAAATCTAGATAGGCTTTTACTATCTTCGCCGAAGAAACTAACTTTAAATCTGCGAAGAATCCTAGTAATGAGCATCCCATAGATGAGGGACCTCTTGGGAACACCAACAACATCCCGAATATAATTGAGTGTAATGTTCGGGAGATCCACATGGGTTCCATCAAGAAGAGCTTGAATGAGCAATATGTGATCATCTGTAATGCCATCCATACTACCACTGCGAGGAACCAAAATGGAGCAAACCAACTTGTGTAGAAAACGATGAAGAGTAGGAAATGAATTTGCATTAACTTTCTAATATGTTGTGTGCTACATCGGCTTCTAAAATACGACGGTATGCTTCAGTCGATGGTTCTAACACAGCCACATGCTGAACTCTTTGCTGAATAGTTGTATTTCCATCACCTCAAACAACATAGATACCTTGAGAGGGATGTGAACCCCCTTCACATATGAGCTAATCTTCTTGTTATCATCTATCACAAGGTTTGCATAGAACATACTGACAAGATGAGGATAGACCTTCTCATTCATAGAAACATAAGGAACCCAACCAAGAGGTTCAAACAAGCTTTCGAGATCATACCCAGCATCAGCAAAATACTCAAAATCTATCCTCTTACCCAAATGCACTTTTCTAGCTATGATATCGGATGAGTAAAACTGAAATACTGCAAGATTTCTGAAGAGAGATTCATCAAACCCATGAGTAGGAGAGCCTGAACTTGGACGAGACCGCTTGGAGGGAGTTGCAGACGCGACGGCCTTGCCCTTGTCACGACGCTTTGGAGGAGCCATTGCCACAGGAGAACCGGGAGAGGAGAGAAACAGCCGCAAGGGAGAGAGAGAAATAGAGGATGGAGAGGAAGGAGAGGAGAACGGGAGAAGAAGAAGGAGAAGGGGAGGGGGGTCGAGTATGGGGTCGGCCCCAAGCCAAAAGAGAGCACCCCTTCGTGCGAGAAAGAAGGAGGGAGAGGAGGAGAACCACAGCGGCGGCGGTTTGAATGAGAATGGGGAGGAAAGGAGCCCCCCCCCCCCCCCCCCACTTTTTTAAAGGCAGCCCTAGCCGCCCCGGGGTTGACTCCAGAAAAGTGGAGGTCGACCTCGGCTGCAAGGGGGTCGACTCCAACATAAGGTGGAGTCGACCTTGCTTCACAGCAGATTTTTTTTTTAATTAATCGAGGCAAGTCGGAAGGAAGATTTATCCAATGAAGTTTAGACAATTCAAGGAGTATAGGGATGAATCCAAAGACTCTTGTCTCACCACCTTTTTTGAGTTGGGCAATTTTTTGTAGAGGGTTTATATAGAAATGGAACACATGCCCAATTCACGGCGCAAAGATGTAAACTAGTCTTCACACAACGATTTAGTAAAAATATCAGTTAATTGGTGTGTGGTATCAATAAAATTTAATTCAATATCACCCCTAGAGACATGATCTCTAATAAAATGATGGCGTACTTCAATATGCTTAGTGCGAGAGTGTTGAACATGATTTTTTGATAAATTTATGGCACTTGTATTATCACAAAGCAACGAAATTTTTGACAAACATATCCCATAGTCTTCTACTTGTGTTTAATCCAAAGTGCTTGTGAGCAACAACTCCCGATGCAATATACTTGGCTTCAGCTGTCGAGAGAGCAACATAATTTTATTTCTTGGAGGACCATGAAATGAGGCAACCTCCCAAGAAATGACACGTTCTTCTTGTGCTCTTTCGATCAACCTTACACCCATCATAGTCCGCATCGGTGTAACCAACCAAGTCGAAGGAACATCCTTTGGGATACCATAAACCAAAATCAATCGAGGAAGCAAGATATCGAAAGATTCGTTTAACAACAATTAAATGTGATTGTTTGGGCGAACTTTGAAATCTTGCACACATGCTACACTGAATAATATATCGGGCCTACTTGCAGTTAAGTAAAGTAGAGATCCGATCATACCTCGATAAAGCTTTGAATCAATAGGCTTACCAAGCTCGTCATTATCCAATTTTCTTGTTGTAGACATAGGCGTTCGAAGAGGCTGGGTGCTAAAACCATATTTCTTCAGCATTTCCTTTGTGTACTTTGATTGACTTACAAAGATGCCATCTTGATTGTTTTTATCTGAAGTCCGAGAAAGAAATTGAGCTCACCCATCATGCTCATCTCGAACTCCCCCTGCATCAACTTAGAAAAATCCTTGCACAATTTTTCTTTAGTAGATCCAAACACTATATCATCCAATATATTTGAACAAGTAAGATATCTGAACCAACACACTTTATAAATAGAGTTGAGTCAACAAAACCATGCTTAAAATCATATTGAATAAGAAATTGACTCAGTCTCTCATACCATGCACACGGTGCTTGCTTAAGACCATATAGAGCTTTATGAAGACAAAAGACATGGTTTGGGAAATTTGGATCCTCAACCCAGGAGGTGTTCTACATAGATCTCTTTAACTCTTTAATGAAACCATTAAGAAACACACTTTTAACATCCATTTGAAATAATTTAAAATTTCTGGAGCAAGCGAATGCTAATAGAATCCTAATGGCTTCAAGTCTAGCAACCGGTGCAAAGGTCTCATCATAATCTATCCCTTCTTCTTGAGAGTATCCTGGGTAACTAAACGAGCTTTGTTCCGAGTTACCACACCGGATTCATCAAGTTGTTTCGAAAACCCACTTGGTTCCAATCACGGGATGGTCATTCGGACGAGGAGACAAAGTCCACACTTTGTTCCTCTCAAACTGATTTAGTTCCTCAAGCATAGCAATAGACCAATGTTCATCAAGAAGGGCTTCATCAACATTTTTTGGTTCAAATTGAGAAATGAAAGCAATATAATCACACTGATATTGAGTTTTTCGAGTTCGCATACCAGATGACGGATCACCTATCACATTACCGATTGGATGACTTGACATGATCCTCCACGCTTGAGGTAAATCATCATTTGTGGAAGACACTTGAAGTTCTTCGAGAGGAGGATCTTCCATTTCCTTGTCATCACCAACAAGATGGGTAGGATCATCCATTGCTTCTGCACTAGGCTCCGTGAGATCTAAATCAAGTATGGTTATATCCTGATTTTTCATGATTTCTGCATCATCATCATCATCATTTCTTTTTCTAGCAATATGGTTAGTTTCATCAAAGATTATATGAATGGATTCTTCTACAACTAGAGTTTTCTTGTTAAATACACGAAAAGCTTTAGAATGAGATGAATAACCAACAAATATACCTTCGTCGCTTCTAGGATCAAACTTACCTATGTCTTCTTTGCCATTTACCAAGATGAAGTACTTGCACCCGAATGGCTTGAAGTATGAGATGTTTGGTTTTCTGCCTTTATAAAGTTCATATGGAGTCTTATGCAACAAAGGTCTAATCAAACAACGATTAGTGATATGACATGCAGTATTAATGGCTTCAGCCCAAAAATATCTAGGCAAAACAGATTCACATAGCATAGTTCGGGCCATATCAATCAAAGTCCAATTTTTCCTTTCAGCCACACCATTTTGCTGAGGAGTTTTGGAGCAGAAAATTATGACTGAAACCTTCATTATCATAAAAAGAATTGAATTGCAGATTTTTAAATTCCTTACCATGATCACTACAGATAGCATATTACATAACCTTTATCATTTTGAACTTTCTTACAAAACTTTATGAATTTAGTTAATGCATCACTCTTATGATCTAAATACAAAACCCATGTAAATCGAGAGAAATCATCAACGATCACAAAGCCATATCATTTACCACCTAGACTAGCAGTTCTTGTCGGACCAAACAAATCAAGATGCAAGAGTTGCAAAGGCCGAGAGGTAGAAACATGTTCTTGGGTTTAAATGAAGTTCGAGTTTTTTTACCCTTGGCACAAGCATCACAAACTCCATTTGAATCAAAATTCATTTTAGGCAAACCGACCACAAGCTCACGTCTAAACAAATTGGAAATAATTCCAAAGCTAGCATGGCCTAACCTTCGGTGCCATAGCCATGGGTTGGAGTTATTTGCTATAAAGCAAATCTCCTTTTCATCCAAATCATCCAGATTAATGGTATAAACATTTCATTTCGATTTCCTACAAACTTGATTCATTTGAGACATTATCGGTCAACATGCAGTGAGATGCATCAAACGTAACTCTAAATCCTTTATCACAAAGCTGACTAATACTGAGCAAGTTATGTTTTAAACCATCTACAAATAACACATGCTCAATGCTAGTAGAGGGAGTTTTACCAAGTTTCCAATGCCTATTACCTTCCATTGTTCTTTTCTCCAAACGTCACACTTCTACCATTTTTCTTTTCAAGAGTGGAAAATTGTGATTTGTCTCCCGTCATGTGCCGAGAGCAACCACTATCCAAATACCACTCTTTATCATCGAACCATTGTAGCCCTTCAAAAATAGGGAATTTTACACTTGATTTCTTGGTACCCAGATTTGCTTGGGTCCAATCATGTTAGTCCAACTTTTGGTTGTTTCCTTTGGCACCCACATTGTTTTGATCTTGTGGATGTTCTTTCGGAACCAACAACTCTGAATTTTATGCCCCTTCTTGCCGCAATAATTACATGTAGCAAAAGCGTAGTAGAAGTTGCAGTTTTATGCTTTGACTTGTGAGGAATAAATCCAATTCCTTCTTTTCTAAAGACGCTTTTGTGCTGCCAGAATAGCATCTAAATTATCACGACCACGCACAAATGTAGACAAGGCATTTTTTAATCTATCTACTTCCTTTTGAAGGTTAGAACAATCGTTTTTTAAACTAGGAATTTGTTCTTCTAATGTTTCAACCTTTTTCTTAAGCAATGTATTCTCACTTACTACTTTATCAACATTTTCACATTCATGCAAACGTAATGCATTCAACTCTTGAGTCATTAAATCAATACTTTTTTTCAAGCATTTATTCTCAAGTTTGCATTCAATAATTTTTTCATATAACTCATTAAACGCATCATGAAGTTCTTCGAATGTAAAGGTTTCATAATTTACCTTCTCATGGTCAGATTTGGCCATGAGACATAGGTTGGCGATTTCCTCTTCACTTTCTTCTTCTGTGGAGGTATCTTCATCACTCCATGCAGCAAGGGCTTCCTTTGATGTCTTGCCATTTCCCTTGGCGTATGCTTTCTTCTTTTTCAGTTCAGGGCATTCAGGACGGATATGTCCCGATTTTCTGCACTCAAAGCAAGTGACTTCCTCATTCTAGAGGTTTCCCCTTTAACTTGATTCTTCTTCTGAAATCTTCTGTTTCTTGGTTTGAAGTTGGACCGACGTTTGTTCAGAAACTTCTTGAATTGCCTTGTCATTAAGGAAATTCTTCATCATCGATCTCTTCATCGCTATTGTCACTGTCACACTCATGAACACATTAGTAGCTTTGAGGCAAGACTCTTTTTCTTCTAGAGTCTTCCACGTCTCTCATTAAGTTAATCTCATAGGGCATAAAGAGATCCTATGAGAGCAAAGGAGATCCTGAGAGGTCTTTTGCCTCTTCAATAGCTGTCACCTTGGGATTCCACGACATAGGCAAAGATCGTAAAATTTTTCTATTGAGTTCAGGGATAGAGTATTTTTTACCAAGGGCCTTAAGCCATTTGTGATGTCCGTGAACCGCTTGAACATCTCAGTTATGGTCTCGTTTTCTTCATCTTGAACAGCTCATACTTGTGAACTAGAAGATTGATCTTCGTTTCTTTGACTTGAGAGGTTCCTTCATAGGTCACTTGAAGCTTGTCTCAAATCTCTTTTGCACTGCTACACATAGACACATGATTAAATTCATTAGCATCTAAAGCACAGAATAGAGCATTAATTGCCTTGGCATTCATAGATAACTTTTTAAAGATTTCAGGAGTCCAATCCTTTTCAGGTTCCTTAGGAACATAAGGACCTTTCTCCACGATGTTCCATAGCTCATAATCTATAGCTTTCAGAAAGATGGTCATCCTAGCTTTCCAATAGCTATAGTTATTGCCATTGAACAGAGGTGGCCTATTAGTAGAGTTGCCTTCAGTGGATGCACTCTGCTCTCCAAGACCAGCCATAGTCAATTCACACTAGGGGTAATAAAACCCTTTAAACTAGTGACCAAGCTCTGATACCAAATGAAAGGATCTAGACTATGACTTTCCCTAGAGGGGGGTGAATAGGGCTTTAAAAATTTGCCTTGAATGATCAGTGGAAACTAATGTAGAAATAAAAGACGGATGCAAAGCAAAGAGAACAGAGAGGGAAAAATGAAGCAAGCACACGAGGAGACACAGATTTATCCTGGTTCGGTAAGACCCCCTTTGGTCTAACTACGTCTAGTCATCACCAACAAGGTGAGATTTCCCACTTCTATAAAAGATCACACCCACTGGTTTTAAACGGTGCCCAGCTCACCAACACTCCGCTAGTTAGCACGGTGCCTAGCACACCAATACACAACTGGTTGATGCGGTGCCCAGCTCACCAAAACACAAAGTAAGAAACTGAGTGAAATAAAGTTGAAAAAAGTAAGCAAACAAATGCCAAGCTTGTGAGAGGATCTTCAGATGTTGTTGAAGCTCTGAGGCAGGAAAGATCTCTCCAAATGAAACCTTCTTCAAAGATGCAGCAGGTGGAAGCTCTAGAAGGTGAAAAAGCTTAGAAGAGAGCTGAGGATGAAACTCTAGAGTGTGGCTCTCTTCCCAATGAAATTCCTTACCTAGGGTTTCCCCCAGGTGTCCTTTTTATAGCTCTTCCACAAAAGTAGCCGTTTGAGAGAGGTGGAAAGTGGTCTTGGTCAAAAAGTTGTTCAAAAAGTGATTTTCAGAAGGTTCTGCATGTCAGGGTCGACTCCCACTTTTGCTGGGGTCGACTCTAGTTCATCCAAGGTCGACTCCTTCACAATCTGGAGGTCGACTCCACTTGACCAAAAGAGCCTCTTCTGAATAGAGGTCGACTCCCTTATAGAGTTGGGGTCGACTCTGAAAAACTGAACACAGACAGGGTCGACTCCCTTTGAATGCTGGGGTCGACTCTGGTTCACCAGCAGGGCAGGCTTTTGAAAGAGGGTCGACTCCCTTATAGACTGGGGGTCGACTTTGGAAAACTGAACACAGTCGGAGTCGACTCCCTTTACAAGTTGGGGTTGACTCTGCAAAGCCCAAAACACCTTTTTTTCAGAGAGGGTAGACTCCTTCATAATCCTGGGGTCGACTCTAAAAAACTGAAAATAGTCAAAGTCGACTCCTTCATAGCTTGAGGTCGACTCCAGAGCTAGGAATTATTTGGGGCTTCTTTGAGAGTCTTCTTGCTTTGATAAAATACCTTGTTTTCTGCATTCAACTTGCGAACTTGTTAGCAAACATAACGAGTGTTTTGTGATCATCAAAATTCAAAGGGATCCAACATTATTTCAAGGTCATACCCCAAGATCCTTCATAGGTTACTTGTTTAATTATTTTAGTATAATGATTAAAATATTTAACAACTATATTTCTAATTTTTATAATTAAAAAATTAAACGAATTTATTTACGAGCTTAAACGAGCCGAGTGGACATTAATTTGCTCATGCTCGGTTCGTTTATGAATCGAGCTTAAATTTTTGTTTGAGCTTGACTCGTTTACTTTACTAAAGGATCCGAATTCAAGTAACATCTGAGTCGAATTCGAGCTACTTGTCGAGTGTATTAGTTCGTCTATAGCCCTTCATTTCATAATTTGTGTATTTACACACTCATATTTAATATTTTACATTTTAGTATTCATAAGTATTTCGTACCTTAACAAAAATTCTTTAAAAATAATAAATATTAATATTTTCATATTTATAATAATAAATTAATATAATCTAAGTATATTAATGAGTAACTAATCGAGTATTTTAAAGAGCATAATATCGAGTATCTTAACGAGCTGTTCGCGAACGTATTCGAGTCGAACATATCTCTGTTCAAGCTCGACTCGTTTATGAATCGAGTTTATATTTTTGTTCAAGCTCGGCTCGTTTATCTAATAAACGAGCCGAGTCGAGTTTTTATCGAGCCGAGTTTCGAGCTACTTGTCGAGTGTATTGGTTCGTTTGCAACCCTACTTTCAATTGGCTTGGGGTGGACTCTAGATCCATGGCAAATTAATTAGGATAGAGTTAGGACTCTTTTTAGGATATTTATGAGTCATAATAGTGAATATCTTATCTTTTTATTTATTTATTAATAATTTAATCACAAATTTTGACTTATTTATCTTCAATCCAACATTGGGCTTTTACTTTGTGGCTCAATAACTCATGTTTGAACTATAATTATAGCCCAACACTTGTTTTTTTTTTTTGCTTAATGAGTTTTAATTTATTCACATATCTTTTTAATTTAATTTATTTATCTCAATTTAAAAATTGAGAGTTGTCACATCCTTCCCCTCTTAAAAGAATTTGGTCCCCAAATTCATATGATCATATGAGGAAGAAGGTCTTACTGAATAGATCCAGATAGTTCTATCTCAGATCCGGATAGTTCTATCTCATCGTTGATTCTGGTTCCCACATGACTTCTTTGTCTCCATGGTTGTTCCAGAGTACCTTCACCACGGATATAGGTCGATTTCGTAGTTGTTGTATCTTCTTGTCCAATATTCTGACTGGCTTCTCTTCATAGGTAATATCCTTGTGCAACACTATATCGTCGTAGCGAATTACATGCGATGGGTCATACACATACTTCCTCAACATAGACACATGGAAGACATTGTCTATGGTGGAGTATTGTGGAGGTAATTCCAGATGATAGGTGTAACGCCCCGACGCGAAATATCGGAGTGGTAATACAGTTAAATAAAAGTATCGAGCGAGAAATAACATCAAACTATTGCACATTTTGGAATAACGCCAAATAAAATCCAAATTCATTAATAACTCCTCAAATCAACTATTACATTCACTAATCAGAGCCAAAACTTGGGCCCATAGTACTTTATTCAAATCCACTAATACAAATTGACTAACTAATGACTAATTAACTACTAAAGGCAATGGTTGTCGTAAAGACTGGTCACTCTTGAACATCCTCATCCCCTTCCTCGTGAGTGTGGTAGTCCCCATCAGACTCACCTAAAACACATGAAATAAATAGCGCAGGATGAGCGATAAACGCCCAGTAGGACTTAATATCTCATATAAATAGGCATGCTTTAAGTGATCAATGTCTTATCAAGCAGGTTAACTAGAGAGAACGATCATGTATAGTCTAGAGAGCAACCTCACATGATAACGAGATAATAATAGCACTTTTCATGAGAGTATAGCACAACAAGCATGATAACGGATTGGCCATATAACGAGATAGCATGTAAAGGTTGCACAATAGTGCACTAGTCACGATAGCATGTAAAGTTGAACTTCTTGTCAACATAACACTTGTATTGATTGTCATAGATTAATCTAGATTATCTAGCACTTGGATGTTATGTCATACATCCTGATCATTAAACTCCCATGGGCACTAGCACTTTCTGGCGCACCTCCCAAGACTAGATCGGGCCCTTTAAAATATTGCTTAGCATAGATCATGTTTTATCTTAGACAATCAAAATGATGACCAAATAGAGTGCCAAGAATAGAGGAGAGTAATTGACGAGTAGACAAGAGTATAGAGAGAACGTGAACAGATGAGAGTGTAAGATAGTAGATGAGAACAGGGTCAAAATCGTAAAATAATGATAAACAGGCAATAATAACAGTTGCATAACACACATAGTCGTGTGTCGGCAGTCCAGTAGAAGTCACAACCGCCCAATGGCCGTGCTATGAACATAGGCCAGAGGTTCGACATGATATCAAGGTAAGAAAGAACACACTAAGACCGTTGGATCACATTGATCCCTAAGGGTATAATAGGTCTTGATGGTACAACCAGCTCGTCGGCAATGGGCGTCCCCCAAAACCAAGGAGACTTACGGAGGCCTTGACAAGGAGTTCTTGGTCCTGTCAGGAGTATTTCCAATGGAGAGGTCATCCAAGTCAAGATAGAAGTGTGTATAAAACAATTGTCCGTCATGCCTTGAGTGCTCGAAGGCAGAGGGATGCAATAGCAGCATACAAAACATGCGAATAAAACAAAGACAAGTTCATTAAAATAAATAAGGAATTTATATGAATAATTTCACTTAATTACTAGATATCTTATTGAGTAAATTGATAAGGTTTCATAACAAATATTTATGTATAGTGTGTGCTTGTGTAAAGTAATCATGATAGTAAGAAATAATCGTGCACATAGCTTTTATTAAATGGAAATTCATGATATTATTACCCATTATTATTAAATAAGACGTTACTGTTCATAACAGTACAAATTAGGAGTTCAACAGTGATTAAATGGCATGATTAGCAAGGGTTTGCATGGAAATTAGGGTTCTAGTTACAACAGTGAAATCGCGATGGGGGTGTCTGTCGCTTTTCAGATCGCGACGGGATGGTCGATTGCGTTATCAAGGACTGAGTCAGGCAATCGATAAATGCTGAAATTGCGACGGGGTGTCAGGTTGTGATTTAAGCAAACGGTCCAGATCACACCGTGTCGGTCTGTCATGTTAAGGCCGATCGGATTAGGGTGTGAAGAACACGACAGGTCGGGCTGTCGCGTTCATGACGTGATGCTCCCTTCTGTCAAGACCTTCTGAGAATCGCGACGGGTCGGGCCGTCATGTTCTTAGAAGGTCAGGCCGAGCCCCAAAGGGGAATCAATCCACCTTGGGTTTCGGTCCCATCCTTCCATGGATTGACAGAGGGCCATTCAAAATTCAATATAAAATCGTATACATGTCCAAAAATTTTGAAACTAGTTTTAAACAAAAATAGGCATGCAGATGTATCAACAATAATGATAATTAGAAAATAGACATGGTATGGACATGCAATAAGTAGGTTAAATCTTGGTGACCTAAAATCATACACATAGATGAAATTTGATTTAATTCGAATAGGGTACATGATAGAAATTGGGGAAGATAGTATCAATGGATTCCAGACATCGAGTAGAATGTACAGTAAAAGTTTCATGATCCGAAATTAAGCATGGACATGGAATTTGGGCAAATAGGTTGAGTCATGTACATGATCATGACAGAACTTTGAACATGAAATACTCATCCATGGCACGATAGAAATTAGGGAAAACATAGGGCTTTGCAAGAGGGGATCATGATCTACCTAGGGACAAATTTAATTTGTTTTTGTTTGAGAGATTGCCTACCTTCTCACGCTGTGAAAATCCTAGGGCTAAAAGGTTGAAGAAATGAAATCCTCTTTGATCCAAGCCTCCTTTTCCTTGCTCTCCTCGTCCAAAGCCTCCTATCCTTCGTGCTCCAAGCCTCAGAGAAGTCTAGGGCTGGGTTGGTATGAGATGAGAGATATTTGTTTGCTTTAAGATTCCCTATTCACTTAAAACTCCTCATTCCTTTCAAACTCCAAATTTCTACATTTATCTCACTATTTTCCTAGCCTTTATCCACCTATTTGGCTTGGGGAGAGTCCCAATTTCGTGGCTAAGAGATTAGGAGAAGCCTATGACTCTTTTTAAGATAATTTTGAGTTAAAACAATGATTATCTTAACCTTTTTCTATTTATTATTAATTAAGGTGCGAATTTACACTTAATTATCTCCCATCCTACAATGGGCTCTTAGGTTTTAGGCCCATTAACCTATTCATGGACCATTAGTGTAAACCCAACTCCTAATTTGACTTATTGGGTTTAATTAAATCCCTTTTATTCTAATTTATTCTTATTTTATTCTAATTTTAATATCATTTATCGAAATTAAAATTCAGAGTTGCTACAATAGGCCACTTTGCCAACTCTCTCAAGTACCTCAAAAGGACCAATGAACCTTGGCCTTAACTTGCCTTTGATCCCAAATCTTTGGAATCCTCTAGTTGGAGATACTTTGAGTAGTACATGATCTCCAATATGAAATTTCAGGTCTCTTCTTCTTTTATCTGCATAGCTCTTTTGCCTGGATTGGACTATTTTGATTCTATCTCTGATGAGTTTAATATCTCTGCTAGTACTTTGCACTAAATTAGGTCCCAACCATTGTTGTTTACCAACCTCATTCCAGCACACTGGTGTTCTATAGTTTCTATCATTCAATGCTTCGAATGGTGCCACTTTGATACTTGCCTGGTAACTATTGTTGTATGCAAACTCCATCAGTGATAGTTGCTCATTCCAGTATCCTTCAAAATCTATAGTACAAGCTTGTACCATGTCTTCTACGATCTGGTTCGTTCTCTCAATCTGCCCATCGGTCTGTGGGTGGAAAGTAGTACTAAAGTTGAGTTTAGTACCGAGTGCAGTTTGAAGTCCTTTCCAAAAACGAGAGGTGAACCTTGGGTCATGATCAGAAACTATGGATACAGGAACTCCGTGCAGCCTCACAATCTTCTTCACATACAATGCGGCTAACACGTCCGCACTCCAGGTACTCTTTATTGCTAAAAAGTGTGCGGATTTGGTTAGTCGGTCTACTATGACCCAAATAGTATCGAGTCCACCACGAGTTCGGGGTAAACCCATGATGAAGTCCATGCCAATGCTCTACCATTTCCATTCTGGTATGTCCAAGAGTCTAAGTACACCCACAGGATGTCGGTGCTCCGCCTTGACTTGTTGACAAGTGAGGCAGTACGTAGCATGCTCAGCTATCTCACGCTTCATGTTAGGCCACCAGAATGTTCTTTTTATGTCTTGGTACATCTTAGTTGCACCAGGGTGGATAGTATACTTGGTCTTGTGAGCTTCATCCATCAACTTTCTTTTCAGTTCTTCATTGTCAAGAACGCAAGTTCTGCCATGAAATAGTAATATTCCATCTTCAGTGATGGAGAAATCTGGTTTATCTACTATGGTCTCCTTGACACGGATTATAAATGGGTCGTTTACTTGTTGATCTCGGATCTCGACAAAAATGTCAGGGTATACCCTGAGGTTAGCAACCAGTACTTGGTCGCTCCTTTGCTCAATATTTATGTCTAGTCTGGCGAATTGTTCAAGTAACTGCATCTTGCCCATAACTAGACAAGACAAGGATGCCACAGGCTACCTACTAAGTGCATCAGCTACAACATTACCTTTACCAGGGTGATATTGAATGTTGAAGTTGAAGTCCTTAAGATACTCCAACCATCTTCTTTGTCTCATGTTGAGCTCCTTTTGAGAGAATAAATACTTCAGACTTTTGTGATCTGAGTAGACAATGAATTGTTCTCCGTAGAGATAGCGTCTCCAGATCTTGAGTGCAAAGACAACTGCAGCCAACTCTAAGTCATGGACAGAGTAGTTGACCTCATGAGGCTTCAATTGTCTTGACGAATAGGCTATCACTTTTTCCTCCTACATTAGTACACAACCTAGATCGATTACAGATGCATCAGTATAGATTGAGAATCATGCACCTTCCACTGGTAAAACGAGGACAAGTGCCAATGTCAAACATTTATTTAGTGTCTGAAAGCTCTTCTCACATTCCTTGCTCCAGGCATTAGTGTTCTCTTTCTTGGTGAAAATCCTTAATGAACCGTCTGTAATAACCAGCCAGTCCAAGAAAACTTCTAACTTTAGTCACATTTGTTGGTTGTCCCTAATTGAGTACAACTTCAACTTTGGAAGGATCAACAACTATCCCATCTTTGGATATGACATGACCTAGGAATGAAACTTCTTCGAGCCAGAACTCATACTTGCTCAACTTTGCATAGAGCTTGTTGTCATGCAAGATCTGTAGAGTGATCCTCAGATACTCCTCATGCTCTTCTTTGGTCTTGGAATATATAAGGATATCATCAATAAACACCATGAAAAATTTGTCGAGGTATGACCGATAGATATTGTTCATCAATTGCATGAAAGCTGCAGGAGTATTTGTTAGACCCAAAGACATAACGATAAATTCATAATGTCCATACCTACTCTTGAAAGATATCTTATAAATATCTTCATCCTTGATTCTCATCTGATGTTACCCAGACCTAAGGTCAATATTAGAGAAATATTTAGTTCTAGATATTTGATCAAATAATTCATCGACTCGAGGCATTGGGTACTTGTTCTTGATAGTTAGCTAGTTCAACTGCCTGTAATCGATGCATAGTCTCATGAATCCATCCTTCTTCTTAACAAATAAAATAGGTGCTCCCCATGGGGAAGTACTCAATCTGATGAAGCCTTTCCCCAGCAGCTCCATCAATTGATCTTTCAACTCTTTCAACTCAGCAGTAGACATTCTATAAGATTGACGTGACACTGGTGCAGCACCAAGGATCAAGTCGATAGAGAAATTTACATCTCGTTCCGAGGGAATTCCTGGCAGCTCCTCTGGAAAAACATCAGAGTAGTCTTGTACTATGTGTATATCTGCTACCTTGGTCTCTTTCTTTTCAACTACAACAGCGGCAAGGAATGCCACACATCCTTTCCTAATCATGCCTTATGCCTGAATGGCAGAAATTAGAAACAAGTATCTCTTGTGTCTACGACCTGTGAAGGATAGCTTAGGGAATTCACTAAATGTAATCTTTCCTCTTCTACAGTCGACGCTAACCCCATAAGTGAATAGTCAATCGGCTCCTAATATAACATCATAGCTGTCACACCCCAAAATTTAGGAGCGGAAATAAATATCGAAAGCGTGAGCGATACGAGTACAAGTATTACAGTCGAGTAATTTTAGAGTGACAACTAAGTGTAACAAAATAATTGAGATAATAATTTTGCCAGCCAAGTAATCCTTTATTTCATTCCATCACATCTAACTTAGAAACTCATAATCATAGCCAAAAATAGGGCCCATTATTGTATTTCAAAGTACATTGACACAAGGAAATAACTAATTATTACAGACGCTATGGACTCTAACACGCTGGCATCTCGTTATATTGACAGGTATAATCTGAGATGCTCATCACTCTTCCCCAGCCCCATCATGCTCTACGTCCTCATAGTCATCTCCTGAAATGTTATGGAAAGCAAGTGTGAGCGCACTAACACCCAGTAGGATTTGCATCTCATGGTGCGAGCATGCTTTACATGAATTAACAATTTATTAGGCATATACTAATATGCAGTACTCATGGTAAGACGGTCATGATAACGATATGGAACAACTTCCAAAGGTATAACATGTACGAGAACGATTCAGTAAACAAATCCAGTGACAATTATCATGTGAGACAGAACGATTAACAATGGAATGGATGACCGTACGATCATTTGTCATATAGAAAGGATTCAATAATCTATAGAATGTACAATGAATATCGCAAGTTGAATTCCATAGAATTCCAATAAACAATGACATATTGGATTCAATAACGATGACATGTACAATAGATTTGGCCATTTCACAGGTAACAGTTCAATCAATCAATCATTCAAAAATAATGTGGAAATTACCCAAATCAATCTTGCATTCAATTAGGTGATTGTCAGACACCTCAATGGATCATATACTCTCACGATTATAAGTATTTCAGGTGCTCCTCCCAGGACCAGACTGGGCCCTTATTTGCGCAGGCATAGTTATGAATCGAAGTTTTAATAATTTCTGGTAATTCCATTCTTTCATTTATGGCCAACATGATTTTCAAGCAATGGACAATTATGAACTAAAGATCATGTCAATGATTATAAGGAATAAGGCATGTGGACATGATCCAGAGTAAATTTCGGCAGCATAACAACTTAATTTCATTAATTGCAACATTGCATTTAATAGCTAAGTTTCAATGTAATATATCACTCTTACGAGAAGTAGATGAGAACAAAAGTGCTTTCTATCTTCTATGAACTTCAATGGTACAACCAACTCGGTCTCCACGAGGTAATCCACAGAGCACGAAGAATTATGGAGGTCTTAGTGGAAAGGTCCCTAGTCAGCTGATACGGAATGACCGACAGAGAGTTTCCAATCCCCCAAGAAAGGGTTGCCTATATGTGCAATGTGTCATGTAGAACGTGTCTCAATATCACAATCCATCGGTTAAAAAACAAGACGAAAAACTATTAACAAGAAGGCATGACATGGTATAAGCAATTAAGACTATCGTATGAGTTCTGTACTTTTAACATGTAGTACTTTCAATTATCATCAAGATAGAGTAAGAACATAGCACATAGCATTCTCATGGCAAATGGAATCGAGCAATCATTAAGATCGATTAGAATAGAAATTCATATTCTTATAGCTTTCATGTAGGTTGATAACTTTTAGTCCATTAAATAACTAAATGACATGATATAACAATAGGACATGCACGTGGTTGACTGTACAACTCAAGAAAATAGTCTTGGGTTGGCCTTTAAATCGTGACGGGTTCAGACGTTGCAATTCAAAACACTGTACACAATTAAAATACGGATCTGGGTAAAATCACTAAATCGCGATGGTCTGGTCCGTTGCCTTTATATCGTGACGGGCCGATATGTCGCTATGAAGTTTAAAACGCGACGGCCCTGTCTGTCACCTTCACAACGCGAGAGTCAATAGGTCGCTATGACTCCGAATCACGTTGTCTCGATACATCATGTTCATGAAATGTTTTTAGAATCTAAATATAAAATAGTGCGGAAATCGAGGGTGGAAAAATAGTCAAATCATGACGGCTTATCCAGTCGTGTTCTTGAAGGGCACTGAAACCTATGCGACACACACTTTCATGTGTCAGAACGGTCAAGTCAAACATGTAAACACGACGGGAGATTCAGTCGCTTTTTAGAGAAATGCGACGGTCTTTTACTTCACGTTCCTGCAGTGAGAAACGCGACGACTAGAGTGGTCGCGTTCATAGATCTTGTCCGAAAATGAAGGAAACAGTGCAGTTCCTAATGATTGACCTATAACTTGAAATACAGAGGTCCTTGGAAAAAACTTTGAACATGAAAAGTGTTGAGTTCAACAAGTAGAAAAGAAGTACGATTTTGGTTTGACCCAATTTGGCCTCGGTTTGCGTAAAACATAGTAGGAACATGAAACGCTCTAATCAGGCGCGACTCTTGGAAAATGCTTAATACGACTAGCATGGTTCATAAAAATTGAGGAAAATAGATGCATATGAAACTAGTCTCGATGCTCTTTCCATTGGTATGTGCTACGTTTTGTTTAAGCCCGAGAACACCTACCTTTGGTTGGTTCTAAGAGGTGTCTTCTGCAGATCATTGCAGAATGCTGGTAGGGGAAGATGGCTCTGGTTGGGGGTGATCTCCTCCTCCTCTGGTGCTCAAGTAGTCCTCCTCACGACCCCAACTAATGGTAAACTCATCCCCAAGGATCTTAGGAAGAGTATTTAAGTGTTTATGGTTCTTTAGTAGTCCTATTATAACTAGGAAATAAGGGTTGCGATATTAGCTTGGTACCTTCCAAGATTTGAGGATTCTCCTCCCAATTGGAGTGTGTGAGCTATTAGGAAAGCTCCTAGTATAGTTAGGCACGAATTTGGGTTGCCAAGTTTGACTAATTACCTTTGCTTTTGCCCTAACTGCCCATTTCTATTTTCTACTCAATTAGGGTTACGAATTTTGGGACTTTAATGCCATTGGGTTTTCCCTTTAGTCTAATAAGAGTTGTTTTAGCCCAATATGATTTAAATGGTTGATTCCACGTCTTGGGAGTCTAAATATGGTTTTATTTTTTATTTTTTGGAGTTCATTAAGTACATGTGATAATGATTTTCTGACTTATTCCCTAATTATGATAATCAGTCGCAAAACACCTTCAACTTGACTAATCAGATTTTATTTTTCACGAATTTCTTCATGGGTCATTAGGGAGTCTTAGTTAGGGTTGAACTATGGTTTTTATGAAATTTTCCGATATGTTCTCGTACAAACGATAATGGCATGTACGTTTGTACTATTTTGATAATATTAAATTTATCATTTTCAATTTATTTTAAATTTTTATATGACTGAATTTTTGGGGTGTTACAATAGCCTTCCATGGGCATACACATTAGGTCGGCTCTCAAATTGAGTTCTCCAATGATCACATCAACTAATGGAAAATATTTGTTCAGTTTGGCCTTCTCTCCTAGTGGTGTTGTGATAGGGAATTCAAAACCCATAGATGTAGGTTTAATATTTAATGTATCAGCAAGGTTTTGTGATATGAATGAATGTGTAGCACTAGTATCAAACAAAACAAATGCTGATTGAGAAAAGACTTGCAGTGTACCTTCAACCACTCCACCATCTTCAGTGTTTTCTGTTTCTTGCACGGCTTGGAGTTTGCCTTGCCACCTCTGTCCACCTAGACGCTTCTCATTCTCTTTCAGCATAAGGCAATCGATAATGCGGTGCTCGCAATTCCCACAGTGCAAGCACACACCAGCTTCCCTCCAGCATTCTTCGACAATGTGACCAGGCTTCTCACAATGCTTACAGTTGGTCTCTTTTGGAGAGGGGGTAATGATCTTGGGCTTTCATACTTGGCTTGGCCCTTTAGTGATGTTAAACGACCGCTTCTTGCCGTTGTTTGGTCTGCTTGATGTGCTAGGTACTTGCTCCCTCTTGACAATTCTACCCTTGATGTGATCCGGGAAATCGGTCACATCCTTCAGCAATTGGGCCTTCTTGACCTTGTCGGCATACGTCTGGATGTCGAGTGGTGCAAGTTGAGTGATATATGAGGGCTTGAGTTCGTTGAGGAATTGTTTCACCTTCATACTCTCGGTGGTGATGAGGTGATTGACATATCGTGCTGACTGAGAGAATTGAGCTTCATATTCTGCCACCGTGAGGTTCCTCTGCTTCAGGGTAGTGAACTCAGCAGCCTTTCTTTCCTAAACTCATTCATAGAAATACTTAGAATTGAATTCCTCCTTGAACTCAGTCTAGGTGAATTTTCCATCAGCCCTAGTGGCTTCCATGGACTCCCACCACGCGCGGGCATCTCTTTCCAATTCGAAAGTAGCAAGCACTAGCTTGTCACCATCCGCGCATTGCATGATGTCGAAGATGCACTCAGTCTCTTTTGACCAATGCTCAGCCTTGTCGGGATCAGTTGTTCCACTAAAACGATGAGGGATCATGCTCTGAAAGTTCTTGTGTAGGTCTCCAGCTTCCCAATTTCCGCTGCCATGGGGAGCTTGCAGCAAGGCTCGAGTCAGATCCTGAATAGTCTGCTGCATGTCATGCAGTTATGCACGCTCCGCTGCCATTGCTATTGTTCAAGTCCCTTCACAAATAAAGGGGTATAGGAGTTAATAGACTATAATGTCCTTGGTTTGTGCGCGTGTGAGTTTAAATTAACTAGTTATCCATAGTTCTACCCATATCTCACATACGTATGGTAATTGACTTAGTCGAGGAAGGTCATCCTAGATCATCCTATACTTAAGAACAACCTAGACTCTGATACCACAAAACTATAACGCTCCGACGTGGAATATCGGACCGGGCTATTGTTATATAAATAGTATCGAGCACAAGATAGACATCAGACCATTGCACAATTAGAATAATGCCAAATGAACCAACTTTATTGATAATTCCACTAATCACTATTACATCCACTAATGCAGAGCCAAACTATGGGCCCAGAGTACTTTATTCAAATGAAAACTAACTAACTAACAAATACTAAGATTTTTGGTTGACAGCACAAGTGGTCACTCTTGCGCATGCTCATCCCCATCCCCGTGCGTGTGGTATTCTCCATCATACTCACATGAAACACATATAACAAATATACAGGATTAGTGAAATCACCCAATAGGACATAATATGTAATACCATGTATAAGAATATATTAAATGGACTAAATCAGTAGACTACCAATAACTCGGACTAGTCATTTTCAGAGCTCGAGCAGGAAAAGAACTCTGAAGTTAAGCGCGCTCAGTTGGGAGTAGTCCCAGGATGGGTGACCTTCTTAGGAAGTGTACCGACTAGCACGGTTGTTGGGCCAGTTTGCTGGTTGGGTCGCCACAAATGGTATCAGAGCCATACCCCAGTCGGAAGTGTGGGAGTTAAGTGCCACAAAGGGTAAAGTGCTATGCTATAGGAGCCACCTCTTGAGGCCATAATGGCACAAAGTGCTACATAGTGGGAGCCACCTCTTGAGCCTGTGAGGGCCACCTCTAGAATCCTGCTTGTCTGGGGTTGGATTGTGTGCTATATGTGAGCAGCGATGATGATGTCTCTTATATAAGAGGGGTAGAATGTAATATCCCATATAAGAATATATTAAATGGACTAAATCGGTAGACTACCAATAACTCGGACTAGTCATTTTTAGAGCTCGAGTAGGAAAATAACTCTGAAGTTAAGCGTGCTCAGTTGGGAGTAGTCCCAGGATGGGTGACCTTCCTGGGAAGTCTACCGACTAGTATGGATGTTGGGCCAGTTTGTTGGTTGGGTCATCACAAAATATCTCAAGAACATGCACACTTCAAGTGATTAATGTCTTGAATAGCAAGAAACTAGAGAGAATGAGCATGTATAGTCAAGAGAGTAATGACACATGATAGCAAGATCTCAATAGTACTTTTCAAAAGAATATAGCACAACTAGCACTGTAAAAGAATGACCATATCATGAGATAGCACGTATAAAAGCACAATAGCATGCAAGTCAAGATAGCACGTTGATTGCCTTTAGATTAATCTAGCTAGTCTGGCACTTGGATGCATGCCAAACACCCTGATCATTGAGCCCCCGTGAGTAAATAGCCTTTCAGACGCACCTCCCAAGACCAGATTATGCCCTTTATAATGTTGCCTAGCATTGATGATGTTTTTTTTTATCTTTAAATAATCAGTCAAAATGGCCATAGAGAGTACCAAGAAATAGATGAGGATATTTGAAGAATAGACGAGAGTATGGAGAATGTGAATAGATGAGAGAATAGAGTATAGATGAGAAACTAAGGACAATGTGCATAAAACAACGTTAATTAGGTGATGGTAACAGTTGCACAACATGCATAATTGTGCACTGACAGTCTAACAGAATTCAATAACCGCCCATTGGCCGTACTACGAACACAGTCCAGAGGTCTGGCGTGATCTCAAGATAAGAGAGCAATCTAAGGCCATTGGATCATGCTGATCCCTATGGGTAAAATAGGTATTGATGGTACAACCTGCTCGTCGGCAATGGACATTCGCCAAAGCCAAGGAGTCTTACGGAGGCCTTGTGTAACGACCCTGAGAACCCGATCCTCGACCCACGTCGAGGACCCAATTTTCGCGGTCGCCGCCCACAGATCCGAGGAGTCGGAAGGGTTATAATATAAATCTAACAAGATATGTAGCAGAAGTAAACGTCTACTGCTAAGCTAGAAGCGCACACGCGGAAATAGAAAGAAGAGCGAGACCGCTGCGTGCCACTCTAAGTACAGTCCCAACACAACACAACTAGTACAAGTAAAAGCAAGGGATAACAAATCCCTTAGGGGCATACCTCGAGGGTGACGTACACTGAGAGGGGGAAGACCACTACTAGCTACGGGGACCATGACTACCTCCCCGTCTCCTCCGCCCGACGCGCGCTCTGCCACTGCCGAGAAGTCTCACCAGGGAAAAAGGAGGGATGAGCTTCATAACAGAAGCTCAGTAGGGACTACCAATCTCCTACTGGCTCTAATAGGTAGAAGAATATACATATATTAATTAAATAACAATAGTTATATCTTCTACCTACGAAAGAACGTGCGGAAGCAAAGCTACTAACTAGCAACGATAAGGAAGTACTACACGGTCGGACACTCCGTACGACTGCTCGTCGTGACCACCACACGGATAGTAAACACAGACAGGGGGGAAACACTGCCTGGACAAGAAACACTAGCTACAGAAAGCACTACCACTAGTCAACTGGTCAGGTGTGTCCATTGACGTCTTATCCTCGACCCAGGTCCTGACCCCCACGTCTCATCAGAGCGAGGTAGGACACAAAGTACACCACAGTAACCGCCATAGTTTGGCCGGACTACGGTCCCACGCCTGACCTCCCCAAGTGGTTCTGGGGCCACAAGGAGCGAGGCAGTGAGAAACAGGACTGGCTGGCCTGCGCCGGGTAGAACTCCTAAACCATCCTCGGCGTCCCAGACCAACCACGAGAGCTCTACAAATGACTCAACGATGCTGTCCTAACCACCATTTTCCCCTCTGCTCCAGAGTCCGCCTACTCGGCTGCCAACTTGAGCATGCTCGTAGCCTGGAGTACTCCCTCAACAGGCTCCCGAGGGTGGGGGTCCCAGGCAACGGTAACAACCTCTCTCACGGGACAAGCCCTCAAGTGCCGAGCACCGGGCTACGACTAGTGCAGGACCGTACTAGGGAACTAGCACAGGTGCCACGGGTACAGTAAAAGAAGCGGAAACGGCGAAGACTTAACAAAGCACGGTACTTCGCAAGACCATAACCTGTCTCTCGGCTGTAGTCGCAACGCATCGGGCCGTCGCGACCTTGTTGCGACGCCCTACCTTATCGCGACAATGTCGTGGCGGCCCTAGCCGACGCGAACACATCGCGACGCCCGAGAGCGTCGCGATCATGTCGCGACCGGCCAAGCCGTCGCGATAAGATCGTGACCTCTATAGTGGTCACATCTTCAGACGAGGGGGGTTCCGGAGCAATCCTCCCGGGAACCACCCCAAAAACACGATACACACATTTCCACGAGGGGGATGGGAGCATGTGCAATATGTATGAAAGCTGTAAATCACTCAAGCACCCTTAAAACCCCACAAACATGGATTCACGAGAATCTACGCTCGATGGAAACCTCACTCAAGCACGAGCATGATCCTCACACTCCCACAACCCCAAACCACGAGGAGACACCATCTCTAGAGGGAGGGAAGCATGCTTAGGGCGAGAGGATCATGGGTCCCTACCTCCACAGGAAGAGCCGACCCGTTGGGGCCTTCATGTAGGAATGACCACCTCCTCCTCGCTCCAAGCACCACGACCACGTCCCCTGCACAAACGGGATGCCACCACCTCAGCACGAACACGACAAGCAAGAAGAACGGGCGAGAAACTGCAAGGGAGCTCGAGAGGGAAAGAAGGGGGAAGGAGGGGAAGAGAGAGGGCGAGAGGGGGAGAATGGGGCGTGCCTTCCGTTTTAAACCGACGACCCCCAAAATGCAACGGGTCGACCCGGCGCGACAACACCATTGTCGCGATGCCCGTAGGTGTCGTGACCCTGTCGCGACAGCCACCCCCGACGCGACCCCAAAAGCAATCAAACCTCGAAGACAGGGAAAAGCAAACGCGACGGCTGGCCGGGTCGCATCAATGCTGTATGCTCCTGCCACCCGACACGACCGTTCTGACAGACAGGACAACGGTCACGTTTGTTAGAAAAACAGTCACGACGCCGTCAGATGCCGCGACAAGGACGCCACGGCCAGGTGTGGCGCGTCACCAAGCCCATCGCGGCAGGCCACTCCGGCGTGACCATGTCGCGACCACAGCGCCCATCGCGACCTTGAGGATGGGGACAAAGGGACCAAGGGGGCCGGATCTTACATCCCACCCACCTTAAGACATTTCGTCCTTGAAATGAAAACAACTCGGTCTCAATTCGGAAAGCCGTATAGGGAAAGATGACATACTAATCAATCAAACAAATAGGGAAACTGCTCACGCATCTCATCCTCGTGTTCTCAGGTGGCCTCGCCACCCACGCGGTTCTCCCAGATAACCTTCACCAACGGAATCTGTCTCCGGCGCAACTACTGCACTCTGCGGTCGACAACTCTGACCGGGTACCCTGGCACTGACAAGTCTGGCGCTACCACAAGCTGCGAGTAGTCCAACACGTGCGACGAATCTGCGACGTATCTCCTAAGCTACGAAACGTGGAAAACACTGTGCACACCTGCCAGCTCTGCCGGAAGACCCAACCTGTAAGCCACCTTGTCGACCCTCTCCGTGATAGGGAAAGGCCCAATGTACCAGGGACTGAGCATTCCCTTCCTTCCAAATCTCATAAACCGTTGGTCGGCGAGACCCGCAAGAACACAAGGTCACCCACACTGAACTGTAATGGCCTCCTGCAGATGTCTGCGTAGCTCTTCTGTCTGCTCTGTGCTGTCTGAAGCCTCTGCCTGACAAGTCTGATTGCATCTGCACACTGCTGCACCATCTCTGGTCCCAAAAGCTGCCTCTCTCCGACCTCGAACTAGTGAAGTGGTGTCCTGCACGGGCGACCATACAAAGCCTCGTATGGTGCCATTCCGATGCTTGAGTGATAACTGTTGTTGTAAGCGAACTCTACCATCGAAAGGTGCGACTCCCAGGTGCCACTCCAGTACAAACAGCACGGTCTCAGCATATCGTCGAGTGTCTGAATCGTTCGCTCTGACTGCCCATTTGACTGTGGATGATACACTGTGTTCAGCCTCAACTCTGTGCCAAGAGCCCACTACAAACTATGCCAGAATCCAGAAGTGAACCTCAGATCTCTGTCGGAGACGATCGAAACTGAGGTTCCATGCAACGGAACAATGCTGTCCATGTACAGCCTGGCTAACCTGTCCACTGACCACGACATCCTGACTGGAAGAAAATGCGCCATCTTGGTCAACCGATCCACGATCACCCAGATACCATCATGCCACTGCAGAGTACGGAGCAACCCAACTACAAAGTCCATGGTGATATCGTCCCACTTCCACTTGGGAATGGGCAACGACTGCTGCTCACCACCAAGACGTTGATGCTCAGCCTTCACCTCCTGACAGGTAAGGCACTGAGCAACGAACTCTGCCACGCCCCTCTTCATCCCTGGCCACCAGAAGAACCTCCTCAACCTATGGTACATCTTGGTGGAATCAAGATGAACAGCATACCTCGACCTGTGAGCCTCTGAAATAGCGCCTGGCGCGCCTCCTCGGGAATGTACAAGAAGCCTTTGAACCTGACCTCGTTGTCCTCGTCAAACTCAACATCTGGCATCTGCAAAACGTCTGCCAACTCTGAGTCTACCTACTGTGCCTGCAACACCTTCCTGTACACTGACGGACGGACTGACAAGCTGGTTATCACTGAACGTTCTCTGCGCCTTGATGAGTAGAACTGTGACGGAACACCTCGTCCAAGCCCATTAAACCATTAACGTGCCTGACCAAGTCCGTCTCCCGCGAACGGGCTGAAGCCTCGCAAGGGATACCGCACACTAGTCCGTGAAAACACAAAGGAACACAACATTCCATATATATATATATATTTCACAAATTTACGTAGCCATATTTCCACAGAACTGAAAGAAAGTACAAGAGCCTGGGGCATACCCCGGGGTACAACTGGAAGAAGTAAACAACTAACTACACTACACTGCTAGAGGTGCTGACCCTGCACCACTACAACGCGGCTCCGAACTAGACGACGGCTGAGAAACGTCCTCTGCGCCTTCACCTGTGGGGGTAGGGGTGAGCCTCGCTAGTCACTGGCTCAGTAGGGAACTCCCCCAACACCGAGCAAACCAAAAACATAGGTATGAAGGCAGTAAACTACACTAACAGTTTATAGAACAACTAAGCAGGATATTAAGCTGTAAATATACTCACCATTTGCTGACTACGTAAAACAACTATATTAAGTAAACGGCAAACCCAAACAGGTGTACGAGCTACAGTAGAGACTGCCACACACGAGCCACGTGAACTGGTTCGCGACACTAGTGACTGACTCGGATAAACTAATACAGGTCTACCTCTCTGTCTCACAGCCACGAACGAAAGGTCCAGCTGCTGCACCACGTGAAAAGGTCAAGCAACTGTGGAGACCAACTAAACACCACCACCTGCGGACACACAACCGTAGGCCCATGCCTGACACCTCTAGAGACCCTGGCCTGGGCCCTCTAGAGTGAGGCACTGAAAAAGGACTAGTTGGGGACCAGTGTCGACTACTGGTGTCCGTGCCCCCAACTAAGAGCGCGGTACAAGTGACCAAAAGACAAGTACAACAGTCATTGTCCCACTGTCATCTTTCCCTCAGCCAGACGTACAACTCAAGCAAAGGAGTAAGGGTGTCCAGGTCAGACGAAACAGACCTCGATGGTATAACACAAGTACCGGGACAAAGCCCCGAGCTAACAGCCTGGCTCACAGAGAACCTGGGGCACCCAACTGGAGAGGTAACCACGGTAGGCGTCGTACTACATGCCACGTACACAAAACCACGTCACGTCACACAAACCACGTGAAGTCTCGCACAAACCTCGTGCACTGATAGTTCACCACACGTAAACACCATGTAAACAAGTAAAGAACTAGCTATGGCTGTACCTTGTATGCTAGTCACAGAAACCTCATGCACCCAGTGCACCACAAATGCCAACATACCGCTCGTTATCTTTAAATATTCAATATAGAAACATTTAGATAAATGCATGCTGGAGGAAACATCGACTGCCGTCGATGGGATATAGACGGCAAGATATCTGGCCGTCAATCTCCTAGCTGAAGAACCTGGCGTCAATCAATATTGATGCCAAGCTCCTCAGCTATCAGCTCTCACAGAAACCCTAGCCAATTCCTTAGGTATTCTCGGCCCTAAAATCAATGGAAAAACACAAGGAAACACTTACTCTAACATACATGCATCTCAATCAAACCGAAACTACAAGTTTCACTTGTTAAATTACTCAAACCACCCATTGTCCCCACATGGAGTATCTTTACCCAAAAGCATAATTAACATGCAGATTCATGCGTTCCAGATGCATTATCACAACAGAAGGAATTAAAAGGGATCGTTCCCTACCTCAAGACGCACTTAAACCTCCTAAATCCTCCCGATTCGTACCAAATCCTCCGCGAGCTCCTACGGAGATTACACCTCGCTCCGGCATTTCCTTGCCCGATTCGTCACCACCTCACGTTCCACGATCCTCCAACTAGCCTTCTGCAACCATTGGAAGCAGTGGGAAAGCAAGGGCATGAAAATAGGGCGAGGGAGAAGGAGAACGGAGTGAGGGAACTTCCCTCGGGTAGACCTATATCCTGTAGGTCGCACAAGTTGGCGTCAACCCTATTGTCGTTTAGGGAACCGCCCTAATAAACGTCCATAAGGCCCGCCGTTACGTTCTTAAAGTTGACGTCACCTTCGATGGACGCCAAACCAGTCAACGACCACACCTGGCCGTCAACCCCTACTCAACTGCAGCAGGTCCTATCTTGTTTTAGGACCAAACCTGTGCGCACCACACTTCCAATCCACATTGGCCTCACGATGGCCACCACAACCATTACACACATGATCCATAAGGATCCGAAAAACACACGACGTTACATTACTATCATCTAAAAAGAAAATTTCGACCTCGAAATTCATAGCACACTTCAAACATAAACAACTTAAATATGCACATTTTACAAGTACTATTATCTAAAAGAAATACAAAACTTATTCAAACAGATAGGGATACCCCTTAGCCATCTCCTCGGCTAATTCCAGGTATCCTCACCACCCACGTATTTTCCCATCTCACTTTAACTAACTCAATTTCTTTATTCCTCAGCTTCTTTGTCTTACGGCCAGTAATCTGCACCGGATACTCTGGCATAGACATATATGGTTTCAAGTCACCACTTGGTAACTAATTATCTGCGCTGGATCTTCAATGCACTTTCTTAACATAAAACATGGAAAATATCATGAACATCTGCAAAATTGGCTAGCAAATCAAGTCTATAAGTTGTTTCTCCAATTCTTTCTAATACCTAAAAGGGTCCCACATATCTCGGACTTAATTTTCCAGTTTTTCCAAACCTCATAATACCTTTACTAGGGGAAACTCTTAGAAAAACAAAGTCTCCCACTTCAAACTGAAGTGGTCTTCTCCGATTATCGGCATAACTCTTCTGCCTGCTTTGAGCTGCTTGCAACTTTTCTTTAATGAACTTTACTATTTCTGTGGTTTGCTGAATTAATTCAGGACCCACCATCTGCCTTTCCCCTACTTCATGTCAGTTCAATGGGGTTCTACATGGCCTTTCATATAGAGCTTCATATGGTGCCATTCCAAGACTGGTATGATAACTGTTGTTATAAGAAAATTCAACCATTCCCAGATGCTGCTCCCAACTACCACCCCAAACTAAACAACATGCTCGCAACATATCTTCAATGGTCTGGATAGTCCTCTCTGTCTGACCATCCGTCTGGGGATGGTAAGCTGAGATGTATCTCAGCTCGGTGCCAACTACTCTCTGCAAGCTCCTCCAAAACCAGAAGTAAACTTGGATCCCTATCAGATACAATAGACATTGGAACACCATGCAGTGGAACAATTCTATCAACATAAACTTTTGCTAATCTGTCCACTGTCCAAGACATACTTACTGCCACCAATCTGCATACTTTGGTTAATCTGTCAACAAATACCCATATTCCATTATGTCCTGTTGCTGACCTTGGCAAACCTGCTACAAAGTCTATAGCAATATCATCCCATTTCCATTGCGGAATGGGCAATGGTTGAAATAGACTTCCAGACTTCTGATACTCTGCCTTAATTTGCTGACATATAGCACATCTTGAAACAAACTCAGCTATTTCCTTTTTCATATGAGGCCACCAGAAATGTTTCTTTAAATCCTAGTACATTTTAGTACTACCTGGATGGATAGTGTACCTGGATTTATGAGCCTCTTCTAATACTCGCTGCTTAACCTCCCTCTCTACTGGAACAAACAACCTGCCTTTGAGCCTAACCACACATTTATCATCAATGGTAACTCCTTCCATTTTCACAATTTCGATCAAATTTACATCTGCTTTCTGAGCTTCCACAATCTGCCAATATAAGGACGGCTCTACAGCACTACTGGCTAGTACTGCCCGTCGTTGACTGCTTGGCACATACAAGGAATTCTCCGCTATCTCCTCATACAATTTCCATTCCCTGATCATCATTTGACTTATATATGCCTTTCTACTCAAGGCATCAGCTACCACATTGGCCTTACCCGGATGATAAGCCAAACTGAAGTCATAATCTTTCAAATACTCTCCACCTACGCTGACAGAGATTTAAATCTTTCTGGGAAAAGATATACTTTAAGCTTTTATGATCTGTAAAGATCTCAAATCTCTCGCCATACAAATAATGCCTCCACATTTTTAAAGTAAACACAACTGCTGCTAATTCTAAATCGTGGGTGAGATAATTCTCTTCTGCAGACTTTAACTGCCTGGACGCATAAGCTATCACTTTACTATGCTGCATAAGCACTGCGCCAAGCCCTCTTCTAGATGCATCTGTATATATAATAAAACCACCATTACCTGTCGGTAGTGTCAACACAGGTGCCACTGTAAGCCTTTTCTTTAATTCCATGAAACTTCTTTGGCATTCACCAGACCATACAAATGGCACACCCTTTCTAGTTAGTCTAGTCATGGGTGCTGCAATTCTAGAAAAATCTTGAATGAAACGCCTATAATAGCCTGCTAACCCCAAAAAGCTTCTAATTCAGTAATCACTTTGGCACCTCCATTTCATCACTGCCTCCACTTTACTTGGGTCAACTGCCACTCCCTCAGTGATATAACATGGCCTAAGAACTAAATTTTTCAGCCAAAATTCACACTTACTGAATTTGGCAAACAACTGATTATCTCTTAATAACTACAAAGCCTCTTAAATGCGCTGCATGCTCCTCTTCAGATGCTGAGTAAATTAGAATATCATCTATAAAGACCATAATAAATTGTCCAAATACGGATGAAAGATTCTATTCATCAGATCCATAAAAGCTGCAGGAGCATTGGTTAGCCAAATGGCATAACCACAAACTCATAGTGACCATATCTGGTTCTGAATGCTGTTTTATCTATATCCTCCTCTTTAATTCTCTACTGATGGTACCCGGACCTCAAATCAATTTTAGAAAATACCTTTGTTGATTGTAATTGATCAAACAGATCATCTATTCTTGGTAACGGGTACTTATTTTTAATGGTCACATCATTCAATTTCCTATAATCAATACACATACGAAAACTTCCATCTTTCTTTTTCACAAATAACACTGGTGCTCCCCACGGGGAATAACTCGGTGTAATGAACCCTTTCTGCAACAACTCTTCTAATTGCTTTTTCAATTCTTTAAGTTCTGCTGGTGCCATCCGATATGGTGCTTTAGAGATCGGTATGGTACCTGACAGCAACTCAATGGTAAAGTCCACCTCCCTATGTGGAGCTAAACTAGGCAAATCTTCCGGAAAGATATCAGCAAATTCCCTAACCACGGGAACTGCCTCCATTGATCGACTAGCCTCTACCAGACTAACTGAGGCTAAATAAGCCACACACCCAGCATTTATTAACTTTCTAGCTCTTATTGCAGAAATTATAAACTTAGAAGTACAGAAAGGCATACCTTGATACTCAAACACTGAACCATTAGGATGGCAGAACCTGATCCTCTTTTTCTGCAATCTAACATAGCTCCATAATCCTTAAGCCAGTCCATTCCCAAGATAATATCATAGTCGGTCAACTGCAAAGCATATAACCGACCTGGCATCTGATTTCCTTCAATCACGACATGAGCTTCATCTATATAGCTTTTTTTTTTTTTTTTTTAATGGAAGCAGTCCTCAGGGCCTCAATCCAGGAGAGTGCACCTGCCCCCAGAGGGGGAGAATGGACTCACTCCACCAGAGAGGGAACCTGGGCCGAAATTTCAATATAAGAGGAAAAAATTACATCAGTCGAATGTGGCATAGGCCCATTTTATCTAGCCTAGTGGGGCCCTTACAAACATGAGGGAGAGATGATGCGCCCCAGAAGACCTTATTTTATTTAGTCTTACACCCTAGGTTAGCCAGAGAATCTGCCACCTGATTAGACTCCATATACACATGACACAAGGAAAAACTATTTCTCTTGAAAGTAGATTGAACATCCCGCTACCAACGGTAAGCCCGCCAGGATGGGCAGCGGCCAGACTTGACAGAGGAAACCAACGCCATAGAGTCCAAGTTGATAATGGACAGCCGAATGCCAAATAATTCCGCCAGCCTAAGCCCATCACACAGAGCCCGAGCTTCAGCCAACATGCTGCTACCATAACCATAAAAGTGGGAAAACGCCATTACAACTGTGCCATGCTTGTCCCTTATGCAGCCGCCCCTACCACAATCCCCAGGATTGCCCTTGCAAGCACCATCCACATTGAGGGAGAAATCCAGAATAGGAGGGATCCAACGGACGAACTTACATTGCTTCACTCTGCAGCGAGGGAAGAAACCCAGCTGATGGATAATACTGATCTCTTTAGGGATAACCTCAACCAAGAAATTCAGATTAGAGAGAGAATGGGTCACACTGGATTTAATATTATTCATAATAACTCTTGTAGAAATATTCTTGTTATCAAACCTGGCCTGGCATCGCCCCTTACAGATCTCCCAGAGCGTAACAATGCAGTGGAGAGAAACAAAGCCATTAGGAGAAGAAGCGCTGGAATTATTTATAAAATTCCAGATAGTAGCCGTGATGCTTCCTTAGATGTGGATACTAGGAGGGACGAGAGGAAGCAGACATTGCCATAAGGAGACCGCCAAATCACCATGTAAGAACAGATGGTTGAGATCCTCTAACTGGGGATGTTTACAGCAAGCGCAACCGGAGGCCAGGTGGATGCCACTTTCCATAATACGTTGGTCTACAGGGACAACTCTATTAATCAACTTCCAGCAAAACATAGAGGCACGTCTGTTAAAAGAGTGGGGCCAGATTTTTTTGAGAGCAGGACGACGAACACCTTGAGAGCGATCCAGCTCATAGGCCGATTTGGAGGTGAAGATCCCATCCTTTGAAGCCTTCCACACACAAAGATCTTCCTCATCCGAAAGAGAGACTCCCTGAAGTAAATTTGTAGGAACTGTAGATCTGATAGGATGAGCGTTATATAGCTCGAAGTGAGCATAAACTCACCTGAGGGAACTTCCACTACCAACTCACATGATTCCTCTTTCAAAGGATGAACCATACAATCCAGGAATTCTTCGGAAATAAAAGAATGAGAGGCATCCGAATCAAATAAAACTCTTACTGAATATTCATAAATAGGGATAGTACCTTCTATCATATTTGATGCCTCTGCCTGGGCTCGGGTGATAGCCATAACCCGGCCCCTTCCCCGCTGCTGCGGTATTCCTCTGCCACGACCTACCTATGGCTGATGAAACTGCTGCAGTTGCTACTGTTGCTGCACACCTCTTCCATATCCATACTCTCTCGGATAGGGGCAATTACAGATCAAATGCCCCGGATGATTACAGTTATAACATCTATACCCTGGTGGAACAATGGGCTGTCTGGCAGTACTCTACTGTGACTCTTCCACCTTTGGCCTAGCACGACCTTGCTGAAATTACTGTCGACCTCCCCATCCTCTTCCTTTACCTTTAATGCTTGCTTCAATTTCTGGCCCCACTTACCAAAACCTGATGGAGAAGGTCCTGCTGGTTGCTTTACCGTTATTCACACCCACTGACTGCTGCAGTAGCTGAAAACTACCTGAATCTGACTCGCCCATCTAACGAGTTCTAATAGACCTTTCTAATGTAGCTGCCCTTTGAGCTGCTTCTTCCACTGACTTACACATGAGTGGCACTATTGCATTCTGCAATTCTACCTTAAACCCCGAATAAAGTACTCAACCATCATATTATTATCCGATACTACATAAGGCGCGTATCGGCTAAGTGCCATAAACCTCATCTGATATTCTAAAACTGATGAGTTACCTTGCTGGAGTTTCCGGAACTGCTCTCTCTTCACTTGCTGCACTTGAATCGGAAAGAATGTATCGTTAAATACATTAAGAAACTCTGGCCAAGTGATAGTCTCTTCTATCCTGCCTGTGAAGGTGGTCTGCATCTTCAATTGCCACCATTCCAGTGCAAAACCCCTCAACTGATAAGCAGCTAGCACAACTCTATCTGCTGCCGGGCACCTCATGGTCGTAAAGACCCTCTCAATCTCATGAACCCAGTGTTCCGCTATATCTAGATTCGGTCCTCCAGAATAAGTAGGCGGCTGCAATCTCAGAAACTTCTCAACTTGCATCACTGGTTCCTCTGCTACTAACACTGGCGGTGGTGGTGGCAAGGGTGCTACAAAAGGCACCTCCACTCCTGGCGGAACTGGAGCTATAGGTACAGTTTCTCAATCCCCAGGTGGTATGGCAACGAGTGGTACCGGTGCCAGCTGATCCATCCTCATTCGAATATCGGTGAGGCTCTCCCAGATCCACTCTATTATACGCTGAGTGTTCTCCTATGGATCATCTCCTCCACCACCCCAATCTCTTCTATCTGTCATTTCAAACTTCTACATAAACAAAACACCAAACAAAACAAAACAACAGATCATTAAAAACCAAAGTCACTACCAGTAGTGTACTACTACTGAAATAAGGCTATGTAACATTCTAGTTCCCTTATATTAACATGGACCTTGCTCTGATGCCAACTGTGATGGAACGCCTCGTCCAACCCCATTAAACCATTAACGTGCCTGACCAGAGTCCGTCTCCTGCGAACAGGCCGAAGCCTCGCAAGGGATACCACACACTAGTCCGTGAAAACACAAAGGAACACACCATTCTATATATATATATATATATATTTCACAAATTTACATAGCCATATTTCCACAGAACTAAATGAAAGTACAAGAGCCTGGGGCATACCCCGGGGTACAACTGGAAGAAGTAAACAACTAACTACACTACACTGCTGGAGGTGCTGACCCTGCACCGCTACGACACGGCTCCGAACTAGACGGCGGCCGAGAAACGTCCTCCTCGCCTTCACCTGTGGGGGTAGGGGTGAGCTTCGCTAGTCACTGGCTTAGTAGAGAACTCCCCTAACACCGAGCAAACCAAAAACATAGGTATGAAGGCAGTAAACTATACTAACAGTTTATAGAACAGCTAAGCGGGATATTAAAGCTGTAAATATACTCACCGTTTGCCGACTATGTAAAACAACTATATTAAGTAAACGGCAAACCCAAACAGGTGTACGAGCTACAGTAGTGACTGCCACACACGAGCCACGTGAACTGGTTCGCGACACCAGTGACGGACTCAGACAAACTAACACAGGTCTACCTCTCAGTCTCACAGCCACGAACGAAAGGTCCAGTTGCCGCTCCACGTGAAAAGGTCAAGCAACTGTGAAGACCAACTAAACACCACCACCTGCGGACACACAACCGCAGGCCCATGCCTGGCACCTCTAGAGACCCTTGCCTAGGCCCTCTAGAGTGAGGCACTGGAAAAGGACTAGTTGGGGACCAGTGTCGACTACTGGTGTCCGTGCCCCCAACTAAGAGAGTGCTACAAGTGACCAAAAGACAAGTACAATAGTCACTGTCCCACTGTCATCTTTCCCTCATCCAGACGTACAACTCAAGCAAAGGAGTGAGAGTGTCTAGGTCAGATGAAACAGACCTCGACGGTACAACACAAGTACCGGGACAAAGCCCCGAGCTAACAGCCTGGCTCACAGAGAACCTGGGGCACCCAACTGGAGAGGTAACCATGGTAGGCGTCGTACTACTTGCCACGTACACAAAACCACGTGCATGTCACACAAACTATGTGAAGTCTCGCACAAACCTTGTGCACTGATAGTTCACCACACGTAAACACCATGTAAACACGTAAAGAACTAGCTAGGGTTGTACCTTGTACGCTAGTCACAGAAACCTCATGCACCCAGTGCACCACAAATGCCAACATACCGCTCGTTATCTTTAAATATTCAATATAGCAACATTTAGATAAATGCATGCTGGCGGCAACATCGACTGCCGTCGATGGGATATAGACGGCAAGATATATGGCCATCAATCTCCTAGCTGAAGAACCTGGCGTCAATCGATATTGACGCCAAGCTCCTCGGCTATCAGCTCACACAGAAACCCTAGGCCGATTCCTCAGGTATTCTCGGCCCTAAAATCAACGGAAAAACATGAGGAAACACTTCCTCTAACATACATGCATCTCAATCAAACCGAAACTACAAGTTTCACTTGTTAAATTGCTCAAACCACCCATTGTCCCCACATGGAGTACCTTTACCAAAAGCATAATTAACATGCAGATTCATGCGTTCCAGATGCATTATCACAACAGAAGAAATTAAAAGGGATCGTTCCCTACCTCAAGACGCACTTAAACCTCATAAATCCTCCCGATTCGTACCAAACCCTCCGCGAGCTCCTACAGAGATTACACCTCGCTCTGGCATTTCCTTGCCCGATTCGTCACCACCTCACGTTCCACGATCCTCCAACTAGCCTTTTGCAACCATTGGAAGCAGTGGGAAAGCAAGGGCATGAAAATAGGGCGAGGGAGAAGGAGAACGGAGTGAGGGAACTGCCCTCGGGTAGACCTATATCCTGCAGGTCGCACAGGTTGGAGTCAACCCTATTGTCGTTTAGGGAACCGCCCCAATAAACATCCATAAGGCCCGCCGTTAAGTTCTAAAGTGAGGTCACTTCGATGGACACCAAACCAGTCAACGACACACCTGGCCGTCAACCCCTACTCAACTGCAGCAGGTCCTATCTTGTTTCAGGACCAAACCTGCACGCACCACAATTTTAATCCACATTGGCCTCACGATGGCCACCACAACCATTACACACATGATCCATAAGGATCCGAAAACACACGACGTTACAAGAACACTCCTGGGACAGATCCTCAAACAGCCTCCACTCCCAGACCATCAGTGAACTCAAGCGAACACACCTGCTCAAAGCATCGACTCCGATGTTAGCCCTTCTGGGTGATAGGAGAGGGTAAGGTCGTAGTCCTTCAAATACTCCATCCATCTATGCTACCTTGAGTTCAAATCCCTCTGAGTGAAAATGTACTGCAAACTCTGATGGTCGGTGAAGATCTCGAACACCTCTCCATACAGATAGTGCCTCCACAACTTCAGAGCGAACACCACTACTGTCAACTCTAAGTCGTGGGTAGGGTAGTTCTCCTCATGCTTCTTGAACTGCCGAGAAGCATAGGCAACGACCTCACCATGCTGCATCAACTCGGCACCCAAACCTGATCTCGACGCATCAGTGTAGACCACGAACCCTTCGCTGCCCGACGGCAAGACCAACACTGATGCTGAAGTCAACCTCATCTTCAGCTACTGGAAACTCCGCTCCAGTCCTCTTACCAAACAAACCTGATGTCCAGCCTTGTCAACCTGGTCAACGGCTCTGCAATCTGGGCAAAATCCTGAATAAATCTCCTGTAGTAACCTGCCAAGCCCGGAAAACTACGAACCTCTGACAGTGATGTGGGCTGCTCCCACGACAACACAGCCTCCACCTTGGCAGGGTCCACTGCCACACCAGAACTTGAGATCACGTGCCCGAGAAAGTGCACCTCTCACAGCGAAAATTCGCACTTGTCGAATTTGGCATATAGTCGGTGACTCCGCAGGGTCTCTAGCACGATTCTCAGGTGCTCCTCGTGATCCTCCTCAGAAGCCGAGTAGACCAAGATTTCATCCACAAAGATGACCACGAACCAATCTAGGTACTCAGTGAACAGCCTATGCATTAAATCAATGAATGTTGCGGGTATGCGTTCGTCAGACCAAACGGCATCACGATGAACTCAAAGTGATCGTACCTCGAACGGAAAGCTGTCAAGCCAATATCAAACTCTCTGATCCTCAACTGGTAGTAACGGATCTCAAGTCAATCTTTGAGAACACCCTGGCTGACTGCAACTAGTCGAACAAATCAACGATCCTCAGCAATGGATACTTGTTCTTTACTGTGACCTAGTTCAGCTGCCGATAATCGATGCACAAATGCAGACTACCATCCTTCTTCCTCACAAACAGAACAAGCGCTCCCCACGGAGAACGGCTCGGACGAATGAAGCCCAGCTCAAGCAACTCCTGCAACTGGCACTTCAACTCGCGTAACTCCGCCGGAGCCATCCGGTAAAGTGCCTTGGACAAAGGCATCGTACCGGGCAAAAGCTCGATGGAGAACTCTACCTCCCGCTCAGGTGGCAACCCAAGTAGATTCTATGGGAAGACATCAGAGAACTCACAAACAGCAGGCACGTCAAAAACCGATGATCCGCTAGGCTCCAAGGAACAAACAGAAGCAAGGTACACCACGTAGTCATCACGGATCAAACGACGAGCTCTACAAAAGGAAATAAAGGGTCGACGGGTAGACCGGATACCTCGGAAGCAGAGAACAGGTGCCCCAGGTATCTCAAACCGAACGGTCTTCCGCTGACAATCGACCACCGCTGAGTGAGCCTCCAGCCAGTCCATGCCCAGGATGACGTCAAAGTCATGAAGCTGCAACACGTACAACCTGGCTGGCAACTGGTGTCCCTCAACCTCAACAGTTACGCCCTCCAGATAACCAAAAGAACGCATGTAATCACCAGAGGGGAGATCGACCATCACGTCACACTGCGTCTCGGGTGTGTGACGAACCAGAGACTCGTAAAACTCCTCGGAAGCAAAACAGAGAGAAGCACCGGGGTCAACCAGAACACTAGTAGCTCTACCAAGGATATGCAAGGTACCTATAACTAGGTTTGACGCCTCGGCCTGCTCCCTGGTGAGTGCCATCACACGACCGCGACCACGCCCACGCTGCGGCGCCTGCTGGGGCTGCTGCTGCTGCGGCGGCTGCTGGTGCTGTGGAAACTGCTGCTGCTGCTGGTACGGCTGGTACTGTTGAGGCTTCTGGAATTGCGGAAACTGTTGTGGCAGCTATTGGTACTGCTCCTGCTGCTGCTGACGGGGTGTCTGCTGCTAAGGAGGGAACTGGTATTGCAGTAGCTGTTACGCGTACTGCACTGGCTGCTGCGGCTGCTGGACTTGCCCTGTAAGACCCGGCTTTCCGACTTTTCATCCGACGTCTGGGATGACTGGCCACTAACGCGTCCAGGTTGGGTGACGCGTTAGTGTCGCGCCATGGGTGTCCACTGCGACAGTCATCCGTGTCGCGACGCGCGTGTGCATCGCGTCATTGTCGTGCCCGGTGTCTTCGTCGCGTCTTGGTGTCATGACCGGTCAACTGGTCGCGACTACTTTCTCTCTTGTTGGTCATCTGATGCCTGTCAGAGTGGCAGGTGTATCAGTACGGACTGTGCGGTTGTCGTGGCGCCCTTGGGGGGCGCATTCTTGTCACTGTTCGTTGACCCATCGCGTTAAGGTTCTTAACGCGACAGGATGGTCCATCGCATTCTAGGTGCCGGCTACCCCTTTCCCCTCTCTCTCTCTCCTCTTCTTCCCATTCCCCTCTTCTCCGGTGATGGGGAGGCTCCCCTCCAGTGATCCGGGCGTGGAGCGGCCGGAGGCTCGTGGCAGAGCGTGGGAGCGGCGTCGTGGAGCAATGAGGAGGTGGCCGTGCGTCATGAAGGCCCTTCGTGGGCTTGGTTCTTGATAACCCGTAGGGATTTTTTGTGCCCTTCCCAATCCGGGTGGATTGGGAGCCCCTCGGGGTTTATAGATAGCTTTGCTGCTTTCCCCATGCTCCCCTCCCCCTTGTGGTGTGTTTGTATGGTTTGTGGGTGGCCCAGAATTGTGGATCCCATTGGCCTGCCTCTCTGCTGGTGTCGCGATGGCTCGGCGCGTCGTGACATCAGAGGAGGCGTTGGCCCGGTCAGAGCGACCTTATCGTGATGAGGTTGGCGGTCGCGATAAGGCCGTCGCGACGCGCTTCCCAGTTGCGACAGGGTCACTGTCACGATGCGGTTTCAGGTCGCGATAGGGTCTGCTGTCGCGATGCCTTGCCCCATCGTGATAAGGTTGTCGCGGTGCCCTCCCTCATCGTGATGGTGTCCCGACGGCCTTGGGGGTTGCGACAGTGCCTGTGTCGCCTCTGGTGCTTCAGTGGGCCCGGTTGTGTGTCGGCGCGTGCCCCAGGGCAGGCCTTACCCTTAGGACCTTCTGGTAAGGGAACGCAGCGGTGCCAGGAGGGTCGCGTCTATGTCATAATCGATTGACCAGCGGTCAATCGATTATTAGCAGAGAGATGTGTTTCTGTGTTGGCTAGTAGTGTTCCGAGGCTCCGGATTTTCCGTGCGTGTTTGGTTGGCCGACGGGCCTTCTAGGGGTCTGTGTGTGCCTCGTACTCGCTGGGCTTGTCGTGTGTTACAAGCCAGCGGTTCGGCGTGGTTTTTGTGTGCTGCCCCGCCTGTTCGCCCGGTGCTAGGCATTTGAGGGCTTGTCCCCAGTCTGAGAGGTTGTTACCATTTCCTAGGACCCCCATCCTCGGGTGCCTTCGAGGGAGGTATCGGGACGACGAGCGTACTCGAGTTGGCAGCCAACAGGGAAGACTCTGGAGTTGAGGGGAAAATGGTGGTTTGGACAGCGACGCTGAGTCTTTTGTAGAGCTCTCTTGGTTAGGCCTGGGACACCGAGGACGGCCAGAGTTCTCCCCGGTGCAGGCTAGCCAGTCCTTTGTCTCACTGCCTCTCTCTGCGTTGGTTCCAGAGCCACGTAGTGGTGTCAGGCGTGAGGCCACAGCTTGGCCAGGCTGTGGTGTTGTGTGTGTTGTGTGTTTCTGTGGCGGCTCTGTCTCGCCCTTGCGCGGGGGCGGAGGCAGGAGCTAAGCTAGCAAGCAGAGCGTGTGGACTATGAGCCCCCCTCTTGGCTGCTAGTGGCGGTGGCTTGGTTGCTGTTGTTGTGATGACATTTCCCCACGATGTTTCCAAGTGTTATCTGTTGCCCTAGCTTGCACGGCGGTTGTAGCCTGGTCGAGCCTAGTTTTCCATGGGCGATGTTGGTCTGGCCTTGTGCAGACCCGTGCTTCTGGTGGTTTCCGCGTCGGTGTTCTCTCGGTTTCGTGGTCTTGTTCTTGGGTGCCAGTCCGTGGTGGCACCGGCGTGTGTGGTTTCCTGACTTTGTGGCATGTCCACGGTCCGGGGTGGTTCTGCTTGTGGGCCCTCGACCTTGTAGAGGTTTGAGGTGGCCATTCCTATGATGAGACGTCGTTCTCACTTGGTTGTTCCGTGGTCTCGGCAGGTGTGCTGAGCATTGGTTCTGCTGTGTGCCTGACTCCGTTGGTTTCTGCGGGAGTCGTGTGTGTGGCCCGACCTAGGTTGGTGGTCGTGGTGTTGCGCCGTTCTCTTTCGCTGGTTTGTAGTATCATGCTGTAGGGGTTTCTCGCTTTACAACTTTCTAGTGTAGTTTTCTTATTTTCGGAGTTCCTGCTACTCCGCCGGTAAGGGACTGATAATCCCTACTGGGCCTTGTTCATGAGGCTCACCCCCCCTACTTCCTTCAGCTAGGGGCTCATCGTCGTGGGAGCTCGGTGTCAGAGGGGTTGAGGAGGCGGCTGTGGCGCTGTGTGTTGTCAGAAGCAGTGAGAGCGAGCGTTGTAAGCTCTTGTAGCCTGAGTGAGCAGAGAGTTGTGTTTTGCAAGTTCTCGGGGTATGCCCCTTAAGGACTGCATCGTTCTTCTGGTACGGGTACTTTTTCTTGGGACGCGTTGTATAGACCCTTGTATATTGTACATATTGTTATAGTTATTTAAATTCAGTACATATCTCACTAGACAAATTCTTCTAACTCTTCCGGATCTTCGGATCCGTGGGTGGCGGCGCGACCCTCAGGACCCCTGGCGAGGGTCCGAGAGGTCGGGTCATTACATCCCCATCGGGTAATCCCTCCGAAAGTGGCCTGGCAACCCACAAGTGTGGCAAACTACCTCCTGTCTACCCTGCTCAGCTCCCTGCTAGACTGACTGCTCCATAAACCTTGACTGCCGCCTCTGTTGTCGACTCCGTCCACCCCCGTGAGTGGACAACTGCCTGAACTTCGAGCGGATCCTAGAACTACTGGAACTGCCCGAGCCCGAAGAAGAAGAAGTTGCGCTGCCGCGACTACCTGTGGGACGTTGGTACGGTGAGGACCTGGAAGAGGCTCCTCCCTGCTGCTGCTGCTAGGGCTACCAGGTCTCTCTCTCCAAGGCGGTGGCCTTAGCCACAACCTCTCCTAACATGGTACACATGTGAGCTATCACACCCCACCTCAAGTCTGGCCTTAGTCCTACGATGAACCTCTCCGCACAAGCCTGCTCACTGCATGCTACATGAGGAACATGCCTCAACCAGATGAACCTCTTGTGGTACTGAGTAACTGAGAGATCGCCCTGCACCAACTCGTGGAACTGGCCTCGTCTCTCACGTCGAGTGTAGTCGGGGAAGTACTCGCCATGAAAGACCTCCAAAAACTGCTGCCAAGAGATCTGATCCAAACGCTGCCCCTGGAAGTGAGTCTGTCGCTGAACTCTCCACCACTCGTGGGCTACTTCCTTGAGCTGATACACCGCCAGTCTGACCTGGTCCTCCTCGGCGCAGTCCATGGTCTCGAATGTGCGCTCCAACTCGTGCGTCTAGCTCTCTACCTTATCTAGATCATACTCACCGAAGAACATCGGTGGCCGGAGATGCAAGAACCGCTCCAAGAGGGCGGTCTTGTCCTCCGTGACTGCCATCCTCCTTCGACCGGCCCGGGTGCTCCCAGAACCCGACGCCTGTCGAACTGCTGACTACTCCTCCTCTAGATCTTTCTGCTGCTCCAGTACTACTGGGGGAGGTACCGGAGGCTGACCTCATGCTTCTGCCTGCCCGGGCTGCCACGCTCGCTAGTACAAGTTCCTGAAGAACTGCTCTGCCAAGGGAAACCAGTCTGCGTACTGCTGCGGCGGAGGCTGGTACTCCTGCTGCTGCTGCCCACCTGCCATTGCTGCTGCCGTTTCTCCCTGAGGTTGTGCCACTGACTCCTCTGCTGACACCTCCTCCTGGACCTGCCCCTGCACGGGCATATCCGACTCATCCTGCTGCTCAATCAACTCTCTGGCCTGCCTACGCCTACGCATAGGCATATCCTACACGGCACACAACCAGCAAGGTTATCAATACTAAATCGAGCGGCTAGCAGTGTACTTGTGCTACTGTTGGGACTTCCCGTTGTAGTTTAGATCCTCTACAAGTCCTGTCAGACCCACGCTCTAATACCAACTATAACGACCCCGAGAACCCGACCCTCGGCCCACGCCGAGGACCCAATTCTCGTGGTCGCCGCCCACGGATCTGGAGACCCGGAAGGGCCATAATATAAATCTAACAGGATATGTAGCGGAAGTAAACGTCAACTGCTTAGCTAGAAGTGCACAGACGGAAACAGGAAGAGCGAGACCGCTGCGTGCCACTCTAAGTATAGTTCCAACACAACACAACTAGTACAAGTAAAAGCAGGGGATAACAAATCCCTTAGGGGCATACCCCGAGGGTGACGTACACTGGGAGGGGGAAGACCACTGCGAGCTACGGGGACCACGACTACCTCCCCATCTCCTCCGCCCGACGCGCGCCCTGCCGCTGCTGAGAAGTCTCACCTTGGAAAAAGGAGGGATGAGCTTCACAACAGAAGCTCAGTAGGGACTACCAATCTCCTACTAGCTCTAACAGGCAGAAGAATATACATATATTAATTAAATAACAATAGTTATATCTTCTACCTATGAAAGAACGTGCGGAAGCAAAGCTACTAACTAACAATGGTACGGAAGTACTACACGGTCGGAAACTCCGTACGACTGCTCATCGTGACCACCACACGGATAGTAAACACAGACAGGGGGAAACCCTGCCTAGACAAGAAGCACTAGCTACGAAAAGCACTACTACTAGTCAACCGGTCAGGTGCGTCCACTGACATCTTATCCTCGACCCAGATCCTGACCCCCATGTTTCGTCAGAGAGAGGTAGGACACAAAGTGCACCACAGTAACCGCCGTAGTCTGTCCGGACTACTGTCCATGCCTAATCTCCCCAAGTGGTTCCGGGGCCACAAGGAGCGAGGCAGTGAGAAACAGGACTGGCTGGCCTGCGTTGGGTAGAACTCCTAAACCGTCCTCGGTGTCCCAGACCAACGATGAGAGCTCTGTAAATGACTCAACGCCGCTGTCCTAACCACCGTTTTCCCCTCTGCTCCAGAGTCTGCCTACTCAGTTGCCAACTCGAGCACGCTCGTAGCCCGAAGTACTCCCTCAACAGGCTCCCGAGGATGGGGGTCCCAGGCAACGGTAACAACCTCTCTACGAGACAAGCCGTGAAGTGCCGAGCACCGTGCGATGACTAGTGTAGGACCGTACTAGGGAACTAGCACAGGTGCCACGAGTACAGTAAAAGAAGCAGAAATGGCCAAGACTTAACAAAGCACAGTACTTCGCAAGACCATAACCTGTCTCTCGGCTGTAGTCGTGACGCATCGGGCCGTCACGACCTTGTTGCGATGCCCTACCCAGTCACGACAATGTCGCTGTGGCCCTAGCTGACGCGATCACATCGCGACGCTCGCGACCAGCCAGGCCGTCGCGACAAGATCGCGACCTCTATAGTGGTTGTGTCTTCAGCCGATGGGTGTTCCGGAGCAATCCTCCTGGGAACCACCCCAAAAACATGATACACACATTTCCACGAGGGGGAGGGGAGCATGTGCAACATGTATGAAAGCTGTAAATCACTCAAGCACCCTTAAAACCCCATAAACATGGATTCACGAGAATCTACACTCGATGGAAACCACACTCAAGCACGAGCATGATCCTCACACTCCCACAACCCCAAACCACGAGGAAACACCATCTCTAGAGGGAGGGGAGCATGCTTAGGGCGAGATGATCAAGGGTCCCTACCTCCACAAGAAGAGCCGACCCGTTGGGGCCTTCACATAGGAATGACCACCTCCTCCTCGCTCCAAGCACCACAACCACGTCCCCTGCACGAACGGGACGCCACCACCTCAGCATGAGCACCACGAGCAAGAAGAACGGGCGAGAAACCGCAAGGGAACTCGAGAGGGAAAGAAGGGGGAAGGAGGGGAAGAGAGAGGGCGAGAGGGGGAGAATGGGGCATGCCTTCGGTTTTAAACCGACGGCCCCCAAAATGCGATGGGTCAACCTAGCGCGACAACTCCATTGTCGCGACGCCCATAGGTGTCGTGACCCTGTCTCGACGGCCACCACCGGCGCGACCCCAAAAGCAGTCAAAGCTCGAAGACTGGGAAAAGCAAACGCACCGGCTGGCCAGGTCGCGTCAACGGTGTACGCTCCCACCACCCGACACGACTGTTCTGATAGATAGGACAGCAGTCACGTCTGTCAGAAAAGCAGTCGCGACGTCGTCATACGCCACGACAAGGACGTGACGGCCACCCCTATCGCGACAAGAATGGGATGGCCGGGTGCGGCACGTCACCAAGCCGGCCACCCCTGTCGCGACAAGAATGGGATGGTCGGGTGCGGCGCGTCACCAAGCCTGTCGTGGCAGGCCACTCTATCGCGACCAGAGTGACTGTCATGACCCTGAGGATGGGGCCAAATGGCCCAAGGGGGCCGGGTCTTACAGGGAGCCAAAGCGTGTTTGGAAGCCAGTGGCTAAACCTGAGGACTAGTGGCGGGTTGCCCCATCGAATCTTGGTTGTTGTCGCACCGGGTTGCCCCGTCGCGTCTTGGTGGCCGTCAGTTTAAAACCGAAGTCGTGCCCCATTCTTTCCCTTTCGCCCTCTCTCTTCTTCGTCTTCCCTCTTCTCTTCCTCTCGAGCTCCCTTGCGTTTTCTTAGTGGTTCCTCGTGCTCAGGGTGCTCGTGCTGAGGTGGTGTCGTCCCATTTGTGCAGGGTACGTGTTCGTGTTGCTTAGAGCAAGGAGGAGGTGGTCATTCCTGCATGAAGGCCCCAATGTGGAGGTAGGGACCCTTGATCCTCTCGCCCTAAGCATGCTCCCCTCCCACTAGAGACGGTGTTTCCTCGTGGTTTGGGGTGGTGGGAGTATGAGGATCATGCTCGTGCTTGAGTGAGGTTTCCATCGAGCGTAGATTCTTGTAAATCCATGTTTGTGGGGTTTTAAGGGTGCTTGAGTGATTTACAGCTTTCATATATGTTGAACATGCTCCCCTCCCCCTTGTGGAATGTGTATATCGTGTTTTTGGGGTGGTTCCCAGGAGGACTGCTCCGGAACCCCCCTCGGCTGGAGACGCGACCACTATAGAGGTCGCGATCTTGTCACAACGGCCTAGTCGGTCACGACATGATCATGGCTCTCTTGGGCATCGCGACCTGGTCGCGTCGGCTTGGGCCGCCGCGATAGGGTAGGGCGTCGCGACAAGGTCATGACGGCCCGATGCGTCGCGACTACAGTCGAGAGACAGGTTATGGTCTTGCGAAGTACCGTGCTTTGTTAAGTCTTTGCCGTTTCCACTTCTTTTACTGTACCCGTGGCACCTGTGCTAGTTTCCTAGTACGGTCCTACACTAGTTGTCACCCGGTGCTCGGCACTTGAGGGCTTGTCCCGTGAGAGAGGTTGTTACCGTTGCCTGGGACCCCCATCCATAGGAGCCTATTGAGGGAGTACTCTGGGCTACAAGCGTGCTCGAGTTAGCAGCCGAGTAGGCAAACTCTGGAGTAGAGGGGAAAATGGTGGTTAGGACAGCGGCGTTGAGTCGTTTGCAGAGCTCTCATGGTTGGTCTGGGACGCCGAGGACGGTTTAGGAGTTCTACCCAACGCAAGCCAGCCAGTCCTATTTCTCACTGCCTCGCTCCTTGTGGCTCCGGAACCACTTGGGGAGGTCAGGCATGGGACCGTAGTCCGGCCAGACTACGGCGGTTACTGTGGTGCACTTTGTGTCCGACCTCTCTCTGATGAGACGTGGGGGTCAGGACCTGGGTCGAGGATAAGATGTCAGTGGACGCACCTGACCGGTTGACTAGTGGTAGTAGCTTTTCGTAGCTAGTGTTTCTTGTCCAGGCAGGGTTTCCCCCTGTCTATGTTTACTATCCGTGTGGTGGTCATGATGAGCAGTCGTATGGAGTTTCCGACCGTGTAGTACTTCCGTACCATTGCTAGTTAGTAGCTTTGCTTCCGCACGTTCTTTCGTAGGTATAAGATATAACTGTTGCTATTTAATTGATATATATATTCTTCTGCCTGTTAGAGCCAGTAGGAGATTGGTAGTCCCTACTGAGGTTCTGTTGTGAAGCTTATCTCTCCTTTTTCCTAGGTGAGACTTCTCAGCAGCGGCAGGGCGCGCGTCGAGCGGAAGAGATGGGGAGGTAGTCGTGGTCCCCGTAGCTAGCAGTGGTCTTCCCCCACTCAGTGTACGTCACCCTCGGGGTATGCCCCTAAGGGATTTGTTATCCCCTGCTTTTACTTGTACTAGTTGTGTTGTGTTGGGACTGTACTTAGAGTGGCACGCAGCGGTCTCGCTCTTCTTTCTGTTTCCACGTGTGCGCTTCTAGCTTGGCAGTTGACGTTTACTTCCGCTACATATTCTGTTAGATTCATATTATAGCCCTTCCACGTCTTCGGATCCATGGGCGGTGACCATGAAAATCGGGTCTTCGGCATGGGCCGAGGATCTGGTTCTCGGGGTCCTTACACTCCTAATGTCTAAGGGCCCGAAAGGTAGTCTTTGGACACCTCACGGCCTATTCTAGCAGGGCACAGCCCACCGGGAAGACCGTGTGTCTACTGCTCCTACCTCCTGCGCCTTATCACCGAGCAGCGCTTCCGACCACCGGGCACCACGCAGCCTGGCCAATGTCCGAGCAGGCCCCTACGCACCACCCCTTGGCCCGCGGCCCCAGAGCGGCCCTTCGCCTCCCAACGGCAGTTAATACGACGGCACGACACGCTCCCCATGGTTAAGAGCATTAACCGTGAAGGATCCCAACAGGCTCCTCAAACGGACATCTCCCTGCCTAGGGATTCCAACCGACGCATCCCTTCGATCATCATTGAGGGATATTACGTCCGGACCCTTCGTCTCCCTTGCCTAGAAAAGGCACAAGTAATCCCCATGCAAAGGTACGAAACCTTTCTTCCACACACTCGTCCACACGCGAACACACACCATTGAACATTCCATTTCTGCCTCCTCTACATTCGGACCTAACTTAGGCTTCGGAGGGTTCTCCCCGGTTCTTCAACCAGGCCCCCTGATCCTTCTAGGTTTTGCAGGCCATTGTCCTCACCGACGATTGTCTGTTCCCTCCTTTCTTAGTGGAGGCCCATTCGGCCCAAGGCCGAGCAGAAAACAACATCCACATTTTTGGCACCGTCCGTGGGAACGAACGAGAGGCCATGCGTCCTACCCGAGCGTCTCATCTTCATGAGACCCGCACACCTTATCCTCACTGGGGGGGCTGTGTAGAGGTATTCTTTAGTCCCACATTGAGAGATAGTGAGAACAAATGTGTGCTTATTAGCAAGAGCCTTACCTCTTCTCCCAAGAGGGCCCTTTTAAAGGACAAAACCCTAAACATGGGGACAATACCTCTCGGGAGGCACACTTAAATCACATCTCTTCATTGGCGCCGTCTGTGGGAATGAACAAGAGGCCATGCGTCCTACCCGAGCGTCTCATCTTCATGAGACCCGCACACCCTTATCCTCACTGGGGGCCGTGTAGAGGTATTCTTTAGTCCCATATTGAAAAATAGTTAGAACAAGTGTGTGCTTATCAGCAAGAGTCTCACCTCTTCTCCTAAGAGGGCCCTTTTAAAGGACAAAATCCCAAACATGGGGACAATACCTCTTGGGAGGCACACTTAAATCAGGTCTCTTCATAGGCTCCGTCTGTGGGAACGAACGAGAGGCCATGCGTCCTACCCGAGCGTCTCATCTTCATGAGACCCGCACACCCTTATCCTCATTGGGGGGGCTGTGTAGAGGTATTCTTTAATCCCACATTGAAAGATAGTGAGAACAAGTGTGTGCTTATCAGCAAGAGCCTCACCCTTTCTCCAAAGAGGGCCCTTTTAAAAGTCAAAACCCCAAACATGGGGACAATACCTCTTGGGAGGCACACTTAAATCACGTCTCTTCATTGGCATCGTTTGGGGTTTTGTTCTTTAAAAGGGCCCTCTTGGGAGAAGAGGTGAGGCTCTTGCTGATAAGCACACACTTTTTCTTACTATCTTTCAATGTGGGACTAAAGAATACCTCTACACAGCCCCCCCCAATGAGGATAGGGTGTGTGGGTCTCATGAAGATGAGACGCTCGGGTAGGACGCATGGCCTCTCGTTCGTTCCCACAGATGACGCCAATGAAGAGACCTGATTTAAGTGTGCCTCCCAAGAGGTATTGTCCCCATGTTTGGGATTTTGTCCTTTAAAGGGCCCTCTTAGGAGAAGAGGTGAGACTCTTGCTGATAAGTACACACTTGTTCTAACTATTTTTCAATATGGGACTAAAGAATACCTCTACACAGCCCCCCCCAATGAGGATAGGGTGTGTGGGTCTCATGAAGATGAGACGCTCGGGTAGGACGCATGGCCTCTCGTTCGTTCCCACAGATGACGCCAATGAAGAGACCTGATTTAAGTGTGCCTCCCAAGAGGTATTGTCCCCATGTTTGGGATTTTGTCCTTTAAAGGGCCCTCTTAGGAGAAGAGGTGAGACTCTTGCTGATAAGTACACACTTGTTCTAACTATTTTTCAATATGGGACTAAAGAATACCTCTACACAGCCCCCAATGAGGATAAGGGTGTGCGGGTCTCATGAAGATGAGACGCTCGGGTAGGACGCATGGCCTCTTGTTCATTCCCACAGACGGTGCCAATGAAGAGACGTGATTTAAGTGTGCCTCCTAAGAGAGCCCTTTTAAAGGACAAAACCCCAAACATGGGGACAATACCTCTTAAGAGGCACACTTAAATCACGTCTCTTCAATTGTGCTTCAACAAAGATTGTACCATGTGTTTACTATGCTAAGTAGCACACATGATGATATTATTTGCTAAATTCAAAAATACTAAACTCCCAAGGAGACATGTGATTAGTTGAAGCTCAGTTTAGATGGAACCTCTACTATGAAGTTAAGGGCTCTAGATTTGAAATTTGAGACCTACTGAAAGGACTTACGCAGACCATATTTGAGCACCTTAAGGTGATGTCCAACATGTTCTATGACTTGAAGATGATCGGGCAAGAACTCATTGATGAGCAATAGGTGCAGATCATGATAGGATCCATGCCAAATTATTGGATTCGCAATAAATAGATACTCACTCACAATGAGAGCATCAAGGATTTTTCTAATATCTATCATTATATGAAGTTAGAAGTAGATTGTGCGAGGTAGCTGTTTTCACGACTACCCTTTTCACCTTAGGGATCCAAGGGAAAACTTAAACTAGAAGAGGGAGGCTACCACATCCACTCCTAAAGGAGGGTAGACACTGAAGTGCCGAATGGGAAGCATGGTGGAAGGAGAGACAAAACAAAAGTCGAGTTCTACAATTGTGAATAGTTTGGACGTTTCACTCATGAGTGCATTAAGCCAAAAAATGTATCCTAAATACTTAGCTCTCCAATTGTGCATATTTGTTTACATATTTTAGTTGTTTGAAGATGTTTTGAATAAATTGTAGATTCAAGAGCAACCATACACATAACAAGGAATCAAACGAGATATATGAATTATTGTTAAGTCTTAGCAAGTACGTCGAGAGAATATATGGGAAATGACTCCAACGAAGAAATATTTGGAGTTGGTGTATACCAACTTAGGCTACAACTAGATGCATTTTGAGTCTTCATGATGTACTGCATGTGTAACGACCCCGAGAACTCGACCCTCGGCTCAAGCCGAGGACCCGATTTTCCCGGTCGCCGCCCACGGATCCGGAGACTCGGAAGAGCTATAACACAAGTCTAACAGAATATGTAAAGGAAATAAACGTCAACTGCTAACTAGGAGCATACACGCAAAAGTAGAAAGAAGAGTGAGACCGCTGCGCATCGCTCTAGGTACAGTCCCAACACACACACAACTAGTACACGTAAAGACAGGGGAAGAACAAGTCCCTTAGGGGCATACCCCGAGGGTGACATACACTTAGAGGGCAACCACTGCTAGCTACGGGGACCACGACTACCGGTCCGTCTCCTCCGCCCGGCGCGCGCCCTGCCGCTACTAAGAAGTCTCACCTGGAAAAGGAAGGGATGAGCTTCACAGTAGAAGCTCAGTAGGGACTACCAATCTCTTACTGGCTCTAACAGGTAGACAAAACTATGTACTTCATTGAATGACATCAGTTATATCTTCTACCTACGAACGGAAGTGTGGAAGCAAAACTACTAAACGGTACGGAGAACACCACGGTCGGAAACTCCATAGAACCTGCACGTCGTGACCACCACTTTATCACCCCGGAAATTTTAATTACATAAAAATTCAAAATAAATGGAAATAAATAATTTCCATAATAACAGAGTATTTAAACATACATATCATTATCGTATGTGCTAAAACACATCAGAATATTCCATAAAAATTATAAATCGACCCCAAACATTATTACTAAATATTCCACAAGGAAATTTGTGCCAAGAAAAATCGGATTAGTCAAGTTTAAAGTGTTTTGCGACTTATTATCGTAATTCATGGATAAGTCGAAAAATCATTATCACACGTATTTGGATGAGTCAAAAAATTAAATAAAAATCATATACAAACTTCAAATAATATCCTCTAATGACCCATCAAGAAATTTGGGTCAATAAAAACTATTTGGGCTAGGTTTAAGAGTTATTGTGACCGATTATCCAAATTAGGAAACAAGTCGAAAAACTGTTAACACGGAAATATGACGCAACCATAAATTTAATGACCCAATATCATAATTGGGCCAATGGACATCATTTGGCCCAAAAATCAAATGAAGCAAGAAAATATAGAAATTCGTAGCTTAAATAAGCTGAAATTAGAAAGAGATAATTAGAGTTGAATTGTGAAAAGATCTTGCATTCTTGGCAACCCAAATTCGTGATTAACTAGGGTGGAAGGTTTCCTAAAGCCTCACACACTCAAATGGAGGAAGAAATCCTCAAAATAGGAAACTAATAAGCCAAAATCGCAACCCTAGTTTCCTTGTCACAATAGGACTCCTAAACACCATGGTTGCTTAAATACTCTTCACCAAACCCTAGGGACGAGTTTTACAACTTGCTGCGGTCGTGTGGAGGAGCTCTTGGTGGCTGGGGAGCTATGGATCGACCACAAGAAGCTCATCTTCTTCCCCTTTTCGTCTGCTTCAGCGTGTGCAAACCGTTCTCTTGGAGTCGACCAAAGGTGAGTCAAACCATACCTAAACCTTGCAAGGCTTATACCCCTGGAAAGAGGGTCAAGTCTACTTCCTAACCCAACTAGAATGCCCAATTATCGTGTAGTATACACGGAGTATTAAGCATTCTTCAAACAGTGGTCTGAACAAGGGATTTCTAAAGAATAAGACTTCATAAACCCAGAGGGTAGGTTTTCTATGGCCAAATCTTAACAAATCTTATACCATGTGTAAAGAATCAAGACTAGTTTCATGCCTAATTGGTTTCATCGAATTCCAATGAGTAGATTTTGAATTATAGGCGTTTTGCCAAAGTCGCGCATGTTAGAGTCTTTTCCTGTTCAAGTCGATTTATCATGCATCTCGAGACCATTTAAAATTATTTAAAAATCACAGTTCTCTCCTTTGTCATGTTCCCAACAACTTTCACGTTGAGACTTTTGTCTGAAGAGCCCTAGTTTAGGAGATATAAACGTTGAATGATCGATCCCCTCCATGAGTGCAGTTTTCTGCGTTTTCGGTCTAACACTGAACCGCGATTCAAGGGCCTGGTATCACACTGCCCATGGGCGACGTGATCCCATGAAAGGTGTCCGCACCCCCGGACACGATTTTGGGGTTGAACAAGTCCATGCCTCGTGTGGGTCTGCGTGCCGCCTGGGAGTCCGGGCCGCTCTGAAACGCGACATCCGACCCCGACGCGTTTCAGAGGTTTTTCCCGCCCACATTGTTTTTAATGGTTTTCTGTAGACGCATCCATGTCCCCCGACGCGACTTGATCGTTAACGCGGCCAGGCTTGTGGACGCGATTTGGACTTTTCACTGTTTTCGTTGTTTTTGCTGTGCAATGCGTTTTTAAGTGCGTCCTCTGTGTTGGACGCATATTTCCAAGCTTACCCGAGGTCTGTTTAACATGGTAGCTAGTGTATAAATTGCAGGTCTTGGTTCTAATCATCTCATGATATCTATTTAATGGCTTAAAAGTGTTTAACCCATTTAAAAAGCTTTAATTATACGAACATTATTCTAATTGCTTTCTTAATGACGTGACCATTCATGTAACTTTTGATTCACTCTTTGTACTGTTCTAGCTTATTTAAATGATAATTATTATCTTAAATCTTACAAACCCATGTGTAGTTAAATGCATTGTTCATTGCATGCCGTCATGTTAAGTGCTTTCCGCGAGTTTGAGACCGATGGATTGTGAATTGACACGCGTACATCACTACACACTTGCACATCTAGGCAGCCCTTTCTTGGGAAATTGGAAGCTCTCTATCGGTCATTCCGAATCGGTAGACTAGCGACCTTTTCTCCAAGGCCTCCATAAATCTTCTCTGACCATGGATTCCCATATGGCCGACGAGTTGGTTGTACCATTGAAGTTCCCTGGAGATAGCGTGCACTTCCTCTCTCATCTTGTTCTCGTGAGTGTGATTTACAATCTAGACTAAACACATTAATGTAAAGATTGAATTAAAGTATAAGTCGTACCGTTATGCTGCCAAATTAATCTCTTGACCATTGTTCTTATGAAATCATGTTCAATTTACTTATTACTTGTTCTCATCATCATCGTGAACATGACATTACACATGCTTACTTATTGAAACTCTCATTGGCCATTATTAATGACTGTGGGTATCTACATTTAAAATTTAAGTGAGATGCTGACCAGGCATGGCGAGTGTCTAAGGGCTCCAGTCTAGCCTCAATGACGGAGAGTCATAAATATACTATTAACCATGGGGTATAATGATTACTGGCGTTTCATCTACGCTGGGAGTCGTGTGTGCATGTTGAATGATAGATACAATAACCACATATATGTGTCCTGGTGTACATTCTTGATGGATCTTTTCTTGGTGTACATTAGTGTCTACGTGCCTGATTAGTGTTACATTATCGTGCTCGTGCGTGCTTACTTGCTTGCTTGATATGGCCATCCTGCATTTAATGCAACTAGTGATATCTTGTGTTCTTGAAAGCTATTGACATCAAGTGGAATCTTGCGTGCTTCTACAAAGTGATCTATTGCTAGTTCTATCTTGTCATCTTGTTCTAAAATCTTGTTCTATCATGATCACTCTATCTAGCTTGTTCATGTATCATGTTTTAACGAGTTTTATTTGCACATGCATATCATGACATTCATCGTGCTTACCTAATTCTAAATTGTTAATCACTTATATCATTGCCTGCACATTGAGATATAAATCCTACTGGGCTAGTTTGCTCATCCCCTACTTTTACCCAATCTAGGTGACTATGAAGTTCAAGAGGAGGAGCAAGTCGAGGATGGGAATGCGTCCGAGTGATGAGCGTTCCAACTGTGTCTCTAGCTATAGTTAGTTTGCTTTGGGCATTAGATTCATGTAGTAGGAAGTGAGGTATTATGTACTTTTCTTTTTATTGAGTCTTAGTCATGTACTAGTTCTTCTAAGATGAATATGAGATTTGAATACAATTTCCATTGAGATCAATATTTGGGCCCTATGATGATGTATGTTGTTATACATTTAGTGCGTGCTAGCTAGAGACTTATTTTCCGACTGTTCACGCCTCGGGATATCGACTTGAATTATTTCCGAATAATAATATCCATTGTGTAATGCTCAGGACGTGACAGTTTAGTGGTATCAATGCCTAGGAATACCAAATATGATATATGTCTCGGGATTAGGAGATACCTATGGAACCTAGGTCATGGAAATTAAATATAGTACCTGGTGAGAATGGGTAGAGACTGGGAATATGTTAGAATGAACAAAACACTCCTTACCCATTGACTCTTGTACCGTATCTAGAGACATTAATTGGTTTCCATTCTTTTCTCAGGAACCTTCATAACTCTTACACTCAACTGCAATGGCTCGCAACCAGTGGCATGCTTTGCAAGAAACCGTGGCTGGATTGACTCAGGCTTTACAAAATGTGGTTCAGGCTGGAAATCAGGCTGCTGCGGCTGCTAGGAATAGAGCGGGTGATTTACACCGCAACTTTAGGAGTTTGAACCCTCCTCGTATCACTGGATCCCCTGATTCGGACGAGGCAGAGAATTGGCAAGAGGAGATAGAACGAATTTTCCAAGTGATGCCATGCACTAACAGGGAGAAGGTGGTACTGGCTACTTTTCAATTCACTAAGGATGCGCGAGCATGGTGGAAGGCCACATCGGCCCACCTGCCTAATGTTGGCGAACTGGAATGGGCAGGTTTCCTGGAGATTTTCCAAGGAAAGTACTTCTCAGAGAGGATCCAGGAGAAGAAGGCAGCGGAGTTTTCCCCACTGAAGTAGAAAGCAATGTTCGTGGCTGAGTATGTGGCTCAGTTCGTGTGTCTGGCTGTGTATGCCCCACATCTGGTGGGAACGGAAAGACTGAAGGCAAACCGTTTCATGGATGGGCTCAGGCCCATGTTCATTGAAAAGCTCGGACCACACAACATCCAAACCTACAGTGAGATGGTCCAAAGAGCTCAATTGGTAGAAGACAATATGGCTAAGGTGGAAGGCATAAGGGGGAAAGACATCTAAAAGCCGACCTTTATAAAAAGGGGAGCAGTCGATACGATTGGAGCTTTCCCCAATAACAACAATAACAACAACTACAACAACAACAAAAGGCCAACCACTGGGAAGGACTATGGCATGGAAAATAAGATCAAAGTAGAAGAAACAATGACAGTGGAATATTGTAACTTTTGCAACAAGCCTGGGCACCAAGCGGACAAGTGTTGGAAGAAGGCTGGGGCTTGCCTGCGACGTGGGAGTCATGAACATCGTATACCGAACTGTCCCATGCTAAAAGACCAAGCTGGAAGGAACCAAGGAGTGGTAAAGCGTCTAGGACGTGTGAAAAGCGGAGCTCTCGGAAGGAGGTATGATTGTTAAACCCTTAGACTGATCTTATGATGTTTTCTTATTAGTACATTTCTAAGTGGGGGAGATCATTAAGGAGAAATTAAAAAGGAATAATCTAGTGGTTATACCCTAGTTCATTTGGTGGATTAATATGGAGCTATAACAACCGTAGAAGAAAATAGTAGTGGAAAGAACCAAATGAATAGTACGGGTGGCCATGGGTGTAGATGTTGGACTAGCATCCACAATGTTGAAACAAGTTAGAAGAATTAAATCCGAAACGAGCCCAAGAATCATAACTATCAAAAGACAATTAATGATCTATGAATTTGGGGACCAAATTCTCTTAAGTGGGGGAGGGTGTATCACCCCGAAAATTTTAATTACATAAAAATTCAAAATAAATAGAAATAAATAATTTCCATAATACCATAGTATTTAAACATACGTATCATTATCGAATGTGCTAAAACCCATCGGAAAATTCCATAAAAATTATAAATCGACCCCAAACATTATTACTAAATTTTCCACAAAGAAATTTGTTCCAAGAAAAATCAGATTAGTCATGTTTAAAATGTTTTGCGACTTATTATCGTAATTCATGGATAAGTCGAAAAATCATTATCACACATACTTGGATGAGTCGGAAAATTAAATAAAAATCATATACAGACTTCAAATAATATCCTCTAATGACCCATCAAGAAATTTGGGTCAATAAAAATTATTTGGGCTAGGTTTAAGAGTTATTGTGACGGATTATCTAAATTAGGAAATAAGTCGTAAAACCGTTAACACGGAAATATGACGCAACCATAAATTTAATGACCCAATATCATAATTGGGCCAATGGACATCATTTGGCCCAAAAATCAAATGAAGCAAGAAAATACATAGAAATTCGTAGCTTAAATAAGCTGAAATTAGAAAGAGATAATTAGAGTTGAATTGGGAAAAGATCTTGCATTCTTGGCAACCCAAATTCGTGATTAACTAGGGTGGGAGGTTTCCTAAAGCCTCACACACTCAAATGGAGGAAGAAATCCTCAAAATAGGAAACTAATAAGCCAAAACCGCAACCCTAGTTTCCTTGTCACAATAGGACTCCTAAACACCATGGTTGCTTAAATACTCTTCACCAAACCCTAGGGATGAGTTTTACAACTTGCTGCGATCGTGTGGAGGAGCTCTTGGTGGCTGGGGAGCTATGGATCGACCATAAGAAGCTCATCTTCTTCCCCTATTCGTCTGCTTCAGCCTGTGCAAACCGTTCTCTTGGAGTCGACCAAAGGTGAGTCAAACCATACCCAAACCTTGCAAGGCTTATACCCCTGGAAAGAGGGTCAAGTCTACTTCCTAACCCAACTAGAATGCCCAATTATCGTGCAGTATACACGGAGTATTATGCATTCTTCAAACAGTGGTCTGAACAAGGGATTTCTAAAGAATAAGACATCATAAACCCAGAAGGTAGGTTTTCTATGGCCAAATCTTAACAAATCTTATAACAATGTGTAAAGCATCGAGACTAGTTTCATGCCTAATTGGTTTCATCAAATTCCAATGAGTAGATTTTGAATTATAGGCATTTTGCCAAAGTTGCGCATGTAAGAGTCTTTTCCTATTCAAGTCGATTTATCATTCATATCGAGACCATTTAAAATTATTTAAAAATCACAATGCTCTCCTTTGTCATGTTCCCAACAACTTTCACGTTGAGATTTTTGTCCGAAGAGCCCTAGTTTAGGAGATATAAACGTTGAATGATCGATCCCCTCCCTGAGTGCAGTTTTCTGCGTCTTCCTGAACCGCGTCCAGGCAGGTGGATGCGATTCAAGGGCCTGGTATCACACCGCCCAGGGGCGACGTGATCCCATGAAAGGTGTCCACACCCCCGGACACGATTTTGGGGTTGAACAAGTCCACGCCTCGTGTGGGTCTGCGCGCCGCCTGGGAGTCCGGGCCGCTCTGAAATGCGGCATCCGACCCCGACGCGTTTCAGAGGTTTTTCCCACCCACATTTTTTTTAATGGTTTTCTGTAGACGCATCCATGTCCCTCGACGCGACTTGATCGTGAACGCGGCCAGGCTTGTGGACGCGATTTGGACTTTTCACTGTTTTCGCTATTTTTGCTGTGCAATGCGTTTTGAAGTGCGTCCTCTGTGTTGGACGCATATTTCCAAGCTTACCCGAGGTCTGTTTAACATGGTAGCTAGTGTATATGTGACGGCCCTCATTATACCGGTACGGTTATACCAACCCACGTCGGTATAGCGAGCGCTGCCAGCTACAGTGGGACATTTACCCAACGATACAAACAGCTGAGATACACGCGAATATACATAACAGAGTAGTGGAAGTAAAAGAGAACTATCTCCATTCATTCATCATCCACATTAAACATACATGCAGTTTACAATTTGCAAAAAGGAACTAAAATTCACATGATTTAATTTGCTGAAATAGAAATACAAATGTCCACATATTACATCTTTTAAATGATAATTCTAATACAATGTCCAAGTACATACTAAGAAGTCCACAATCACAAGATCTCAAAAACTGGCTAGTCTCCACGCTCGGAGTCCGTCTCCGCTGCCTCCTCCGAGGGTACTGTGTCACCAACTATACCTGTACGCCGAAGCAAGGAGTGAGTCCAGGGACTCAGCAAGTAACACTATGCATGATATACACGTACAAGTCCTAGTGGTTTCTACACGCACATTACACTTAGTAACACATAGCTGCTAGTCCATTAAGTTTTCAACCTATCATGAAGTTTCTACAATTTTATACATAACGCGTGCTTTCAGATTTCAAAAATGACATTCACCTATCACATGGTCTCTATTCAATTCACTCATGAGACTTTAATCAAACGTGAGAGCTATTGACATGAACGATTTGCATACATGAACGGGGAACATAATTAGCATGGATTCCACATGTTCTTAAGTACATACATAACTTTTTATCATGCTTTAGGTTGCTGATCTCACATGGTCCAATAACTATAACCCTACACATGAAAGCTATAACGTTGCTTAAACATAACACATGAACAATCCATCATGCCATTTTGCTCACATACTCATTTGTTGTTCCTAACATGGATTCTAAACACTTTTGCACACCTAAACATGAGAATAATAACATGCATTTTCTGAATTCACTTGGTTTCAGATTTAGTTTCACATGGTTTCTATAACACATTACATATCTAAGATTTCACATTTTTCTTTACACTAGGTTCCTCTTTTCACATGTTTACACTTTACACATACACATTCACATATCACTTACACATTTACACATGGTCACATACACTTTACACATTACACTTTACACATATTTTAGTGCCGTGATACATAGTCCAAACACCAAAGAAGAAGGACACATTCACATCACATAACACATAGACGCCATCTAGGCAATACAATGGCGACTCTTGGACTGCGCAGACCGGGAGAACAAGTCTCCACCCTAACCAGTGGTACTTGTCCACCTCCAGGATTTCCCCCTAATGCCCTTAGGGTCACTTAACACAATGAACTTTCTCAGGGGGACTTTTCCCTGATACGGCTCCACTGCCTTCTCGGAAGCAGTATCACATTGGCACAGTTCACACTTTTACACATTTACCGTTTTACACATGGTTTTACACTTGACACTCTTCATCACATTTACACTTTCTTACTCGCATGAACACCCCTGTTTTTCCTAACATGGTACTACAGAGTTTTCAAGGTTTAACACACAGTAAACACACTAATCCTGTTGATTTAAACAAAAATCTAATCACATTACGATCATATGTACGAATTATTCATATTTCACGTGAAAACACATAACTTTTTATTTACTGTTCCAATTGACCTGAAATTTTAACCACATGCTGTTTTCGGGTTCCAAATCATACCCTCAATTTTTCAGATTTTTCTGAGCTAAATGGGATTTACAGAAAATCAAACACCTGATTGGCATATTATTCACAACTTAAACTAACATGGAATTTACACATCATGCAATTTACCACTTGCTGTTTAACCATAAGCTACCAACATATGCATGAAATTAGAGTACAAAATTCCCCTAATTCATACATCTATGGATTTAACACTACGAATCATTTTTACATATTTCTATTTTATCGAACCGAAACTATTAACAATTTGCACAATCATGGATAAGTTTCCTAAATTGCAAACACACATGCTGACCCACAATCTTCATGATTAAACCGAAATCAAGGCATTCAACTCACTCTAGTCATGGAACATGGGTTTGCAAAATTATCTACAAGTCATGCTCACAAGATTAAAGACACCATTTTCCACATTCACCATCACACCACATTCATTCACAACCACAATGCACAATATACATAGCTTATAGGAATACCATATGTCCTCATCACGGAAATCATAACGAAATTAACGTATAAGAGGGACAGAACAGCTCACTGTTCTGTCCTGACGAACTAGACGGCGGTCTCTGGCCGCTGACTCAGAGTCAGCGGCATGGTCGATGGACGCCAAGGATGAACTGGGCGTCCAGGGACCTTGCCGTTTACTCAGGTCTGTGCAGAAACACAGACCCGAGCTCTGAAAATTGGGTGAAATGGAGGGTCTAGGACTCGAGCAAAATTTCACAAAAATCATAAAAACCTCCTAGACTCATACAGGGACACCATAGATAGGTCACTTGCCTCTCTAAAATTCCTCCAAAGGATTTATGGCTCGAAGAAGACCTCCTTGGGTAGTTCCAAGAAGTTGCAGAAGCAACTCCAAGATCGTCTTACTCCGGGCTCCTGGGTGATCTCCACGCTGAGGGGATGATGGGGAAGCCTTCCCCTTTGCTTCAGCTCCCTCCTTGATGCAGAAGATCTCCAAATCCAGCTTCAAGGGGTCGGATTGAGGGTTCTAAAGTGGGGTTTTCTCACAGAATGCTCTAGGGTTTTCACTCTCTCTCTCTCTTGCAAGGGTGAAATGAGAAGTGGGGAGAGACCGTTTCGGGTTCAGGATGTAGGAGAGCCCCTCACCACTCACCATACTGATTAGACAGGCTTAGAGCCGTTGGGGAACATCCCCCCAATGGTTGCCATGCCTTGTTTCAGAAGATAGCAGCTCTGCTGTGCATGTAGGTCAGAGAAGTCGACGTCCAGATCGCTAGACGCCGGAATTAGGGTTGGCGTCCAGGGCTGGACGCTAACACCACCTCAACGGCCTGGGGATTGACGCCAATAGGGCCTTCGGCCAGAACCCTAATTTAAGAAACCAAGCATACCAAGCTTCTATACTTGCAATATGTACATGGTATTATATTCACACTATCATCATGCAATACATACATTATTTATGTTTAATATAAACACATGTACACAGATTTATACTATTTTAATATCCACGTAAATACGTACATACATACTCAACACAATATACACACATAAATACGAAAAATACGACGGAAATTCGAGGGTCTTACAGTATAAATTGCAGGTCTTGGTTCTAATCATCTCATGATATCTATTTAATAGCTTAAAAGTGTTTAACCCATTTAAAAAGCTTTAATTATACGAACATATTCTAATTGCTTTCTTAATGACGTGACCATTCATGTAACTTTTGATTCACTCTTTATACTGTTCTAGCTTATTTAAATGATAATTATTATCTTAAATCTTACAAACCCATGTGTAGTTAAATGTATTGTTAATTGCATGCCGTCATGTTAAGTGCTTTCAGCGAGTTTGAGAGCGATGGATTGTGAATTGACACGTGTACATCACTACACACTTGCACATCTAGGCAGCCCTTTCTTGGGAAATTAGAAGCTCTCTACCGGTCATTCCGAATCGGTAGACTACCGACCTTTTCTCCAAGGCCTCCATAAATCTTCTCTGACCATGGATTCTCATATAGCCGACGAGTTGGTTGTACCATTGAAGTTCCCTGGAGATAGCGTGCACTTCCTCTCTCATCTTGTTCTCGTGAGTGTGATTTACAATCTAGACTAAAGACATTAATGTAAAGATTGAATTAATGTATAAGTCGTACCGTTATGCTGCCAAATTTATCTCTTGACCATTGTTCTCATGAAATCATGTTCAATTTACTTATTACTTGTTCTCATCATCATCGTGAACATAACATTACACATGCTTACTTATTGAAACTCTCATTGGCCATTATTAATGACTGTGGGTATCTACATTTAAAATTTAAGTGAGATGCTGACCAGGCATGGCGAGTGTCTAAGGGCTCCAGTCTAGCCTCAATGACGGAGAGTCATAAATATACTATTAACCATGGGGTATAATGATTACTGGCGTTTCATCTGCGCTGGGAGTCGTGTGTGAGTGTTGAATGATAGATACAATAACCACATACATGTGTCCTGGTGTACATTCTTGATGGATCTTTTCTTGGTGTACATTAGTGTCTACGTGCCTGATTAGTGTTACATTATCGTGCTTGTCCGTGCTTGCTTGCTTGCTTGATATGGCCATCCTGCATTTAATGTAACCAGTGATATCTTGTGTTCTTGAAAGCTATTGACATCAAGTGGAATTTTGCGTGCTTGTACAAAGTGATCTATTGCTAGTTCTATCTTGTCATCTTGTTCTAAAATCTTGTTCTATCATGATCACTCTATCTAGCTTGTTCATGTATCATGTTTTAACGAGTTTTATTCGCACATGCATATCATGACATTCATCGTGCTTACCTAATTCTAAATGTTAATCACTTATCTCATTGCCCGCTCATTGACATATAAATCCTACTGGGGTAGTTTGCTCATCCCCTACTTTTACCCATCTAGGTGACTATGAAGTTCAAGATGAGGAGCAAGTCGAGGATGGGAATGCGTTCGAGTGATGAGCGTTCCAACTGTGTGTCTAGCTATAGTTAGTTTGCTTTGGGCATTAGATTCGTGTAGTAGGAAGTGAGTTATTATGTACTTTTCTTTTTATTGAGTCTTAGTCTTGTACTAGTTCTTCTGAGATGAATATGAGATTTGAATACAATTTCCATTGAGATCAATATTTGGGCCCTATGATGATGTATGTTGTTATACATTTAGTGCGTGCTAGCTAGAGGCTTATTTTCGACTGTTCACGCCTCGAGATATCGACTCGAATTATTTCCGAATAATAATATCCATTGCGTAATGCTCAGGACGTGACATTTTAGTGGTATCAAAGCTTAGGAATACCAAATATGATATATGTCTCGGGATTAGGAGATACCTATGGGACCTAGGTCATGGAAATTAAATATAGTACCTGGTGAGAATGGGTAGAGACTGGGAATATGTTAGAATGAACAAAACACTCCTTACCCATTGACTCTTGTAACGTATCTAGAGACATTAATTGGTTTCCATTCTTTTCTCAGGAACCTTCATAACTCTTACACTCAACTGCAATGGCTCGCAACCAGTGGCAAGCTATGTAAGAAACCATGGCTGGATTGACTCAGGCTTTACAAAATGTGGTTCAGGCAGGAAATCAGGTTGCTGCTGCTGCTAGGAATAGAGCGGGTGATTTACACCGCAACTTTAGGAGTTTGAACCCTCCTCGTTTCTCTGGATCCCCTGATTTGGACGAGGCAGAGAATTGGCAAGAGGAGATAGAACGAATTTTCCAAGTGATGCCATGCACTAACAAGGAGAAGGTGGTACTGTCTACTTTTCAATTCACGATGGATGCCTAAGCATGGTGGAAGGCCACATCGGCCCACCTGCCTAATGTTGGCGAACTGGAATGGGCAGGTTTCCTGGAGATTTTCCAAGGAAAGTACTTCTCGGAGAGGATCAAGGAGAAGAAGGCAGCGGAGTTTTCCGCACTGAAGTAGAAAAGAATGTCCGTGGCTGAGTATGAGGCTCAGTTCGCGCGTCTGGCTGTGTATGCCCCACATCTGGTGGGAACGGAAAGACTGAAGGCAAACCGTTTCATGGATGGGCTCAGGCCCATGTTCATTGAAAAGCTCGCACCACACAACATCCAAACCTACAGTGAGATGGTCCAAAGAGCTCAATTGGTAGAAGACAATATGGCTAAGGTGGAAGGCATAAGGGGGAAAGACATCTAAAAGCCGACCTTTATAAAAAGGGGAGCAGTCGATATGACTGGAGCTTTCCCCAATAACAACAACTACAACAACAACAAAAGGCCAACCACTGGGAAGGACTATGGCATGGAAAATAAGGTCAAAGTAGAAGAAACAATGACAGTGGAATATTGTAACTTTTGCAACAAGCCTGGGCAACAAGCGGACAAGTGCTGGAAGAAGGCCGGGGCTTGCCTGCGATGTGGGAGTCATGAACATCATATACCGAACTGTCCCATGCTAAAAGACCAAGCTGGAAGGAACCAATGAGTGGTAAAGAGTCAAGGACGTCTGAATGTAATGACGTAAGCGGAGCTCCCGGAAGGAGGTATGATTGTTAAACCCTTAGACTGATCTTATGATGTTTTCTTATTAGTACATTTCTAAGTGGGGGAGATCATTAAGGAGAAATTAAAAAGGAATAATCTAGTGGTTATACCCTAGTTCATTTGGTGGATTAATATGGAGCTATAACAACCGTGGAAGAAAATAGGAGTGGAAGGAACCAAATGAATAGTACGGGTGGCCATGGGTGTAGATGTTGGACTAGCATCCACGATGTTGAAACAAGTTAGAAGAATTAAATCCAAAACGAGCCCAAGAATCATAACTATCAAAAGACAATTAATGATCTATGAATTTGGGGACCAAATTCTCTTAAGTGGGGGAGGGTGTATCACCCCGGAAATTTTAATTACATAAAAATTCAAAATAAATAGAAATAAATAATTTCCATAATACCAGAGTATTTAAACATACGTATCATTATCGTATATGCTAAAACACATCGGAAAATTCCATAAAAATTATAAATCGACCCCAAACATTATTACTAAATGTTCCACAAAGAAATGTTTCAAGAGAAATCAGATTAGTCATGTTTAAAGTGTTTTGCGACTTAATATTGTAATTCATGGATAAGTCGAAAAATCATTATCACACGTACTGGATGAGTCAGAAAATTAAATAAAAATCATATACAGACTTCAAAATATCCTCTAATGGCCCATCAAGAAATTTGGGTCAATTAAAATTATTTGGGTTAGGTTTAAGAGTTATTGTGACCGATTATCTAAATTAGGAAATAAGTCGGAAAACCGTTAACACGGAAATACGACGCAACCATAAATTAAATAAAATGTGTTGGGAGAGTTCCAACATTATATATTAATGACCCAATATCATAATTGGGTCAATTGACATCATTTGGCCCAAAAATCAAATGAAGCAAGAAAATACATAGAAATTCGTAGCTTAAATAAGCTGAAATTAGAAAGAGATATAAAGAGTTGAATTGGGAAGAGATCTTGCATTCTTGGCAACCCAAATTCATGCTTAACTAGGGTGGGAGGTTTCCTAAAGCCTCACACACTCAAATGGAGGAAGAAATCCTCAAAATAGGAAACTAATAAGCCAAAACTGCAACCCTAGTTTACTTGTCACAATAGGACTCCTAAACACTATGGTTGCTTAAATACTCTTCACCAAACCCTAGGGATGAGTTTTACAACTTGCTGGGGTCGTGTGGAGGAGCTCTATGGCTGGGGAGCTGTGGATCGACCACAAGAAGCTCATCTTCTTCCCTTTTCGTCTGCTTCAGCCTGTGCAAACCGTCCTCTTGGAGTCAACCAAAGGTGAGTCAAACCATAACCAAACCTAGCAAGGGTTATACCCCTAGAAAGAGGGTCAAGTCGACTTCCTAACCCAACTGGAATACCCAATTTTTGTGCAGTATCCACGGAGTATTAAGCATTTTTCAAACAGTGGTCTGAACAAGGGATTTCTGAAGAATGAGACTTCATCAACCCAGAAGGTAGATTTTATCGGGCCAAATCTTAACAAATCTTATACCAATGTGTAGAGTATCAAGTCTAGTCTCATGCCTAATTGGTTTCATCGAATTCCAATGAGTAGATTTTGAATTATAGGCGTTTTGCCAAAGTCGCGCATGTTAGGGTCTTTTCCTGTTCAAGTCGATTTATCACGCATCTTGAGACCATTTAAAATTATTTAAAAATCAGAATTCTCTCCTTTGTCATGTTCCCAACAACTTTCACATTGAGACTTTTGTCCGAAGAGCCCTAGTTTAGGAGATATAAGTGTTGCATGATCGAACCCCCTCCTTGAGTGTAGTTTTCTGCGTTTTTGGCGACCCTGAACCGCGTCCAGCAAGTGGACGCGATTCAAGGGCCTGGTATCGAGCCGCCCATGGGTGATGGGATCCCATGAAATGCATCCGCACCCCCCGGACGTGATTTGGGGGTTGACCAAGTCCACGCCTCGTGTGGGTCTGCACGCCGCCTGGGAGTCCGGGCCGCTCTGAAACGCGACGTCCGACCCTGACGCGTTTCAGAGGTTTTTCCTGCCCACGTTTTTTTTAATGGTTTTATGTAGATGCGTCCATGTCCCCCGACGCGATTAGATCATTAACGCGGCCAGGCTTGTGGATGCGATTTAGACTTTTCACTATTTTCACTGTTTTTGTTGTGCAATGCGTTTTGAAGTGCGTCCTCTGTGTTGGACGCATATTTCCAAGCTTACCCGAGGTCTGTTTAACATGGTAGCTAGTGTATAAATTGCAAGTCTTGGTTCTAATCATCCCATGATATCTATTTAATGGCTTAAAAGTGTTTAACCCATTTAAAAAGCTTTAATTATATGAACATTATTCTAATTGCTTTCTTAATGACGTGACCATTCATGTAACTTTTGATTCACTCTTTGTACTGTTCTAGCTTATTTAAATGATAATTATTATCATAAATCTTGCAAACCCATGTGTAGTTAAATGCATTGTTCATTGCATGCCATCATGTTAAGTGCTTTCTGCGAGTTTGAGACTGATGGATTGTGAATTGACACGCGTACATCACTACACACTTGCACATCTAGGCAGCCCTTTCTTGGGAAATTGGAAGCTCTCTACCAGTCATTTCGAATCGGTAGACTAGCGTCCTTTTCTCCAAGGCCTCCGTAAATCTCCTCTGACCATGGATTCCCACATGGCCGAAGAGTTGGTTGTACGATTGAAGTTCCCTGGAGATAGCGTGCACTTCCTCTCTCATCTTGTTTTCGTGAGTGTGATTTACAATCTAGACTAAAGCCATTAATGTAAAGATTGAATTAAAGTATAAGTCGTACCGTTATGCTGCCAAATTTATCTCTTGACCATTGTTCTCATGAAATCATGTTCAATTTACTTATTACTTGTTCTCATCATCATCGTGAACATGACATTACACATGCTTACTTATTGAAACTCTCATCAGCCATTATTAATGAATGTGGGTATCTACATTTAAAATTTACGTGAGATGCTGACCAGGCACGGCGAGTGTCCAAGGGCTCCAGTCTAGCCCCAATGACGGAGAGTCATAAATATAGTGTTAACCATGGGGTATAATGATTACTGGCGTTGCATCTGCGCTGGGAGTCGTGCGTGCGTGTTGAATGATAGATACGATAACCACATACACGTGTCCTGGTCTACATTCTTGATGGATCTTTTCTTGGTGTACATTAGTGTCTACGTGCCTGATTAGTGTTACATTATCGTGCTCGTGCATGCTTGCTTGCTTGTGTGATATGGACATCCTGTATTTAATGCAACTAGTGATATCTTGCGTTCTTGAAAGCTATTGACATCAAGTGAAATCTTGCGTGCTTGTACAAAGTGATCTATTGCTAGTTCTATCTTGTCATCTTGTTCTATCATGATCACTCTATCTAGCTTGTTCATGTATCATGTTTTAACGAGTTTTATTCGCACATGCATATCATGACATTCATCGTGCTTACCTAGTTCTAAATTGTTAATCACTTATATCATTGCCCGCACATTGAGATATAAATCCTACTGGGCTAATTTGCTCATCCCCTACTTTTACCCACTCTAGGTGACTATGAAGTTCAAGAGGAGGAGCAAGTCGAGGATGGGAATGCGTCCGAGTAATGAGCGTTCCAACTGTGTGTCTAGCTATAGTTAGTTTAGTTTGAACGTTAGATTCATGTAGTAGGAAGTGAGGTATTATGTACTTTTCTTTTTATTGAGTCTTAGTCCTGTACTAGTTCTTCTGAGATGAATATGAGATTTGAATACAATTTCCATTGAGATCAATATTTGGTCCGTATGATGATGTATGTTGCTATACATTTAGTGCGTGCTAGCTAGAGGCTTATTTGCCGACTGTTCACGTCTCGGGATATCGACTCGAATTATTTTCGAATAATAATATCCGCTGCGTAACGCTCGGGACGTGACAACCACATGGCTAGCTTCGCAAACAGGGAGAACCCCGCCTGGACAAGAGACACTAGCTACAGAAAGCACTACCACTAGTCAACTGGCCAAGTGCGTCCACTGACGTCTTATCCTCGACCCAAGTCCAAACCTTCACGTCTCATCAGAGGGAGGCAGGAACGCAAAGTACACAATAGTAACCGCCGTAGTCTATCCTGACTACGGTCCCACGCCTGGCCTCTCTAAGTGGTTCCGGGGCGACAAAGAGCGAGGCAGTGAGAAAAGGACTAGCTGGACTGCGCCGGGAAGAACTCCCAAAATGACCTCAGCGTCCCAAACCAACTACGAGAGATCTGCAAATGACTCAACGTCGCTGTCCTAACCACCGTTTTCCCCTCTCCTCCAAAGTTGATGACTCGAGCACACCCGCCGTCCGAGTACTCCCTCAACAGGCGCGCGGGAACAGGGGTCCCAGGCAATGGTAACAACCTCTCTCATGGGACAAGCCCTCAAGTGCCGAGCACCGGGCGAGCGACTAGCGTAGGACCATACTAGGGAACTAGCACTAGTGCCATGGGTACAGTAAGAAGCGGAAACGGCGAAGACTCAACAATATGAAACTTCGCATGACCTACCTGTCTCTACTGTAGTCGTGACGTATCAGGCCGTCACAACCATGTCGCGACGCCTAGGCCTGTCGCGGCGGTCCAAGCTGTCGCGACCTTGTCGCAACACCCAAGAGATTCGTGATGATGTCATGGCGGCCTTACTGGTCGCGATATCATCTCGACCTCTATAGCGGTCGCATCTTCAGCCGATGGGGGGGGGGTTCTGGGACGATCCTCCTGGAGACCGCCCCAAATTCAATACATTCACAACCACAAGGGGGAAGGGAGCATGCTAAACATGTAGGAAAGCTTATAAACCATACAAACCACCCTCAAACCCCACAAAATATTGATTTACAAGGAATCTACGCTCGATGGAATCCTTACTCACACAAGCATGATCCTCACGCTCCCACAACCCAAACCCATGAGAAACAACAATCTCAAGGGGAAGGGAGCATGCTAGGGTGAGAGGAGTCAAGGGTCCCCACCTCCAACAGTAGAGCCGACCCGTTGGGGCCTTCACATCAGAATGGACACCTCCTCCTCGCTCCAAGCTCCACGATCACACCGCTTGCACGAACGGGGCATCACCTCCCACTACGAGCACCTCAAGCACGCGGAGAAACCACCGCAGAAGAGAGAACTCGGAGGAGGAAGAAGAAGGGGGAAGAAGAGGAAGGAAAGGGAGAGAGGGGGAAATGGGGTGCAGCCCTCAGTTTTAAACCGATGGGCCCCAAAACACGACCGGTCGGGCCGACGTGACACTAACCATGTTGCGACGCCCAGGGCGTCGTGACCCTATCATGACCGCCTGCCCCGGCGCAGTCCCAAAAGCAGTCAAAGCTAGAAGACCGGGAAACGAGAACGCGACGGCTGACCAAGTCGCGTCAACACTTTACGCACCTGACACCCGAAAAAGTCGTTCTGACAAATACGACAGTGGTCAAGTCGGTCAGAAATGCAGTCATGACGCCTTCAGATGCCGTGATAAGAACGCGACGCCCACCCCCGTCCCGACCAGGTTGCGACGGCCAGGAGCGCCGCGTCTCGAAGCCTGTCGCGACGGGCTCCCCTGGAGCGACCATGTCATGACCAGGGTGCCTGTCGCGACCCTGAGGATGGGGCCAAGGGCCCAAGAAGGCTAGGTCTTACATCCCGCCCACCTTAAGAAATTTCGTCCTCGAAATTAAAAGAAACTCAATTTCAACAGGAAGCAACGCAAAAGGGAAAACGACATACCGGTCACTCAAACAAATACGGGAACTGCTCTCTCATTTCATCCTCACGCTCCCATGTGGCCTCGCCACCAATGGGGTTCTCCCAGACAACCTTGACTAGCGAAATCTGCTTCCTGTCCAACTTCTGCACTCTGCGGTTCACAACTCTGACCGGCTACTTTAGCACTGACAAATCTGGCGCTATCTCAAGCTGCGAGTAGTCCAACACGTGCGACAGATCTACAATGTACCTTCTGAGCTACGAAATGTGAAAAACACTATGCACGCCTGCCAACTCTGTCGGAAGACTCAACCTGTAAGCCACCGCGCCGATCCTCTCTGTAATAGGGAAAGGCCCGATATATTTGGGACTGAGCTTACCCTTCTTGCCAAATCTCATAACACCCTTGGTCAGCAAGACTCGCAAGAACACCAAGTCACCCAAGCTGAATTGCAATAGCCTCTTGCAGATATCTGCATAGCTCTTTTGTCTACTCTGTGCTGCCTGAAGCTTCTGCCTGACTAAGCTGACTGTATCTTAACATTGCAGCACCATCTTTGGTCCCAAAAGTTGCCTCTCACCGACCGCGAACCAGTGAAGTGGTGTCTGCACGGGCGACCATACAAGGCCTCGTATGGTGCCATTCGATGCTCGAGTGATAACTGTTTTTATAAGCAAACTCTACCATCGGAAGGTGCGACTCCTAGGTGCCACTCCAGTCCAAACAACACGCTCTCACCATATCCTCCAAAGTCTGAATGGACCTCTCTGACTGCCCATCTGACTGCGGGTGATATGCCGAACTCAGCCTCAACTCTGTACCAAGAGCTCTCTGCAAACTACACCAAAACCCATAAGTGAACCTCGGATTTCTGTCAAAAATAATCGAAACTGAGGATCCGTGCAACGGAACAACTCGGTCCACGTATAGCCTGGCAAGCCTGTCCACTGACCAAGACATCCTGACTGGAAGAAAGTGCGCTGACTCGGTCAACCGATCCACAATCACCCAGATACCATCATGCCTCTGCGGAGTACGGGGCAAACCAACCACAAAGTTCATGGTGATGTCGTCCCACTTTCACTCGGGAATGGGTAACGACTGCAGCTCACCACCAGGACGATGATGCTCAGCCTTCACCTGCTGACATGTAAGGCATCGAGCGACAAACTCTGCCATGCCCCTCTTCATCCCTGGCCACCAGAAGAACCTCCTCAGGTTATGATACATCTTGGTGGAACCAGGATGAACAGCATACCTCGACCGGTGTGCCTCTGACAATAGCGCCTAGTGCGCATCATTGGGGACGTACAATCTGCCTCTGAATCTGACCTCACTGTCCTCATCTAGCTCAACATCTGGCATCTGCAAAATATCTGCCAACTCTGAGTCTGTATGCTGTGCCTGTAACACCTGACGGTACACTGACGGACGAACTGACAAGTTGGTCATCACTGCACGGTCCCTGCTCCTCGAAGGGTAGAAAACTCCCTGCGACAGATTCTCAAACAGCCTCCACTCTCTGACCATCAACGAACTCAAGCGAACACGCCTACTTAAACCATCTGCCACGACGTTAGCCCTTCCTGGGTGATACGAGAGGGTAAGGTCGTAGTCCTTAAAATACTCTATCCATCTGCGCTGCCTCAAGTTCAAATGCCTCTGAGTGAAAATGTACTACAAACTCTGATGGTCGATGAAGATCTAAAATGCCTCGCCATATAAATAGTGCCTCCACAACTTCAGAGCGAACACCAATGCTGCCAACTCTAAGTCGTGGGTAGGGTAGTTCTCGTCATGCTTCTTCAGCTGTCGAGAAGCATAGGCAACGACCCCACCATACTGCATCAGCATTGTACCCAAACCTGACCTCGACGCGTCGGTGTAGACCACAAAACCTCCGCTACCTGATGGCAAGACCAACACTGGTGCTGAAGTCAACCTCGTCTTTAGCTCCTAGAAACTCTGCTCGCAGTCCTCGGTCCAAATAAATCTGGCCTCAAGTCTGGTCAATCTGGTCAACGGCCTTGCAATCCTAGATGAACCTTCTGTAATAGCCTGCCAAACCCAAAAAGCTTTGAACCTCGAACACTGAAGTGGGCTGCTCCCAAGACAACACTGCCTCAACCTTGGCAGGGTCCACTGCCACACAAGAATCTGAGATCACGTGCCTGAGAAAGTGCACCTCCCTCATCCAAAATTCACACTTGTCGAACTTGGCATAAAGTTGGTGACTCTGCAAGGTCTTTAGCACGATCCTCAAATGCTCCTCGTGCTCCTCCTCAGAAGCCGAGTAGACCAAAATGTCATCTACAATGACCATGAACCGATCCAGGTACTTACTGAACACCCTATGCATCAAATCCATAAAAGTTGCAGGTGTGTTCGTGAGCCCAAACGGCATCACGACAAACTCAAAGTGACCGTACCTCGAACGGAAAGCTGTCATGCCAACATCAGACTCTCTGATCCTCAACTGCTAGTAGCCTGACCTCAAGTCAATCTTCGAGAACACTCTGGCCGACTGCAACTAGTCAAACAAGTCATCGATCCTCGGCAACAGATACTTGTTCTTCACGGTTACCTGGTTCAGCTACCTATAATCCATGCACAACCTCAAGCTTCCATCCTTCTTCTTCACGAATAGCACTGGCACTCCCCACGGTGAACGACTCGGACGGATGAAACCCAGCTTAAGCAACCCCTGCCGCTTCAGGTCACGTAACTCAGCCGGAGCCATCCGGTAAGGTGCCTTGGACAAAGGCATCGTACCAGACAAAAACTCAATGGAGAACTCTACATCCTGCTCAGGCGGTAACCCAGGTAGATCCTCCGAAAAAACTTCAGAGAACTCACAAACAATAGGCACATCAAAAATCAACGACCCGCTAGGCTCCAAGGAACAAACAGAAGTAAGATATGCTACCAGCCATCACGGATCAAACGATGAGCTCTACAGAAGGAAATAAAAGGTCGACGGGTGGACCGGATACCTCGGAAGCAGAGAACGGGTGCTCTAGGTATCTTAAACCGAACTGTCTTCCGCTGACAATCAACCACAGCTGAGTGAGCCTCCAACCCGTCCATGCCCAGGATTACGTCAAAGTCACGAAGCTGCAACGTGTACAACCTGGCCAACAAGTGTCCCTGGACCTCAACTGTGACACCCTCTAGGTAATCGAAAGAACGCATGTAATCACCGGACGAGGATCGACCATCACATCACACTGCCTCTCAGGTGTGTGACAAACCAGAGACTTGTAAAACTCCTCGGAAGAAAAATGAAGGGAAGCATCGGGATCAACCAAAACACGAGCAGCTCTACCAAGGATTGGCAAGGTATCTTTAACCAGGTTCGACGCCTCAGCCTGCTCCCTGATAAGAGCCATCACACGACCACGCCCACGCTGCGCCTGCTGGGGCTGCTGCTGCTGTGGTGGCTGCTGGTGCTGGGGAAACGGCTGCTACTATTGGTATGGCTGAAACTGCGTAGGCTGCTGGTACTGTTGGAATTGCTGAGGCTGCTGCTGGTACTGCCCCTGCTGCTACTGATGGGGTGCCTACTACTGGGGAGGGAACTGGTACTGCAGTAGCTGCAGCGCATACTGCACTGGCAGCTGCGCGTACTGCACTGGTTGCTGCGGCTGCTGGACTTGCCCCATTGGGCAATCCCTCCTGAAGTGGCCCGGCAAACCACATGTGTAGCAGACTGCCTCCTGCCTACCCAGCTTACCTCCTTGCTGGACTGACTGCTCCGCAAACCTTGACTGACGCTTCTGCTGCAGACTCCGTCCACCCCCACGAGTAGACATCTGCCTAAACTTCAAGCACAACCCAGAACTGCCTGAACTGCCCGAACCCAAAGAAGAAGAAGTCGCGCTACCGCGACTACCTGCGGGACGCTGGTACGGAGAGGACCTAAAAGAGGCTCCCCCCTGCTGCTGCTGCTGGGGGGCTGCCAGGTCTCTCTCTCCAAGGCAGTGGCCTCAACCACGGCCTCTCCCAAAGGGGCAGACATATGAGCAGTCACGCCCGACCTCAAGTCTGGCCTCAGTCCTTCAATGAACCTCTCTACACAAGCCTGCTCGCTGCTGGCAACATGAGGAACATGCCTCAACAACCGGATGAACTCTGATGGTACTGAGTAACTGTCAGATCACCCTGAACCAACTCATGGAACTGGTCTCGCCTCTCACATCGAGCATAGTCGGGGAAGTACTCACCGTGAAAGACCCCCAAAAACCTCTGCCAAGTGATCTGATCTAAACGCTGCCCTGGGAAGTGAGTCTGCCGCTGAACTCTCCACCACTCATGGGCTGGTCCCTTGAGCTGATACATTGTCAGTCTGACCTGGTCCTCCTCGGCGCACTCCATAGTCTCGAACGTGCGCTCCAACGCATGCATCCAACTCTCTGCCTTGTCTGGATCATACTCACCGAAGAATATCGGTGGCCGGAGATGCAAGAACCTCTCCAAGAGGGTGGTCCTATCATCAGTGACTGTCGTCCTCCTCCGACCGACCCGGGTACTCCTAGTACTCGATGCCTGCTGAACTACTAGCTGCTCCACCTCCGGATCTGCCTGCTGCTCCGGTACTGTTGGGGGAGGTACTGGAGGCTGACCTCCCACTGCTGCCTGCCCTGGCTGCCACGCTCCCAAGTACAGGGTCCTGAAAAACTACTCAGCCAGGGGGAACCAATCTGCGTATTGCTGTGGTTGAGGTTGGTACTCCTGCTACTGTTGCCCACCTGTTGCTGCTGCCGCTGCTCCCTGAGGCTGTGCCACGGACTCCTCTGCTGACATCTCCTCCTGAACCTGACTTGGTGTCGGCATATCTGACTCATCCTGCTACTCTATCAACTCTCTGGCCTACCTACGCCTGGGCGGAGCCATATCCTGCATGGCATGTTAGGATCGGGTGTTCGGTGATGGCAAAGCTAGAAGGGGGGGTTGAATAGATTTGCAGGGGAAACTTAATAAATTTAAAAATTACTTCGGATTAAAATATCTACTCAATTAAAATCCCTTTGATCTGATGCAATGTGTGTGTGCAAACTAACAGTTAGTGTGTAGACGAAATCCCTATGCATGCATCTAGCGCAATATAGATCAAACCACAGTGCACAAGGGATTTTTAGGTGGTTCGGAGATCACATCCAGTGACTCCTATGTCCACCCCTCACACAGTGAGGACACACTACTCAAGAATCGAGTACAACACACACACACGAGCACAACGGCTCAACCACACACACACACATGCTAGATCAAGTCCAACAATTGATCAGATCCTCTAGCCTTGATCTGATCAACACACCACACACTATGATCTATATGCAACTCTTGTATAGATCACAAACCACACACACTTCCACAAACGCCACGTACTGATCTCCAATCAGTGCACACACACACAGATATATGAAAGTAGAAAGAAAGAAGAGTTCTGAGTTGAAGATCAAATCCAGATGTGAACTCTTCGATATGGTCATCCAGAAGAACTTCAGGCTTCGTGTTGATGATGATCAGGTGATGTAGATGAAGCTTGATTCGTGGACAAACCGACTTCAACTCCGCTCGTGAGATGGATCTTCCTTGCACTGGACAGAGAGTTGAAGCAGAAAATAGGGGAACCTTCTTCTTCTTGTTCTTCACTTAGGGTTTTCTGTGTAGAGGCTCCTTGCATCAGATCTACCTAAAACTTCAGTTGTCGACAGGCGATTTGCTACTGTCGACAGCTACTGCATACTTTTGGTTTCCAGAATATTGATGTTGCTGGAAAAATAGCATCTGTCGATAGGCGATTTGCTGGTTGTCGACAGGCAGCATGTATCTGTTGACAGGTGCATTTCATCTATCAACAGCTGCTGCTTTTTAAGTGCTTCCAGCAGCTTGTCTTGTTCTGACTTGTCTATCTGTCGACACATGCCTTCGGAGCTGTCAGCACATGACCATTTGAAGTATATTTCTTATTCTTTTGCACTTGGATTTTGTTGCTTGTCTTGTGTACATTCACACCTACATTAAAAGACATTCTAAGTGAGATACAATGAATACATAAGTGACCATAAGACATTTTCCACTTGATCATTTGATTCATGTCTTTCTCATATTTATCATGTTCCAACATTAAGACAACATCAATTATGTCACTCATCATCAAAAACATTTAAGCACAAACATCACACATGAGAACCCAACATTCTCCCCCTTTTTGATGATGACAAAATTTTCAATTTATGCATATTGATGTTTCTCCCCCTTTTGGCAACATCCAAAAACATAGTGAGTGCACACATGGGTAATAATGAAGCAAAGAACTACCTGACCCTAGAACTGAATTGTGAAGGATTTGAGTGGGGAATGAGTGTTCAATTGGGATTGCAAGGTTGAGAATAGGTTTATGCCCATTACAAAGTGTCATAAACACAAGTATGAAGACACATAAAAATTCTACAATGGTTAAGAGATAATATTCTGGAATCTTAAGTTATGACATTTAAAAACACTGTTCAAGACATATGAATATAAGATAACCCCTTTGATAAAACCATTGAGAAAAATCATATATCTTAGTGGTGATTTTCAGTTGGTAAATGAAGGTAATGTCCACATAAACAATTGACAATAACAAACCCATTGCCCTTGATTAAATTCTTGGAGGCTCCACTCTATTTTGAACATTTGAACAATTTCTTTTGTCAAGTTAATGTGGGGAAAGGTAGTAATTAGGACCACTTTCACCTTTTGACGTGAAGGTAGACATTTGGGATGCCCGTACCCCCAGTTACTCAGTGTGAGTGACCATCATACCATTTTGCAGAGTTAATGAAATGACTTTTTGACGCGAAGATAGACATTTGTGATGCCCATGTCCCCGGTTACTCAGTAATGATCATCATTACTCTGCCTTTTATCCAATTTCATTTTTTAAGTTTAGAAATAGGTAGTTTTTCTCCTCTTTTTTTTTTTTTTACTCTTATCCATTAAGTTAATGGTTATTTAAGGTCAAAAGCCATTGTAAAACATTAAGTTCAATAACCATCTTACTTATCAAACCATTTTGGAAACATGATAATCCACAAGGGAGTTATTCAAATGAATTCATTAGTTTTGTTCAATGTTTGCTAGATGACACAACCTAGACTCAAGCATAAAATATTATTTCAAAATCATTGTGATTAATTCAATGTCTTTGATACTATGTGAATATGAAAGGTTGTAATGAATATTAATCCCCAATTCTCCCCTTGCATCAATGATATGAACATACTCATGAATAATTGCCAAGAAAGGTTGATGAATGGTGAAGAATTCAGACATGATGGTCATCTGTCGACAGCAAGGATGGAGCTGTCGACAGCTACTGTGAAACAGACAAATTGGTGTTCTGGAAGAGGTCATCTGTCGACAGCAGAAGAAGGGGTTGTCGACAGGTACTTGAAAACTCAGTTTTGAGGCATTGAATTGACTGACATGAAGACCAAGAGGTTGAGAATATGACACAATAAATATGAAGGGTATCTCTCAAACTTTCACTCAACCTACCTTGTCTTACTCCCCCATAGTGTTTGCATATGATGTCTCAATATTCAAGCAATTCAATCATGATTTACACATTCATCACAAGCAGTTGCACACAAAAGAGACATCCATAATAATGAAAACCCAAATTTCATTCTTTTAAAGAGATACATGTGTCAAAATGATGTGAAACAATGTCCCTCAAACAACTCACTCTAAAAAATTTTAACTACTCCCCCATAATGTTTGCATGGTATTGAAATGAGCATTCAAGCAATTCAAGTATGAAGTGTTAAGTGGATTTCACCTGAACAATCTTCAATCACAGTCTCAAAAATTTTACCTTGTTCTCCAATCATTTCTTGCCTTGCACGGCCAATGTCATGAATCCATTTACACTGTATGGCTGCAAGACATCTCAACCTGTTGATCAAGCTAGTTTTGGGATCCACACTTTCTTAGGTCCTGCAATGACATTAATGTTAGGATTTAACAATGATTTCAGAATTCAAAGTGATTTTATTTTTGGGATAGATGTATTTCTTTCATTAATAGAACTATGAGCAACATTAGTTCCATGTTTTTCTTTATTCTGGTCCAATACATCTATGTTTTTATAAGATTTTCTAGTTTTAAGATCTTTAACATGAAGAACAAACCATTTCTTTTGTCCAACAATCATGTTCTTATGTACATGGGCATGTGTATGAACATGGGGCTTGGGAGCATGCACAAGATGATCATTTATATGCCAACATTACCTAGAGATATGACCATGTTCATGACATGTAAAGCATTGAACAAACTTGGCATTTTTATGAGAGTGTTGATTTTTATTCCAACAGAATTTAGCAAGATGACCAGGCCTATTGCATTTAAAGCAAATGGGTTGAGCATTTACCTGAAGCTTACCATAGTATGAATGCATTTTCTGGAATTTCTGAGGTCCTCTAGAATACCTTTGATCACCTTTGGGTTGAAAGGGTGGAGGTGGCACCCTTTGGTATCTCTTGGCATGGTATGCAATTGGAGAATGCCCTGAAGCCTTTTTGGCGGCTAGAGGAGATGTGAAGACCTTGTGGAGTCCTATTTTCTTTTTCTTTTTCTTTCTCTGGTTTTCAATTGAAATAGGATTCTTCCTATTTGCAGCATTTTTGTTCAATTCAGAAACTTTTTTTTTCAGGATTTTGATTTTGTTTAATAACCACTTCAAGTTCATTTGTCAATTTTCTTTTTCAGCTTTCAATGCATCATTTTCTTTTCAGAAGTTTGAAGTTGGTTTGTCATGACATCCAGACCATTTTTCATTTTGTTTTTTTCTTTTCATTTCACTTTGAACAATTTGATTTTCCAAGTCAGTAATTTTCTTCTTAGAATTGTTCTATTCATCATTTAATGGTCTGTCATGGTACAAGCATTCAATCTTCTTTTTTAGATGACTGTTTTCCTCAACCAATTGGTTACATTTTTCTTTTATTTGATAATTATGAGCCATGTTGGAGATTTATTTGTTCAATTGATCATTATCAAATTTGAGATTTGTTGCCCAGTTGACAAGCCCAGAGGGGGGTGAATGGGTCTTTAAAAATATTTGATTATTAGCTGTACTTAAAATATTCACACAAAGACGTTATTCGATGAAGGTTAGTAATAGTTAGTTCAAAGTGCAATCACACAAGAAAAACAACCACACAACACAAGAAATTATTCTGGTTCGGACCTCCTCTCCTTAGGAGTCCTACGTCCAGTCCCTGGCAACAACTCAGGATTCCACTAACTAGGGTACAGTCCCCCTATGGACACTACAACACCCAGCTCAGCTGGTCTTCCTTCACACGAAGGGAATTACACCACCCTGGATACCCCACCAGGTCTTCCTTCACAACAGAAGGGAACAGCAACACCCTGGAAGCTCTACCAGGTCTTCTTCAACACAGAAGGGAACAACAACACCCTGGAAGCTCTACCAGGTCTTCCTTCAACACAGAAGGGAACAACAACAGCAAAGGTAAGCATAAAGACAAGCCCCTAGATCAAGCTTCAACAAGCTAAGATCTGAAGCAAGCAGGACTGAGAGTAAAAGATCTAGAAACATAGAAGACTCTCAGAACTGCATGAGCTCTCTCAAGATTTTCACTACAGTGTGGAGAGCAAAGAGCAACACTGGAAGGAATGAGGTTCTTGGCTCAAGAATTCTATCAGAAGATTTCAATAGCTTGTGCGTTCAAAATCACTTATTCTTCTGATCTTCTGTCTTGTATTTATATCTCCTTTTGAAATACGGCCGTTGAAGTAACCGTTGTCTCTTAGATTGGTAGACGTTAGACTGCTTGACATTTGGAAGCTTCAACAATCTTTTATCCAGTTGAGCACGCAAAGAGATAAGGTCTTCTGGCGTCTATATGGTCTAACGTTGTATGACAGAATGTCTTTAGGACCCTGCACATATTAAATGCTAGAATAGTAGACAGCTAGGCTGTCTATTGTTGTCAGAAAACGTTGATGTGAGTATTCACCAAAATAGCAATGCCAAATAGCTTGTTCTAAAAGATGTTGACAGAATATGCATGATAATGAAAAAATATCATCTGCATGCATGCAGAGATATGTTCTGTCTTCATTAAATGCACAGCAGTCAGACAGATAAAAGAAGACTTTAACTATTCAACGCCTTAAGAGATAAGATAAACATCAAGTCGATATAAACCATAAAGTCGTTGTCTATATGACTTATGAAATCGTTATGAATACCAACAAGTCATTATAGAGAGCAAATCGTTGTATTCAATGAAGAAATCGTTATAGAGAGCAAATCGTTGTATTCAATGAAGAAATCGTTATGAATACTGAAGAAATCGTTATAGAGAACAAATCATTGTATTCAATGAAGAAATCGTTATAGACACTTAGCAAGTCGATGTGTTCAATGAAGAAAGTTATGAATACTTAACAAATCGTTATGAACTTTAAAGAAATCGTTGCGCGAAGCAAATTGTTATGAGCTCTAAAGAAATCGTTGCGCGAAGCAAATCGTTATGAGCTCTAAAGAATCATTGCGTGAAGCAAATCGTTATGAGCTCTAAAGAAATCATTGCGTGAAGCAAATCGTTATGATGACTTAAGAAATCGTTGCGATGAGCCAATCGTTACGATGCTCAAATCGTTATGATGACTTAAAAAATCGTTGTGATGAGCAAATCATTACGATGAGCAAATCGTTATGATGACTTAAGAAATCGTTGCGATGAGCAAATCGTTACGATGAGCAAATCGTTGTGATGACTTAAGAAATCGTTGTGATGACTTAAGAAATCGTTGTGATGAGCAAATCATTACGATGGGCAAATCGTTATGATGACCTAAGAAATCGTTGCGATGAGCAAATCGTTACGATGAGCAAATCATTATGATGACTTAAGAAATCGTTACGATGAGCAAATCGTTACGATGGGCAAATCGTTATGATGACTTAAAATGATATACATGAAGGAAATCATTGTGACTTTCAACAGAAGTCGATGTGGACTTAATGCTTCAGAAATATAATGCTTACCAATATTGTCTTGATTGACCTTGACCTTGGAGTATTTTCTGTACTTAAGACTTAGAGAACTTTGATAAGGTTTTGTTAATTACCAAAATACTTGTATACTTAAAAATTACGTGGGGACAGACTGATCATCAATCTCCCCCTTTTTGGTGATGACAAAAATTTATCAATGAGCATGAATATTTCCGGAATGTATTTCAGACATGCTAAGTGTTTTTCTCCCCTTTTTATCATTAAGCAAAAAGATAATCTGAGACAAAGAATGAAGAGAAAGAAAAATTGAAGGGCACTCATCCAAATAAATAGATCGGTTTTGAGGAGTTACAGATAAGTAATAAGCAGGGGATGACATGGAGCCAAAGCGCCTGATGATAGGGAGTGTCTGGCGTTCCTGCTCTTCAAAGTAAAGCTTGAAAGGCCCTAAATTCAATTTGATAGAAGGGCCCCATGGTGGGAGCCATCCTTTTGATATGAGGCTGCCTTTGATCTGAAATAAAATCCCCATACTTAGTATTGCCAAGGGCTACCGTGTAGGGTAAGAAGCCCCAAAGCTGGCAAACCGAAGAAAAGCTTCAATCTTGAGGGGATAGGCAATCTAAAGTGACCTAAGCTCTTTCTTTAAAGCAAAGAAAACCTTGTATCTTTCGACCCAAGTCAGATAGGAGTCCCGGATGAGTTGAAAAGAGTTGGCATCCAAAAATTCACCAGGAGACAAGGGAGGTTGATTTGAGCTGGCCTGAGAGGCATTTAGATCGCCTAGCTGCTGAGCAGACAAGGGATAGAGCTTTATCCACTTCTTCAGGAGATAACTGCTCGCATTCAGAGAGAATGGGGGCCAGAACATCTGCCTTGATATGCCCCTGAAGATATTTCCTGAAGACGAATCTTGGGAAAGATAAGTCACGGCATCTTGCACAAATAATCTGGCCATTACCCTTGCAGCTCGCTCAAAGATAAGTGTTCCCATAGAAGAGTCCATAATCAAAGCATGGAGAGGGGGAAGGAACACTACATGGAAAAACCAAGGTGGCAAAATCGACCTGAAGGGACTCAGTATGAGCTGTGCTTGAACTGGGCCCTGATGGCTACACGAAACTGACCCAACTGAGATTCTGGGAGGCGATTTACATAGCAGTAGTTACTATACATCTGATACTGCCGGATAAATTTGATCTCTTTCTGAATGAAAGGGCCAAACAGATTTTTGTGATGGATTTGGAACCACTCAGAAAGGGGAAGAGGAGCTTCCCTAGGTGGATATCAGGCAGCTTGAACTCGACAGAATTGACTGTACAGATCATTGTTGCTCCGAGCCCACTGCTCTTCAGTTTTGGCTTCAGTCATGGAGAAGACTTTTGACTGTTGAGCCTTAGAGAGATGGGTATAAGGAAAGATGGTGGTAATATGATCAGAAAGATTTTGGAAGGGAAGGCCAAAAATGTGGGCAAAAACTACCTTTTGAAGATATTCTTCATAGATAAGTTTCTGCTTATTGGAGATAGAGAGGGAAAACTAAAGGGGAGGATAACAAGGTTCAGAAGAGACAGGATGAGAGGACGTGAGTCTCCTCTTCTTAGAGACAGGACTAGAAGAGCCTGTCCTATGAGAGTGGGTCCCAACAGCCAGGACTGAACGAAGTATTGCTACTTCAAATTCATCCTTGATATCCTGAATTTCTATTTGTGTGAGTTGGGCACCCTCAGGGATAATGGTAATGAAAGAGGGAGGTGTAGGGGATTGAAGATAAAGTCAAGAGTTACTATAGGAAGAGCAAAAGCTTCTGATGTATAAGGACCAGAAGAAGAAGACCCAGCAGAAGAGGATGCTGGTGGAAGCTGAGGAGGAGAGGATGGTGGAGGAGGAACAATGGTGAAAGAAGCAGAAGATGAGGCAAGTTGAGAGGAAAAAGGTTGGGGAGAGGAAACAGATCTTGAACGGGGTCGTTTAAAGGTGGTTGGAGCTGGAGGTGCAGTGGAAGAAGATGGAGGAGAGGGAGCAGCTGGAGTGGTAAGTGAAGAAGAGGCAGGGGGCTCAGGAGCTACAGCCTGGTTTGCTTGTTCAGCTACCGGTTCCACTGGATTGAGTGACTCCTTCTCCGGTCTAGACCCCTGACACAAAATAGAATCTTCAGTAGGCAAAGTTTCAGAAGGCTGAACTTCAATACTTGGCCCTGATGGCCCTGCTTGAGCATCAACTGAAGGCCCTGATGACATCTCCACAAGATCAACACCAATTTGCCTTGATGGCCCTGCATTGTCTTCACTTGGCCCTGAAGGCTCATTCTCTTGAGGAGTAGAATCTTTGGCTTACTACCTTCAAAACTTCAGACAGCATCACCTTCATAGAGTTCAGTTCCTTATTATACCACTTCATGGCATCATTTATTTGAGAGATGTCATTTGACATGGATGCCTGGCGCTCAGTGACAGTACTTACAGCTGAATTTACTAAGTCCAAGACTGCACCTTGATCATCCAATCTCTTCAAGATAGTCTTCAAGTATTTCTTTAGAATTGACTTCTGCCTTCTGTGAGTAGTCTTCTTGAGTTTGCTTCTTCATTCCACTTGCTCTGTGACCTCTATTGAGAACTTATTATGTCCTGCATTCACAGGAGCATCTTCAGTAAGTGCCTCTTGAGATGCTGCTTCCTTCTCAATATTTTTCTCCCCTGAATAGGAGCATCCTCCACAAATCTTCCTTGCTCCCCCTGAATAGGAGCATCAATCAATACAGAATCTTCAATGTGGCCAGGTGCCACAGACTGATCAACCAAACTCCCACCGGTGTTTTGAACCACTGGGGAGGAGTGAATGGAGTCTAATACTTGACGGAGTATAGAAGCCACAGAGGAGGTGGGAAGAGGATCCTCTGAACATCTGACAGAATCTGCTACTGCTACATTTTCTTCAGCTATCGGATTCTCCATTGTAACTTCTGTGTTGGCAGCAACTTTCAGTGAAGCACTAGGCGCTGCGGCCTCTCTTGCTGCTGGTTCTGCAACTGCTGATGGACCCTCTGATTCTGCTGCCACTGCTTCGAGTTGGACTTCTTGGGCTTCCCCTAGGATGGGTTCACCCTCAGCTACTGATGTCTTGGTCCAAACTCCGTTGACCACTTAAAAACCGTTTTTCCTTAGATTTCGGGACCTAATTGCTTGGCCCATTTTCTCTACAACGGCGCCAGAAACATCTACTCCAAAGTGCTGAAAGACTTTGGTGAGCAAGTGAGCATAGGGCAGGGATACATTCAACTTACTCTTGGTATCCCATATTTGATCACGTGCAAACTTCATCCTTTCCATCATTACTTCGGCCATGTTGATTTCTTGGTTCTGAACGGCCCAAAACATCATATCCGAATCTGCCTTAGTGCAAGTTGAGAAAGTAGCACTTCTAGGAACAAGTATTGACAGACAACGAAGTGCAGAAGGTGATTGAAGGCATTCAACTGATTGATATCTAATTTGCCATCTTTCAGTCTAAATTCTGAACCAACAATACCTAGACCCTTTGCCTGGGAGTCCACTGAGTGGATTCCACTATGACCAGACGTGCTCACATCAAACAGGTCTTCAAAACTTCATGATCAATCTTGATTTGGGTTCCCTTGACAGATGAAATCAAGGACCCGTCGGCCTCTATTCTCAAGCATACATAAAACACCTTCACGAGGTCCAGATAGCTAACCTCAGAGAAGGTGGTGATTCCCATCCACTGCATCCTTCTTATAGCGACTACTACACTGATCATACCATTCTTCTCAAGATCCGCAACATCTACCGCCTTATTCCCGCAAAGCTTGGTCTTCACGAAAGTAAACCTTTCCTGCTGCTCTGCCTATAGAAACTTAGCGCTGTAGCCACCCAAACTGTCGGAGATAATGGACGATGCCATGGACTTTGGGTGAGGAGCATTTTCTGGAAGGTTGAGATGAAAGGAGAGAAAAGTCCTCAAGAAATTCTTTGCGGGAAGAAGAGAGGAACTTCAAATGAGCAGAGAGGCGATGTCGGAGTCGTTAGGGCATCGGTTCAGGCAACCAGACGAAAGAGGGAAAAAGGTGTAAGGGGGAGATGAATCGTTTTCACATCGATTTTGGGGTTAAATAAAAGTTTTACCAAAAAGCGAAGCGCCAAGAGGTGGCAGAAAACGAGAAATAAGTTTGACCAGCCTTAGCAGACTTTATTAAGGAGAGTGACCAATAGGGAACAATTTATATTTCTTTTGCTTAAAGCCATGGAGAGAAAATTTACTTAACTCTGAACATTTATGTCCCAGTTTTAAACAGAAGTCTTTTCACAAATTACACATGCCCAATTCCCTTCTAAGAGATGTGAATCTCTCTTCAGATAAGGCTTTTGTGAAAATATCTGCTAACTGACCATTTATGTCAATAAAGGATATTTCTATGTTACCATTTGCTACATGATCATGAATAAAATGATATCTAACCTCAATATGCTTGGTCCTTGAATGCTGGACTGGATTTGGTGAGATTGATAGCACTGGTGTTGTCACATAGTAGTGGAATTGATTTGATATTTAGTCCGAAATCCTCAAGTTGTTGCTTTATCCATAGGAGTTGTGTACAGCAACTTCCAGCAGCCACGTACTCAGCTTCAGCTGTAGACAGTGCCACTGAATTTTGTTTCTTTGAGGACCAGGATATTAAACACCCTGCAAGAAATTGACAACAACACTGGTGCTTTTTCTATCTACTTTGCATCCAGCATAGTCAGCATCAGAATATCCTACTAGATTAATTTCACAAGATTTTGGATACCACAAACCTAAATCATGAGTTCTAGCTAAGTATCTAAATATTTCTTTTACGGAGATAAATGAGATTCTCTAGGATCTGCTGATATCTGCACACATACATACACTGAATAGAATATCGGGTCTACTGGCCGTTAAGTAAAGCAATGAACCAATCATACCTCTGTAGATCTTTTGATCTACTTTCTTACCATTCTTGTCACTATCCATCCTTGTAGATGTACTCATGGGTGTTGAGAGTGGCTTTGTGTTCTCAAAACCAAATTTCATCAAAAGCTCTTTGGTGTATTTTGCTTGACAAATGTGGGTGCCATCTTTTCCTTGCTTGATTTGTAGTCCAAGGAAATAATTAAGCTCCCCCATCATGCTCATCTCAAACTCTCCCTGCATCAACTTTTCAAAGTACTTGCAAAGGAGTTCATCAGTAGATCCAAAGATAATGTCATCTACATAAATCTGTACAAGTAATATGCTTTTAACTTTTGTTTTTACAAATAGAGTGCTATCTACCTGTCCTCTAGTGAAACCATGGTTTAATAAAAATGAGCTAAGCCTTTCATACCAGGCTCTTGGAGCTTGCTTTAAACCATAAAATGTCTTATGAAGTTTAAAAATATGATTTGGAAATTCTGTATCATAAAACCTGGAGGCTGTTCAACATACACTTCTTCCTTAATTAAACCATTTAAAATTACGGATTTAACATCCATTTGAAATAATTTTAAATCCAAAGCAGATGCATATGCTAATAAAATTCTAATAGCCTCAAGTCTAGCTACAGGTGCATAAGTTTCATGAAATCTATGCCTTCCTCTTGGAGTAGCCTTGAGCCACCATTTGGCCTTGTTTCTTAAGATTACACCAGTCTCATCCAATTTGTTTCTAAACACCCATTTGGTGCCAATAACTGGATGGTCTGATGGTCTGGGAACAAGTGACCATACTTGGTTTCTCTTGAACTAATTAGTTCATCTTGCATGGCTATAATCCAAGATTCATCAGTAAGAGCTTCATTGACTGTCTTAGGCTCTATTTGAGAGACAAACGCTAGATAGTCACAAGGTATTACATTACCTCTTGTTCTTACCCCTACAGATGGATCACCAATAATGTTCTCAGGTGGGTGATCTTTCTTGTATCTCCACTCCTTTGGAAGATTTTCATGTGTAATATCTTGTTGTTGCAAGTCTTCCAGAGGTGGATCATCCTGTCTTCAATTGAGGTATCCTTAGTTCTTGGATAATTCGTCTGCATCATCATTGTCACTATCTTCTTCCTTTCTCAAGGAAGGGTTAGTCTCATCAAAAATATGCACAGACTGTTCAATCAATAAGAATGTTTGTTAAATATTCTATAACCTTGGGTTTAGAAGTATACCCCATGAAGATACCTTCATCTGATTTGGCATCCAACTTACCAATGTCTCGCTTGCCATTGTGTGTACAAAACATGGGCATCCAAATGTTCTGAAGTGACTGATCTTTGGTTTTCCCTTTGAACAGCTCATAAGCTATCTTCTTCAGAATTGGCCTAATCATTACTCTATTTATGATGTAGCTAGCTGTGTTTACAGCTTCAGCCCAGAAGTACCTTGGCAAGTCATTCTGACAGCATTGATCTTGCCATATCCAATAAGTTCTGTTCTTCCTTTTAGCAACTCCATTCTGCTATGGTGTCCTTGGTGCTGAGAAGTTGTGCTCGATCCCTTAGTCATCACAGAATTTAGCAAATCTTTCATTTTGAAATTCTCCTCCATGATCTAACGGATTCCAACAATGCAAAACTTCTTGTCTTTCTGAACTTTCCTGCTGAAGCTTACAAAGCTTTCAATGTATCATCTTTGTGCTCCAAGAAGGAAACCCAAGTGAATCTGGAATAATCATCAACAATAACAAATCCGAAATTCTTTCCTCCAAGACTGGTGGTTCTCATTGGCCCAAATAAATCCATATGAAGGAGTTCTAAGGGTTTTGAGGTTGTCACCACAGTCTTTGACTTGAAGGAACTCTTAACATGCTTTCCTTTGGCACAAGGTCTACAGATGCCATCCAATTTTGTGCTGACCTTGGCAGACCTTTCACAAGATTCTTCTTTAACAATTTTCTCATACCGTCTATGCTACAATGTCCTAGTCTTCTGTGCCACAGTTCAGTTGATTGATCCTTTTGTTGTCAACAGACGACGTCCTGATCCTTTCTTCAGATGGAGTGCATACAGGTTCTTTTCTCTATTGGCTTCGAAAATCACTACTCCTTCCTTCAATATGCTGCACTTTGACTCTTGAAATTGAATCTGATGACCCCTGTCACAAAGCTGGCTGATGCTAATGAGATTGTGCTTCAGCCCTTTGACAAGCAATACATCTTCAATGACTATTTTTCCTTTGTTGCTCACAGAGCCACTGCCAATTACTGTGCCTTCCCCATTGTCTCCATAGGTAACTGTTCCTTCTTCAGCTTGGAGATGGGTGAATAGCTTCTGATTCCCTGACATGTGCCTTGAGCACCCACTGTCCAAATACCATTTGGATGCTCGAGTGTTACCCTGAAATAAAATCAATTTTAGATACCCAAATTCTTTTGGGTCCTGAGGGTTAGTATCATCAACTTTTCATTTTATTATCCATTTCTTATGTCTTGTTGGACATGTTGCTTTATGTGACCTAACTTATTGCAATGACTGCAACAAGATGTTTTTGTTACTTTTTCAATATATTTGAAATTGGCTTTACATGATGTCTTGTTCTGGTACAAATTTTGGAGTCGGGTATATTTTAGGATAGACTATGGTTTCTTCATTATTAGGAGGTGTATATCCTAATCCATGTTTTTTCTTTCCTGATCTTCTAGCACCTTTTAATATTAAGGGATTTTTACCATTTGTAAATTTTTCCAATGTGCTAGATAACTTAATATTTTCTTCTGTTAGTGTCTTAATTTCAGTTTTCAGTTCATCTGAGCTTGCTTGTTTTTCTAGTTCATTATTTGTTCATTCTTAGCTTTTAGATCCTCACATAACAGTTCATTTCTCCTTTTAAGTTCAGTTATTTGGCTTTCTAATTGATCATTTTCTGATTTTAGATCTGAGTTTGTGTTTTCTAGACAAGCATTATTTTTCTTGCTTACTTTAATAGTTTGGTTGCTTCTCTATATTTACTGTATAGTTCATTGAAGGCTTCTTCTAGACTATCGGAATCTGAACCATTACAAGAATCAAAGGATGAGTCAGAGGTTACCTTTTCCTCGGTATTTGCCATGAAGGCCAAGTTGGCTTCTTCCTCATCACTGGTGAGCTTGACTCACTGTCTGAGTCGCTGCTGTTGCCCATGCAGCTGCCATAGTCTTCTTCTATATTTCCTGAATTTTTGGAGCTCTCTCTCTTCCTGAATTCAGGCTTCTTGAGCTTTGGACATTCAGCTTTGATATGTCCTGTCTTTTTGCACTCGTAGCATATCGGCTCACTCTTCTTTTGATCCTTTCCATCTGGTTTCTTGAAGTCTTTATTATCTTGAAGTGTCTTCTACCAGATGGAACTTCTTCTTCTTTGCTAGAATGCGTTGCAATCTTTTTGACAGCATAGCTTCTTCATCTTCACAGCCACTTGAGTTCTCATCTTCAGCTGATGACTCATCTGACTTGTCTTCTTCTGCTTTAAGAGCATTTGAATGCTTCTTTCTGGTAGAGACTCTCCTAGCCTTTCCATATTGATCTCATGGGCCATAAGGGACCCAATGAGTTTTTCCAAAGACATCATTTTCAGATCATTAGCTTCTTCAATAGCTGTGACCTTTGGGGTCCATGAGGATGGTAAGGATCTAAGAATTTTCCTCACCATGTCTCCAATCTCATAGGTTTTCCCAAGTCCAGCCAATCCATTTGTTATATCCATAATCGACTGAACATTTGAGTTATGGACTCACCTAATTGCATCTGAAACCTTTCATATTGTGTAACAAGAATATCAATTCTTGTCTCCTTCACCTTGTTTGTGCCTTCATAGGTAATTCTAAGCTTTTCGCACATCTCCATTGCAGATTTGCAGGCTGAAACTCTGTTGAATTCCTTTTTGCTTAGAGCACAATACAGAACACTCTTTGTTTTACAATTCAAGGAGATCTTTTTCCTGTCGTCATCTGTCCACTGAGCTTTCTCATTTGTGACCAGAAGATCGCCTTCTTCTACTATTGACCATATCTGATAGTCGTGACCTTGTAGAAAGTACTCCATTCTGGTCTTCCAGTAAGCATAATCTTCACCATCGAAGAGAGGGGGCGGTTGACAGACTGACCTTCAATGTTACCTTGGGCTGCCATGGATCTTTACTCTTCAGATAGTTGGATCTTCTTCTTTGTCGAAGAGACTCGCTCTGATACCACTTGTTGCCAAGTTGACAAGCCCAGAGGGGGGTGAATGGGTCTTTAAAAATATTTGATTAGTACCTGTACTTAAAACATTCACACAAAGACGTTCTTCGATGAAGGTTAGTAACAGTTAGTTCAAAGCGCAATCACACAAGAAAAACAACCACACAACACAAGAAATTATCCTGGTTCGAACCTCCTCTCTTTAGGAGTCCTACGTCCAGTCCCTGAGCAACAACTCAGGATTCCACTAACTAGGGTACAGTCCCCCTATGGACACTACAACACCCAGCTCAGCTGGTCTTTCTTCACACGAAGGAAATTACACCACCGTGGATACCCCACCAGGTCTTCCTTCACAACAGAAGGGAACAACAACACCCTGGAAGCTCTACCAGGTCTTCCTTCAACACAGAAGGGAACAACAACAGCAAAAGTAAGCAATAAAGACAAGCCCCTAGATCAAGCTTCAACAACCTAAGATCTGAAGCAAGCAGGACTGAGAGTAAAAGATCTAGAAACACAGAAGACTCTCAGAACTACACGAGCTCTCTCAAGATTTTCACTACAGTGTGGAGAGCAAAGAGCAACACTGGAAGGAATGAGGTTCTTGGCTCAAGAATTCTATCAGAAGATTTGAATAGCTTGTGCATTCAAAATCACTTATTCTTCTGATCTTCTGTCTTATATTTATATCTCCTTTTGAAATACGGTCGTTGAAGTAACCGTTGTCTCTTAGATTGGTAGACGTTAGACTGATTGACAATTGGAAGCTTCGACAATCTTTTATCCAGTTGAGCACGCAAAGAGATAAGGTCTTCTGGCGTCTATATGGTCCAACGTTGTACGACAGAATGTCTTTAGGACCCTGCACATATTAAATGCTAGAACAGTCGACAGCTAGGTTGTCTCTAGCTGTCTATTGTTGTCAGTAAACGTTGATGTGAGTATTCACCAAAATAGCAATGCCAAATAGCTTGTTCTAAAAGATGTTGACAGAATATGCACGATAATGAAAAAAATATCATCTGCATGCATGCAGAGATACGCTCTGTCTTCATTAAATGCACAGCAGTCAGACAGATAAAAGAAGACTTTGACTATTCGACGCCTTAAGAGATAAGATAAACATCAAGTTGATATAAACCATAAAGTCGTTGTCTATATGACTTATGAAATCGTTATGAATACCAACAAGTCATTATAGAGAGCAAATCGTTGTATTCAATGAAGAAATCGTTATAGAGAGCAAATCGTTGTATTCAATGAAGAAATCGTTATAGAGAGCAAATCGTTGTATTCAATGAAGAAATCGTTATGAATACTGAAGAAATCGTTATAGAGAACAAATCATTGTATTCAATGAAGAAATCGTTATAGACACTTAGCAAGTTGATGTGTTCAATGAAGAAATTGTTATTAATACTTAACAAATTGTTATGAACTTTAAAGAAATCGTTGCGCGAAGCAAATCGTTATGAGCTCTAAAGAAATCATTGTGCGAAGCAAATCGTTATGAGCTCTAAAGAAATCATTGCGCGAAGCAAATCGTTATGAGCTCTAAAGAAATCGTTGTGCGAAGCAAATCATTATGATGACTTAAGAAATCGTTGCGATGAGCAAATCGTTACGATGAGCAAATCGTTATGATGACTTAAGAAATCGTTGTGATGAGCAAATCGTTACGATGAGCAAATTGTTATGATGACTTAAAAAATCGTTGTGATGAGCAAATCGTTAAGATGAGCAAACCGTTATGATGACTTAAGAGATCGTTGCGATGAGCAAATCGTTACGATGATCAAATCGTTATGATGACTTAAGAAATCATTGTGATGAGCAAATCATTACAATGGGCAAATCGTTATGATGACTTAAGAAATCGTTGCGATGAGCAAATCATTACGATGAGCAAATCGTTATGATGACTTAAGAAATCGTTGCGATGAGCAAATCGTTACGATGGGCAAATCGTTATGATGACTTAAAATGATATACATGAAGGAAATCATTGTGACTTTCAACAGAAGTCGATGTGGACTTAATGCTTCAGAAATATAATGCTCACCAATATTGGCTTGATTGACCTTGACCTTGGAGTATTTCTTGTACTTATGACTTAGAGAACTTTGATAAGGTTTTGTTAATTACCAAAATACATGTATATTTAAAAATTATGTAGGGACAGACTGATCCTCAAGATTCTCATTGATATCAATCAATTTTTTATTTTCAGTTTTCAAATCAAAATTTTCAGATTCAACCTGATCATGATCTTCTTTCAATTTAGAAACCTTGTTTCCATAGTTTCTGACTTCATTCTCCAAATTTTCATTCTCCATCTTCAATTTTTCATTTTCTTCATAGAATGCTTGAACATTATCAATTCTCATTTATTCTTCTCCATTTTTTTCTTTTAGATTCGTGTTTTGAGATTTTACCTTCTTAAATTGTTTGCACATTTGCTCATAGCATTCTATCAGTTCATCGTAGGATATGTCATTTTCTGAGTCAATATCAGATATTGATATATCAAATGGGTCTGAATCAGATTTTCCTGATTTTTTAGACTTTCTTGACTTTTCTGACAAATTTGATTCTTCAGATTCGTCTGAGTTGGGAAAGCTTTTTGAGCTGCCGTGAGCCATGAAGCATTTGTCATTGGTTTTATTACCTATCTTGCTTGTCTTCATAAAGGAGTCCTGCATTTTAGAAACATTGTCATCAAACCCAATAATCATAGGTCTATTTATGATACTTAAGAACTTAGCCATATTTCTTAGTATGCTTCAGATGATTAGACCAGTCAACAGAATATTGAGTCAGATCAACAAGTAATCAACTAGTTCAAACAGATCAAATGATGTTCCAAAAGATTAATCACAAGCAATCAGATTAGATCAGAATCAGATGAGCGATAAGCACGTAAAAATAGACCTGCCAAATCACAATAGATGAACAGACAACCCGCTCTGATACCAATTGTTAGGAATCAGAGCGATTCAGCACACAAAGATAGATCTCCAAAAACACAACCAAACAACAGAGAACCTGCTCTGATACCAATTGTTAGGATCAGATGTTCGGTGATGGCAAAGCTAGAAGGGGGGGGGGGGGGTTTGAATAGATTTGTAGCGGAAACTTAAGCAATTTAAAAATTACTTCGGATTAAAAGATCTACTCAATTAAAATTCCTCTGATCTGATGCAATGTGTGTGAGCAAACTAACAGTTAGTGTGTAGACGAAATCCCTATGCATGCATCTAGTGCAATATAGATCAAACCACAAATCAAACCACAGTGCACAAGGGATTTTTAGGTGGTTCGAAGATCACATCCAGTGACTCCTACGTCCACCCCTCACACAGTGAGGACACACTACTCAAGAACCGAGTACAACACACACACACACGAGCATAACGGCTCAACCACACACACACACGCATCAAGTCCAACAATAGATCAAATCCTCTAGCCTTGATCTGATCAACACACCACACACTATGATCTATATGCAACTCTTGTACAGATCACAAACCCCACACACTTCCACAAATGCCACGTACTGATCTCCAATCAGTACACACACACACAGATATATGACAGTAGAAAGAAAGAAGAGTTCTGAGTTAAAGATCAAATCCAGATGTGAACTCTTCGATGTAGTCGTCCAAAAAAACTTTAGGCTTCATTTTGATGTTGATCAGACGATGTAGATGAAGCTTGATTCATGGACAAACCGACTTCAACTCTGCTCGTGAGATGGACCTTCCTCGCACTGGATGAAGAGTTGAAGCAGAAAACAGGGGAACCTCCTTCTTCTTGTTCTTCACTTAGGGTTTTCTGTGTGGAGGCTCCTTGCATCGGATCTTCCTAAAACTTCAGTTGTCGACAGGCGATTTGCTGCTGTCAACAGCTACTGCATACTTCTAGTTTCCAGAACCTTGATGTTGATGGAAAATTAGCATCTGTCAACAGGCGATTTGCTGGTTGTCGACAGGCAGCATGTATCTGTTGACATGTGCATTTCATCTATCAATAGCTGCTGCTTTTTAAGTTCTTCCAACAACTTGTCTTGTTCTGACTTGTCTATCTGTCGACACATGCCTTGGGGGCTGTCGACACATGACCATTTGAAGCATATTTCTTGTTCTTTTGCACTTGGATTTTGTTGCTTGTCTTGTGTACATTCACACCTACATTAAAAGGCATTCTAAGTGAGATACAATGAATACATAAGTGACCATAAGAGCATTTTCGACTTGATCATTTGATTCATGTCTTTCTCATATTTATCATGTTTCCAACATTAAGACAACATCAATTATGTCACACATCATCAAAAACATTTAAGCACAAACATCACATATAAGAACCCAACATTATCACATGCACACCTTTTTTATTATGACAAAAATTTCAATTTATGCATATTGATGTTTCTCCCCCTTCTGGCAACATCCAAAAAGATAGTGAGTGCACACATGGTAAGATCCATGAGACAATGATGAAGAACTTGGTCAGTTTTAAAGAAATAATGTCTGGAGTTTAGTTCCTAGCACCCCTGAAATTTCTGTCATAGGTACAAGATGGGTGTTTAGGAATAAACTAAATGAAGAGGGCAAAGTGGTGAGAAACAAAGCTAGACTGGTGGCAAAAGGGTATAACCAAGAATGATATATCAATATCAAATATTGATATATCAAATGGGTCTGATACCAAATGTTGGGTTAACATGAGATTAAATGTTTTTGATGATGTGAATTCAATGAATGTTGTAATTGATGTTTGTACAATGCCATATTTGCTAAAGACATGAATGACATAACAAAGTGCTAAAATGATAACATATGTATTCATTATATCTTACTAAGATTGTTTTTCTTATATAGGTGTGAATGCATACAAGACAAGTACCCAAAGTCAACTTCAAAAGATCTTGAAAAAGGTTCCAAGACAGCACCTCTCGACAGCCAGGCAAGCTCCTGTCGACAGATGGATCATCCAAGAATATCAAAGGCACTGGAACAGCAACTGGGACAGTAGCCGTCGACAGCCCCAGGATATCTGTCGACAGATACTATCTTCTAGCAACCTTAACATTTCTGGAAAATAGATTTCTGCAGTAGCTGTCGACAGCAGCAAGTCGGCTGTCGACAGATCCAGTCTTCCAGCAACTTGAAGTGTTCTGGAAACCAGAGATCACTAGTAGTTGTCGACAACTATGAAGGGCCTGTCGACAGACGTAGTTTTAGAAAGATCCGATGGTCAGGATATGGTCCATATTTGGGTGATTCTTTTAAGCACGACTCTCCATGTTTGGACACCCATATATATAGATCATATAGAGCTAATTTCGCAGCAAGAAGCCACAATACCAAAACCCTAAGCAAAACTCAAGAGAGAAAGCTTCTCCATGTTGTTCTGCTTCAAGATTCCGTATAGAGCGAAGAAGAACCATCTTCCGAGCAGAGTTGAGGTCGGTCTGTCCATGACTCAAGCTTCTCCATCAACTTATCTACATTCAAATGAAGCTTTGAGTTCTTCTAGATGACCAACGACAAGAGTTCTTCATCTGGATTTGTTCTTTCATCTCAGAACTCCTGTCTTTTCCTATTTCTCATACTTCTATATGTGTGGTTGTGATTCAAGCATTCCTTGTGCTTGATCCACGTGGCTTATGTTGTTCTGATAGTGTGTTCACATCAGACAACGTGTGTATGTGAGTTATAGTGTGGAACTCGCTCATAAGCAATTGTTTCTGCGTGTGTGTGTGGACGTTGGACGTAGGATACACAAGTTGTGTAATCCGAACCACCTTAAATCATCGTGTCTGTGGTTTGAACATTTTACGTTGGATGATTGGTAGGCACGTTGGTCTTTCACATGCTAGATAAATTGTTGTTCCTTCTACTTACAATTAACACACATCTTGGTTCGATTCTAAATCTGTTTGAGATTTCGATAAGTCTGTATCTCCATCGAAAAGAAGGTCATAGTGTTTTCAATTGACAGTAATCTATTCAACCCCCCCTTCTAGATTACCATAATAGGCAATTCCGCACATCTTTCAATTGGTATCAGAGCGAGGTTTCTCTGATTTATTGCTTTTAAAGCTTGATCTTACGATCAGGAGATTCTCGATCTCATGGAATCTACAAGGGGTTTATGGCTGAGGGACACTCAGTGTCCAGGCCACCCTTCTTTGATGGCACTGACTATCCATACTGGAAAAATTGCATACAAGTATTTCTGAGAGCTCAAGACTTTGAGCTTTGGAAGATCGTCAGCAAAGGAGCATATGTGCTGCCTGAGGATGAAGACACGTGGACAAAGGACAATATTAAGAAAGGGACTCTCAAATGGAGCGCATTGAACATGATGCAGTACGCTGTACATCCTATGGAATATTCAAGAGTCTCCACATGCACCTCAGCAAAAGAGATGTGGGACAAGCTTGAACTCATCTACGAAGGTACGTCTGAGGTAAGGGAAACCAAAGCAAGCATGTTAGTATCTGAATATGAGATGTTTAAAATGAAAAATGAGGAAACCATATCAGATATGTTTGCAAGATTCATGTTAATAATCAATGGGCTGAAAGGTCTTAAAAAAGAATACTCAGAAAGTGACTTAGTTAGGAAGATACTTCGGCCTCTTCCATCCTCATGGAATACTAAGGCCACTGTCATTGAGGATTCTAAAGATCTTTCAAAGATGAAATTGGATGAATTGATTGGTTCCTTGATGACCTATGAAATAAACATAAAGAGGAAAGAAACTGAAGAAAATCCAAGAAAATCTATTGCTTTAAAAGCTTCCAACAAAAATTCCTCAAGTTCCAAAAAGGATGTGCAACAAGAAAGTGATGACAATGAAATGTCTAGTGATAGTGAGCACGATGAAATGGCTATGCTCACTAGACAATTCAAGAAATTCCTTAAGTACAAAAGGAAAGGCTCAGGTAACTCCAAATCTTTTCAAAAGAAAGATCTTTCAAATAAATTTGAGTCTAACAAGAAATCTGACATGATTGTGTGCTATGAGTGCAAGAAACCAGGGATATGAGAAGAAAATGCCCAGAGCTCAAGAAGAAGCTGAAGAAAGAAAAATACACCTTCAAGAAAGCCAAGGCAATGCTGGCAACTTTGAGTGATGAAGACGAAGACAAGGACTCACATGCAAACTCAGAAGATGAAGACATTCACTGCTTGATGGCAAGGAGTGAGGACTCCACTGAGGGAAATTCTTCCTTTGAGAACTTTACTGTTGATGAATGGGAAGAAGCATACACTGTGTTGTTTGAAAAATTCTGTGAGTTTAAGTCTGAAAATAAAGCACTTCAGAAAAAGATCAATTCAATTGTTCACAACACATCTAATGATGAAGAGATTGCAATATAAATAAACAAATTGAAATGATGAAAATTGACGAGGAAGCTCACAGTGAGGAAATGGATTGCATAAAAGTAAAATTACAAGAGAGTGAAAAAGAAAAACAAAGTCTAAGCAATTCCCTTGAAATTCTTCAACATGAAAATCAAGAGATTAAGAAAAAGTTGGAAAAAGCCAAAAATGATCTTAAAGGAAAATCTGAAGATCTAACAAGGGTTGTTAAGGAAAAGCAAAATCTTGACGTTATTTTGGGCTCAAATACTTTTGTTGCAAAACATGGAATTGGATACCAACCAGTAAAACAAAAGAAAGTTGGAGAGACGTTGATAACTTCCTTTGTTGATGATAGTCCAAGCACAAGCAAACAGGTTCCTCCCAAGTACAATAAAACTCAAACAAAGAGAAAGCAGCACCAACCAACCCAAAAGACTTCATCTGCCCAGCAAAATAAAAAGTTTGTCCACAGGCTCAAAGAGAGCTGTCGACAGGCCTGGAGATTTGCTGCTAAAGGACAGCCATCCAGGCAACCAAAGGGTAAATTCCAAATCAATGTTGTTCATCAAAATATTAAAACAACTGTTTTGAAAAAATCTTCATCATGCAATTTCTGTAAGAAACTTGGGCACAATGAAAAACAATGTTGGAATAACTCAAACAAATTGAAAGTCAAACAAGTTTGGATTCCAAAGCATTTACTTTTTGGCATGAATGAAAAATTGGGACCCAAAGTAATTTGGGTACCAAAACCTCTTGTCTGATCTATCCATGCAGGAATGCCTAGCAGCCCATAATCAAAACAAATGGTACTTGGATAGTGGCTGCTCAAGGCACATGACGAGTGACCAAGATAAATTCTGTTTGTTGGTGGAAAAAGATAGAGGTCAAGTTGTCTTTGGAGGTAACAGAAAGGGCCAAATAATTGGCACAGGTAAGGTAGGTAAGTATGCCTCTAACTCAATAGACAACATGTTATTAGTTGATGGTCTAGATCACAATCTACTCAGTATAAGCCAATTGTGTGATAAAGGCCGTAAAGTCATCTTTGAAACTAATGCATGTCAAATTGTTGATAAAGAAACAGGAAGCCTTAAGTTTTCTGGAAGGAGAGTGAACAACATTTATCTAGTTGATTTAGATGAACCAGAAAACAAAAATTTGTGTCTTGTTGCAAATAAACAGGATGAGTTGACTTTGTGGCATCGTAGGCTTGGCCATGCGAGCTACAATGTATTGCACAAGATCACGAAGCTGAAGTTGGTAAGTGGACTTCCTGACATTTCTTTTAATAAAAATGAAAGTTTTTGTGATGCATGTGCACAAGGAAAATAAACCCGGAAGTCTTTCAAATCAAAAGCACCGGTAATCACCTCAAAACCGTATGAATTGTTGCACATGAACCTGTTTGGACCTACAAGAACACTTAATCTCAATGGCAAACGTTTTGGCTTTGTCATTGTGGATGATTTCTCTAGGTTCACTTGGGTCAAATTTCTAGCTCACAAGAATGAAGCACTGAAAATCTTTGAAGAATTCTTTAATAAGATTGAGTATGGGAATGTTAATAAGATATACTCAATCCGCACTAGACATGGGGGAGAGTTTGATAACAACTCCTTTTCTGATTTTTGCACGCACCAAGGGATAGATCACATGTTCGCCTCTCCAAGGACTCTGGAACAAAATGGTGTAGTGGAGAGAAAGAACAGAACATTGGTGGAAATAACTCTCACTCTTCTGGTCGAAAGCCAACTCTCAAGGAGTTTTTGGGCAGAAGCGGTGAACACTTCATGCTATATACTTAACAGAGCCATGGTAAGACCTGTGATGAAGAAAACTCCCTATGAAATGTTAAAAGGTAAGAAACCCAGTATTGGGTATTTCAGGGTCTTTGGATCCAAAGTGTTTATACATAACAATGATAAAGTCGATTTAGACAAGTTTGAAGCCAAAAGTGATCCAGGTATTTTTCTGGGATACTCAGAACACTCTAGAGCATATAGAGTGTTTAATAATAAAAATTGAACTGTGGAAGAAACTCAACATGTTGTATTTGATGAGTATCATGCAAAGTCTAACAGTTCAAACTTACATAGGAATGATGATGTAGATGAAGGAACAATACTTGGGGAACAACAATAAGCAAAAGCAAAAAGAAATTCTCAAGTAGCACCGAAAACTAACAGTGGATATTTTCGCAGGTACAATGATGATGATGATGGTATACTTTTCAAAAAATAAGATGATGAATGTGAAGAAGATCCACAAGAGAAGAACCTGAAGGTGAAACTCCTCAAAAACAACCTTCACAAGATCACCTTCCTCAAGTTCAAGATCAACCTTGCCCTTCAACAATCACAAATGTGAGGTACTCCAAAGATCACCCACTTGATAATATGATAGGAGATGTAAATGATAAAGTTCAAACTAGGTCTCAGGTTAGAGAAACAGTTGAACAAGATCATTTAGCTTTTGTCTCTCAAGTGGAACCTAAAAATGTTGAAGAGGCTCTAAAAGAAAATTCATGGATTGATGCTATGCATTAATAAAGGGGGATTGATGCTATGCATTAACAAATGGCTAAGGTCCGGGGTTCCTTTTCAAAGTTCATCCAGCCACGTTACGTGGTCTTCGAGTCCCTGGAGGACATGTTTCCAGGTCTCCAGCCCCTGTTCGACACCCAGGGTTGGATAGAGTTTCTCTATTCTCACAAACGGTACTCTCCTGCTGCTGTGACCGAGTTCTTCGACAACCTGGAGAAGTCGGTCGTTGATGAGGTATTCTTCACCACGGTCAAGGGTACAACCTTTCAAATCTCTGCAAATCTTCTTTGTCGTGCTTTTCAAATTCCAAACTTAGGGGCAAACATACTTGTTAATCCTCCTTCTGCCTCTGACTACTATACCCTCATCACTCATCAACTCTACCATCCTAGTGTGGATCGTCTGAAACTCAATGCCAATACATTCCCTCCATTGAATCACCTTATTCATCACATCTTCACCACACTTGTTGTTCCGAAAGACGGAAGTAGGGAACTTGTCACTACAGTCCACAAATCCCTCTTCTATTACTTTCTTTGGACTGAGCAAATCAATCTCCCCTTACTTATGATTGATCTCCTCAATCAATGCTTTCGCAATTCTAAGAGGTCAATGCCATATGCTTGTCCGATCACATCACTTCTATTCTTCATTGGCATCCATATCCCTGATCATGAACTTGTCGCCGTGAAGTCACGCAGTGCATTTGATCTCACTGTCGTTCATCGCATGGGATACAAGCTTGTGGATGGGAGAGTCACAAGAACTCTCAAAGGTCAGGAACCAGATGTTGAAGAAGTGTTTGCTGACGATGAAGATGATGATGGTGATAATGAAGACTTCCAGGCAGAGCCAATGGATGCTCAGGGAGATGATGATTATGTTGATGCTGAAAACCAGGAACCCGCTCCATCTCTTAGAGATTTCATAGCTGGTCAGATGGCTTAAATGCAACTCCACTTCACCACGGGCTTTGAACGTCTCAACGCCCGTCTTCATCATGTTGATACGAGGATGGATGCATTGGCCGACACCCAAGTGGAGATTCAGCATAGGCTTACCAGGCTTTTTAAGGACTTTGTTGAATTTTGTCATCCAGCTGCTCCTGGGAATGATGATGTTTAGAGAGTCTTTGGGTTATCTAGGTCCTACTTTCTAGCTTTGGGTATTGGGTCACTTAGTCCTCAGGGTCAGTCTTGTCCTTTTCCATCTTTTGATTTCTCTGTATGTCATGCCATGGTACTCTTTTGTAACTGAGTGTAATGAATGATCAATGAATGAAAGCCTCCGTTCCTTTTCTTCTCTGTTATCCATGTGTGCATATTTTGACTTTTTAGATGTTGTCAAAAGGGGGAGAAACATCAATGTGCATAAGTTGTAATTTTGTCATCATCAAAAAGGGGGAGAATGTTGGGTTAACATGAGATTAAATATTTTTGATGATGTGAATTCAATGAATGTTGTAATTGATGTTTGTACAATGCCATATTTGCTAAAGACATGAATGACATAACAAAGTGCTAAAATGATAACATATGTATTCATTATATCTTACTAAGAATGTTTTTCTTATATAGGTGTGAATACATACAAGATAAGTACCCAAAGTCAACTGTAAAAGATCTTGAAAAAGGTTCCAAGACAGCACCTCTCGACAGCCAGGCAAGCTCCTGTCGACAGATGGATCATCCAGGAATATCAAAGGCACTGGAACAGTAATTGGGACAGTAGCTGTCGACAGCCCTAGGATATCTGTCGACAGATACTATCCTCCAGCAACCTTAACATTTCTGGAAAATAGATTTATGCAGTAGCTGTCGACAACAGCAAGTCGGTTGTCGACAGATCCAGTCTTCCAGCAACTTGAAGTGTTCTGGAAACGGAGATCACCAGTAGCTGTCGACAGCTATGAAGGGCCTGTCGACATATGTAGTTTTGGAAAGATCCGATGGTCAGGATTCCATATTTGGGTGATTCTTTTAAGCATGACTCTCCATGTTTAGACACCCATATATATAGATCATATAGAGCTAATTTTGCAGCAAGAAGCCATAATACCAAAATCCTAAGCAAAACTCAAGAGAGAAAGCTTCTCCCTGCTGCTCTGCTTCAAGCCTCCGTACAGAGCGAAGAAGAAGCAACATCCGAGTGGAGTTGAAGCCGGTCTGTCCACGACTCAAGCTTCTCCATCAACTGATCTACATTCAATCGAAGCTTGGAGTTCTTCTGGACGACCAACGACAAGAGTTCTTCATTTGGATTTGTTCTTTCATCTCAGAACTCCTATCTTTTCCTATTTCTCATACTTCTATGTGTGTGGTTGTGATTCAAGCGTTCCTTGTGCTTGATTCACGTGGCTTATGTTGTTTTGATAGTGTGTTCACATCAGACAACATGTGTGTGTGAGTTGTAGTGTGGAACTCGCTCATAAGCAGTTGTTTCAGCGTGTGTGTGTGGACGGTGGACGTAGGATACACAAGTTGTGTAATCCAAACCACCTTAAATCATCGTGTCTATGGTTTGAACATTTTACGTTAGATGATTGGTAGGCATGTTGGTCTTTCACATGCTAGATAAATTGTTGTTCCTTCTACTTACAATTAACACACATCTTGGTTCGATTCTAAATCTGTTTGAGATTTCGATAAGTCTGTATCTCCATCGAAAAGAAGGTCATAGTGTTTTCAATTGACAGTAATCTATTCAACCCCCCCCCCCTTCTAGATTACCATAATAGGCAATTCCGCACATCTTTCAATTATATGTGTATGTGTACTGATTGGAGATCAGTACGTGGCGTTTGTGGAAGTGTGTGTGGTTTGTGATCTGTACAAGAGTTGCGTATAGATCATAGTGTGTGGTGTGTTGATCAGATCAAGGCTAGAGGATCTGATCTATTGTTGGACTTGATCTAGCGTGTGTGTGTGTGGTTGAGCCGTTGTGCTCGTGTGTGTGTGTGTGTGTGTTGTACTCGGTTTTTTAGTAGTGTGTCCTCACTGTGTGAGGGGTGGACGTAGGAGTCACTGGATGTGATCTCCGAACCACCTAAAAATCCCTTGTGCACTGTGGTTTGATTTGTGATTTGATCTATATTGCGCTAGATGCATGCATAGGGATTTCGTCTACACACTAACTATTAGTTTGCTCACACACATTGCATCAGATCAGAGGGATTTTAATTGAGTAGATCTTTTAATCCGAAGTAATTTTTAAATCGCTTAAGTTTCCGCTGCAAATCTATTCAATTGGTATCAGAGTAGGTTCTCTGTTGTTTGGTTGTGTTTTTGGAGATCTATCTTTGTATGCTTAAAGGAAATAAACATCATCTGTTAATTAGGAGCACACACACGGAAGCAGAAAGAAGAGCGAGGCCATTGTGTATTGCTCTAGGTACAGTCCCAACACACACACAACTAGTACAAGTAAAAACAGGGGAAGAACAAGTCCCTTTGGGGCATACCCCGAGGGTGACATACACTGAGATGGGGAACCACTGCTAGCTAGGGGGGCCACGACTACTGCCCCTCCTCCTCTGCCCAGCGCACGCCCTGTCGCTACTGAGAAGTCTCACCTAGAAAAGGAAGGGATGAGCTTCACAACAGAAGCTCAATAGGGACTACCAATCTCCTACTGGCTCTAATAGGTAGACAAAACTATGTACTTAATTAAATGATAGTAGTTATATCTTCTACCTACAAACGGAAGTGCGGAAGCAAAACTACTAACTATATCAACGGTACGGAGAACACCACGGTCGGAACCTCTGTAGAACCTGCACGTCGTGACCACCACATGGCTGGCTACGCAGTAAGGGAGAACCCCTCCTGGACAAGAGACACTAGCTATGGAAAGCACTACCACTAGTCAATTGGCCAGGTGCATCCATTGACGTCTTATCCTCGACCCAGGTCCATGTTAGCCCTTTTGGTATGGCAGCAAGCTAACCTAGAGGGGGGGTGAATAGGTTTTTCTGAAATCTGAAATAGAAACTTAAACACAGAAATCAACACTTGAAGGTTTGGTTAGTTTAGTGTGATAAAGAGAGTAGTGCGGAAGCAAATAAACAATCACACAAAAGACACAAGGAGTTTATCCTGGTTCAGCCCTTCCCACATGGAAGTCCTACGTCCAGTCCCCAAGCAACTTCTTGGGATTTCACTAACCAAGGGTACAGTCCCCCTTAAGGACACTACAACACCCAGCACCCCAGCTGGTCTTCTTCTCTTTCCCGGGCAAGAAGGCAGCCTACTTCTGTTACAGGTAAAGAAGCCAACATCTTGGAACAAACCCCAGTGCGGTTCTGCTAGACACAAACCCCTAGCTAGGTTCTACACTGTATACAGTCCTACAGCTGGACAGAAGTCTTTCTTAGAAAAGAAAGAACAAAGCTGAGAGTTTGAACAAATAAAAACCAACTAAAAGAACTCTCAGCAAAAGACTCTCTCCCCAGATTACAAAGATGCACACACAGAGAGTGAAGAGAGGAGAAGGAGCTTGAAGCTTGAGGGCTTCAGATGTTTGAACACTTCTTCTTGGGTTCAGGCTCTTTCTCTCATTTCCTTTGAGTGTATGTGGAGTTGAGCTTCTTCCCGGATGTACACTCTTGAAAAAATCTTCAGGAAAGCTATGTACTTTTTCAGCCTTGCTTTATCTTTTATATGAGCAATTTAAATAAATCCGTTGGAGTTCTAGTCGTTGCTCATCTTCTCTTTCTTCTGATAATTTGTGGTCTACGAGGTCTGCAAGCATAGAAAAAAAGTGTTTAGATAAAAGAGTGTTTCTGTCAAAAAGGTTCATACCTTTATGTTTCCTGATGCCACCCAGAAGTGGTAAGTAATCTCTCTTTTGTTGGCAGGAGAGAAGAGATCTAGAAAGATAAGCAAAAAGATCTCCTGTCAGAAAGATAGAGGATTACACAAATCAAGAATATTGACTTTTTCACTAGATGCCAAAAGGCACTTTGAAATATAAAGGAAATCTATGTTTTTACAAAGAAATCCATGTTTTACAAAGGAATCGATGTGAGAGGTCTGTGTGAGTTACAAATGAATCCTTATGAGAAGTCTGTGTGAGTTACAAAGAAATCCTTATGAGAAGTCTGTGTGAGTTACAAAGGAATCCTTATGAGAAGTCTGTGTGAGTTACAAAGGAATCCTTATGAGAAGACTGTGTAAGTTACAAAGGAATCGTTATGAGAAGTCTGTGTGAGTTACAAAAAAATCCTTATGAGAAGTCTGTGTAAGTTACAAAGGAATCCTTATGAGTTACAAAGGAGTCTGTGTGAGTTACAAAGGAATCCTTATGAGAAGTCTGTGTGAGTTACAAAGGAATCCTTATGAGAAGTCTGTGTGAGTTACAAAGGAATCCTTATGAGAAGTCTGTGTGAATTACAAAGGAATCCTTATGAGAAGTCTGTGTGAGTTACAAAGGAATCCTTATGAGAAGTCTGTGTGAGTTACAAAGGAATCCTTATGAGAAGTCTGTGTGAGTTACAAAGGAATCCTTATGAGAGTGAATCGTTATGAGAGTCACTTATCGAATCCTTATGAGAGCGAATCCTTATGAGAGCGAATCCTTATGAGAGCAAATCGTTATGAGAGCGAATCCTTATCAGAGCGAATCCTTATGGGAGCGAATCCTTATGGCAGTGAATCCTTATGGCACTTTGAACTGAAATCGATGTATATTGAATGTACATCGATTTATGTGTTTAGTGCAAATCATTACGGTAATAATGTTATAAATTTATATTTATTAGAAAATCATGATATTTAATTTATTATTAGAAAATCATGATATTTAATTTATTATTAGATAAATCATGGTATTAAATATATTTAATATTCAATTAATCACATAAATTTATATTTATTAAGAAAAACATGATATTAAATTTTTTTAATAATAATTAATTAAACATAAATTTTGTTATCACCAAAATAAAAGGGTAAAATATAGGAGTGGTTCAACAATCTCCCCCTTTTTGGTGATGACAAAATTTATGAGAATTTTCTAACAAAAATACGTAAAGCATAGAAAATACAGAAAATTCACAGATAATGCATATCATGCATACTCTCCCCCTTTTTGTCACAAACCAAAAAGGAAGGTTCTTACCATTGCATTCTCTCCCCTTTGTGAAAGAAATTCTTACCATTGAGGGGTTCAACAATGATTGACATAAATGAATAACTCCCCCTTAGTCTGTGCTCCCCCTGAGTGAGAGATTCCGCTTGAATGGGACTTGAAAATAATTGTTAGTAATATTAAAATTTACAAATAAATTAATGACTACTCCCTCTTCAGATATGAGATGGATGAAGAGCTGGCAGTCACCAGTGCCTTGAGCATCCTTTGTTCCTGATGCTCCAAGGCCATCCTGCAAATAAACTATTCAGAAGTAGGTACCCAAATCTTTTTGGGTCCTTGATGGTTAGATGCATAAAGATATCCTTTCGGAATCCATACTAGGTGCTTTATTGTGCAGGTGTTTACTGTGTGTCCTAATTTATTACAATGAGAACAACAATGAATGTAAATTATTTTGTTGTTCTTATTATCTTTGTACTGTCTGTTTAGAACACAATTTTTGGAAACATTTTCCTTTACAGGGGCCTTTTTCTGATGCATCTTGGTTTCTTTTACAAATTTTGGTAATGGATATTTTTCAGGAATTATGACATGTTTTTCTTTTTCAGGAGGTATGTAACCAAGCCTTTGTTTGTTATTTCCAGATTTTGATCCGTTTAAGCATAGGGCTAAAGATGTTTTTCCTTTAGTTAATTTTCTAACTGATTCTTTTAAATACAGATTTTCTTCAGTTAGAGTTTTTAATTTTTCTTCTAACTCTAATTTTTCATTCTCCTTATTTTTTAAGTATTCATCCAAAAGATAAATGTTATCTTTACTATCCTTTAATTGTTTTTCTAGTTGCTCCAATTCGGATTTAAGATCAGAATTGTGTTTTCTAAGCAAATAGTGTTGTTTTTCAGATTCTTTAATTCTTTTACAACATTTTTATGTTTTTCATATAGTTCATTAAATACTTCTTCTAAGTCTTCAGATTCTGATCCTGAATCTGTGCAAGAATCAAAAGATGAGTTAGGATGTACCTCATCTAGTCCTACCATGAGGGCTAGATTTACCTGCTCTTTCTCTGATTCTGAGCTTGATGATTCTGAGCATGTGGTCTCTTCATTTTCCCAAGCAGCCGCCATGACTATTCCTTTGAATTTCTTGTGCTTCTTTTTGGGTTTTTCATTTTGACCAGTCTTCTTGAGTCTTGGACAATCCGGTCTCAGATGTCCAGGTTTTCTGCATTCATAGCAACTAGTTCTTTCTCTTTTCTGTTTTTCTTTTGAATCCTTTTCGATCCATTTTTCTTCTTCTTGAAAATTTTCTGAAGCTTGGACAGAACTTCATCTACGTCACTGTCTTCAGAATCTGCATTTTTGGAGCTAGAAGAAGAAGTGGAAGGAGCAGCTACAACCTTAAGAGCATTAGTACATTTCTTCTTAGATGAGCTTTCAGACAATCGCTCCATATTTATTTCATGTGCCATGAGAGAACCTATTAAATTATCATTGACAATTTGGTTAAATCATGGGCCTCTTCAATAGCAGTTACTTTAGGTGTCCATGAAATAGTTAAGGACCTAAGTATTTTTCTAACAGTTTCCTCATCAGAAAGATTTTTACCAAGAGAGCTTAGACCAACTACTATACTTGAAAAGCTATTATACATTTGGGTGATATTTTCATTTCGAAACATTTTAAATTGCTCATATTGTGAGACAAGAATATCTATTCTAGTTTGTTTTACTTTATCTGTTCCTTCATAAGTTATCTGCAGTTTATCCCATATTTCTTTAGCAGATTTACATGCAGATACTCTACTAAATTCTTTTTTAGATAAAGCACAACATAAATAGTTCTTAGCTTTAAAGTTTAAAGATAGTTTATTTTTATCAGCTATTGTAATAGCAGTAGTGCCTGGAACAGGAACAACAACAAAATCACCTACCTCTATTACCTGCCACAGATCGAAGTATGTGTCCCGAATGAAGCATTCCATTCTCATCTTCCAATATTGGTAGTCCTCTCCATCAAAGAATGGAGGTCTGGTGACTGATTGACCTTCAGCATATCCTTGAGCTGCCATGGATCTTCTCTAAGATCGTTAGATCTTCTTGATAGATCAGAGAACCTCTCTCTGATACCACTTGTTGGCCTTTTTGGTACGGCAGCAAGCTAACCTAGAGGGGGGGTGAATAGGTTTTTCTGAAATCTGAAATAGAAACTTAAACACAGAAATCAACACTTGAAGGTTTGGTTAGTTTAGTGTGATAAAGAGAGTAGTGCGGAAGCAAATAAACAATCACACAAAAGACACAAGGAGTTTATCCTGGTTCGGCCCTTCCCACATGGAAGTCCTATGTCCAGTCCCCAAGCAACTTCTTGGGATTTCACTAACCAAGGGTACAGTCCCCCTTAAGGACACTACAACACCCAGCACCCCAGCTGGTCTTCTTCTCTTTCCCGGGCAAGAAGGCAGCCCACTTCTCTTACAGGTAAAGAAGCCAACCTCCTGGTACAAACCCCAGTGCGGTTCTGCTAGACACAAACCCCTAGCTAGGTTCTACACTGTATACAGTCCTACAGCTGGACAGAAGTCTTTCTTAGAAAAGAAAGAACAAAGCTGAGAGTTTGAACAAATAAAAACCAACTAAAAGAACTCTCAGCAAAAGACTCTCTCCCCAGATTACAAAGATGCACACACAGAGAGTGAAGAGAGGAGAAGGAGCTTGAAGCTTGAGGGCTTCAGATGTTTGAACACTTCTTCTTGGGCTCAGGCTCTTTCTCTCTTTTCTTTAAGTGTATGTAGAGTTGAGGTTCTTCCGGATGTACACTCTTGAAAAAATCTTCAGGAAAGCTATGTACTTTTTCAGCCTTGCTTCATCTTTTATATGAGCAATTTGAATAAATCCGTTGGAGTTCTAGCCGTTGCTCATCTTCTCTTTCTTCTGATAATTTGTGGTCTACGAGGTCTGCAAGCATAGAAAAAAGTGTTTAGATAAAAGAGTGTTTCTGTCAAAAAGGTTCATACCTTTATGTTTCCTGATGCCACCCAGAAGTGGTAAGTAATCTCTCTTTTGTTGGCAGGAGAGAAGAGATCTAGAAAGATAAGCAAAAAGATCTCCTGTCAGAAAGATAGAGGATTACGCAAATCAAGAATATTGACTTTTTCACTAGATGCCAAAAGGCACTTTGAAATATAAAGGAAATCTATGTTTTTACAAAGAAATCCATGTTTTACAAAGGAATCGATGTGAGAGGTCTGTGTGAGTTACAAAGGAATCCTTATGAGAAGTCTGTGTGAGTTACAAAGGAATCCTTATGAGAAGTCTGTGTGAGTTACAAAGGAATCCTTATGAGAAGTCTGTGTAAGTTACAAAGGAATCGTTATGAGAAGTCTGTGTGAGTTACAAAGGAATCCTTATGAGAAGTCTGTGTGAGTTACAAAGGAATCCTTATGAGTTACAAAGGAGTCTGTGTGAGTTACAAAGGAATCCTTATGAGAAGTCTGTGTGAGTTACAAAGGAATCCTTATGAGAAGTCTGTGTGAGTTACAAAGGAATCCTTATGAGAAGTCTGTGTGAGTTACAAAGGAATCCTTATGAGAAGTCTGTGTGAGTTACAAAGGAATCCTTATGAGAAGTCTATGTAAGTTACAAAGGAATCCTTATGAGAAGTCTGTGTGAGTTACAAAGGAATCCTTATGAGTTACAAAGGAGTCTGTGTGAGTTACAAGGAATCCTTATGAGAAGTCTGTGTGAGTTACAAAGGAATCCTTATGAGAAGTCTGTGTGAGTTACAAAGAATCCTTATGAGAAGTCTGTGTGAGTTACAAAGAAATCCTTATGAGAAGTCTGTGTGAGTTACAAAGGAATCCTTATGAAAAGTCTGTGTGAGTTACAAAGGAATCCATATGAGAAGTCTGTGTAAGTTACAAAGGAATACTTATGAGAAGTCTGTGTGAGTTACAAAGGAATCCTTATGAGAAGTCTGTGTGAGTTACAATGGAATCCTTATGAGAAGTCTGTGTGAGTTACAAAGGAATCCTTATGAGAGTGAATCGTTATGAGAGTCACTTATCGAATCCTTATGAGAGCGAATCCTTATGAGAGCAAATCGTTATGAGAGGGAATCCTTATTAGAGCGAATCCTTATGGGAGCGAATCCTTATGGCAGTGAATTCTTATGGCACATTGAACTGAAATCGATGTATATTGAATGTACATCGATTTATGTGTTTAGTGCAAATCATTACGGTAATAATGTCATAAATTTATATTTATTAGAAAATGATGATATTTAATTTATTATTAGAAAAGTCATGGTATTAAATATATTTAATATTTAATTAATCACATAAATTTATATTTATTAAGAAAAACATGATATTAAATATTTTTAATAATAATTAATTAAACATAAATTTTGTTATCACCAAAATAAAAGGGTAAAATATAGAAGTGGTTCAACAGTCCAAACCTCAATGTCTCGTCAGAGTGAAGCAGGAACACAAAGTACACAATAGTATCCGCCATAGTCTGGCCGGACTACGGTCCCATGCCTGGCCTCTCTAGGTGGTTCCGGGACCACAAAGAGCGAGGCAGTGAGAAATGGACTAGCTGGACTGCACCGGGAAGAACTCCCAAAATGACCTCGGCAACCCAGACCAACCACGAGAGCTCTGCAAATGACTCAACGTCGCTGTCCTAACCACCGTTTTCCCCTCCGCTCCAAAGTCCATGACTCGAGCACGCCCACCGCCCGGAGTACTCCCTCAATAGGTGCGTGGGAATGGGGGTCCCAGGCAATGGTAACAACCTCTCTCATGGGACAAGCCCTCAAGTGTCGAGCACCGGCGAATGACTAGTGTAGGACCATACTAGGGAACTAGCACTGGTGCCACAGGTACAGTAAGAAGCGGAAACGGCGAAGACTCCACAAAAACATGGAACTTCGCATGACCTACTTGTCTCTACTGTAGTCGTGACGCATCAGCCGTCGCGACCATGTCACGACGCCCAGACCTGTCGTGGCGGCCCAAGCTGTCGCGACCTTATCATGACACCCAAGAGCATCGTGATGATGTCGCGACGGCCTTGCCGGTCGCGACATCATCTCGACCTCTATAGCAGTCGCATCTTTAGCCGAGGAGGGGGGGTTCCGGGACGATCCTCCTGAAGACTACCCCAAATTCGATACATTCACAACCACAAGGGGGAGAGGAGCATGCTAAACGTGTAGGAAAGCTTATAAACAATACAAACCACCCTCAAACCCCACAAAATATGGATTTACAAGGAATCTACGCTCGATGGAATCCTCACTCACACGAGCATGATCCTCACGCTCCCACAACCCCAACCCACGAGAAACCACAATCTCAAGGGGGAAGGGAGCATGCTAGGGTGTGAGGAGTCAAGGGTCCCTACCTCCAAGAGTAGAGTGGACCCGTTGGGGACTTCACGTCGGAATGGCCACCTCCTCCTCGCTCCAAGCTCCACGATCACGCCGTCTGCACGAACGGGGCGTCACCCTCCACTACGAGCACCTCAAGCACACTGAGAAACCACTGGAGAAGAGAGAACTCAGAGGAGGAAGAAGAAGGGGGAAAAAGAGGAAGGAAAGGGAGAGAGGGGGAAATGGGGCGCAGCCCTTAGTTTTAAACTGATGGGCCCCAAAACGCGACCGGTCAGGCTGGCGCGACACTAACCATGTCACGATGCCCAGGGCATCACGACCTTGTCACGACCGCCTGCCTCGACGCGGCCCCAAAAGCAGTCAAACCTCGAAGATCGGGAAATGAGAACGCGACGGCTGACCAAGTCGCGTCAACACTGTACGCACCTGACACCCGAAAAAGTCGTTCTAATAGATAGGGAAACGGTTAAGTTGGTCAGAAAAGCAATTGTGACACCTTCAAAGCCGTGACAAGAACGCGACGCCCACCCCCATCGCGACCAGGTCACGACAGCCAAGTGCGTCGTGTCTCGAAGCTTGTCGCGATGGGCTCCCGTGGAGCGACCATGCCGTGACTAGGGTGCCTATCGTGACCCTGAGGATGGGGCCAAGGGCTCAAGAAGGCCAGGTCTTACATCCCACCCACCTTAAGAAATTTCATCCTTGAAATTAAAAGAAACTCAGTTTCAACAGGAAGCAACGCAAAAGGGAAAACGACATACCGGTCACTCAAACAAATACGGGAACTGCTCTCTCATTTCATCCTCATGCTCCCATGTGGCCTCGCCACCAACGAGGTTCTCCCAGACAACCTTGACCAGCAGAATCTACTTCCTGCGCAACTACTGCACTCTACGGTCCACAACTCTGACCGGCTACTTTAGCACTAACAAATCTGGCGCTATCTCAAGCTGCGAGTAGTCCAACACGTGCGACAGATATGCAACGTACCTTCTGAGCTGCGAAATGTGAAAAACACTGTGCACGCCTGCCAACTCTACCGGAAGACTCAACCTGTAAGCCACCTCGCTGATCCTCTCTGTAATAGGGAAAGGCCCGATATATCTAGGAATGAGCTTTCCCTTCCTGCCAAATCTCATAACACCCTTGGTCGGCAAGACCCGCAATAACACCAAGTCACCCAAGCTGAATTGCAACAGCCTCCTACGGATATCTGCATAGCTCTTCTGTCTGCTCTGTGATGCCCGAAGTCTCTACCTGACTAAGATGATTGTTTCTACACACTACTGCAGCATCTCTGGTCCCAAAAGTTGCCTCTCACCGACCTCGAACCAGTTAAGGGGTGTCCTGCATGGGCAACCATACAAGGCCTCGTATGGTGCCATTCCGATGCTCGAGTGATAACTGTTGTGTAACACCCCAGAATTTTTATTTATTGAAAAACCATGTGTAATAAAGTTATTAGACTTAAACAATAGTCATAAATTGAAAAAAAAAAATATTTGTGTATAATTAGCGGTAATGAACGTTACCCCAATGTCGTACATTGAAGTGCACGCTCCCACAGGGCGACACTGAAAAACGACAATGAAATAAAAATCTAAGAACATCATAATTTCCAGAAAAATGTAGAGAAGTCAGAAATGTAATTATCCGAATTTTTCGACGTACGGATTTCGAGATTAAGCCGACGCGACTATTTTTTGGGTGATTTTTCACCTACTGTAAAATAAAATCTAAAAATTAAACTAAAATCACTACAATTTGTAAAACCATCACATTAGGTTATGGTTGAGATTTGAACTCAAACGGACACCATTTGGATGTGTTTGCATAGTGATCATTGGACCAGTTGAATTATGGGTCAATTACGGTAAGCCATTTTTTGGGATTTTCTGATGGGTTACGTGGAAGGCCCTTAAAGAGCCACCACACTTGGGAATGGCTATGATTATTACTGAATGCGTGTAGACATGGTAACTTTGCATGGTCTACGTGTTAAAACATGGTTTAAAAGACTTCTTACCATGCCACGTTAACCACCAACGTGTTTGTGTGCATGGAGATCTCTAGGCATATAAATACACCCCAAGAACCTTCGTAGCTATGTTTCTGAAACTTTCTACTGATATGCTGCTGCTATTGTGCTGAGTGATCTCATGATTAGAGGTAGTTTTGGAGTGCTAAATCTTGTGCAGAAGCAGTTTTAGTGTAAACTGTTGTCTCTCTCTCCTTCGTGCAACTTGTTCTTGTCCAAGCTTTTATTAGAACTATTGCATGAAAAAGCCATCTTAGAGGCTGCCACTGCTACAACAACAAGCTTTGTCCGTGTAACTCTCTACTTGAGATCTTTTACTCTTCTTCTTGGGAAGCTTCATATTAGAAAGGTAGGATTCAATTCCTAAATCTCTTACTTTCCACCTTTGGTTCCATTGTTTAAAATAAATCTACCTTGTGTCTGTTACTATGTAAATTCTGAGAATATGTTCATGATAGAACTATATTCTCCAACATGTTTTAGTTAGTTTTAATCCATGAGAGTTCATAGATTGTTCCTTCCTTCCTTCAACTTGATCAAAATCTGAAGTTTTATCAATGCACTTGTGTAGTGGAGACAGAACCATGATGGTTCTTTCTTCTTGTGGAATTGATTTATTGAAAGATCATGAAGGTCTTAAGTGTGTGACCTTGATAAGTAATTAGTGGAAAAGAGAAGAGAGTTTAAGAGAAAGATTTTCCATTCCATTCTCCTTGAACTCTCCTTTCAATTTGTCCTTTTAAAGAATCAATCGAATGAACCACATTCCATGTTTTTATCTTTCATTCTCTTGTCATGATAGGTTCAGGTTTGAGGCTAAGATTATGTTTGGATTAAGTCCTAATCATGTTAGGAATGATAGAGGGGTTTTTTAGTATCATTTATAGTTGATTTAAAATCATTTCTGAAAGTTTGAGCAAGATCTGTCGACAGACGAACACCTGGCTGTCGACAAGAACTCATAGCCAGAAACCTGAATTTTTCACCTGTAGGGATCTGTCGACAGATCCATTTCTTGCTATCGACAGATACATATAGAACTGAAGTCCTGATGTCTGGAAAGCCAGATCTGTCGACAGCACCCTTGTGCATGTCGACAGATGACAACAGTGCATGTGTTTAGCCTTTGTTCTACTCTACTTCTTGATACAAATCCTACCCAATTGTACCAACCATTAGTCCATCTATATATTGAGGTTTTTATTATGGTTTTACCTACTAAACTCAGTTGTGAACCTTTCATTCTATTATGAGTAATTTCTTCAAAGTTCCAAACAAATTGTTCTTGTGAGATTCGTAAATTCTGAAACTAGTGAAGGAACAGAGTTCCTTAATTCTTGGGTGTGATTCTTGAGTGGATCCTTGTGTACCTTGATTCATTACAAGGATAAGTGTAACGTCGCACGTTTTCCGGATCCCCGTGGATCCAGGTTTAGCGGGTTTGGTGGCCAATGTGAGGCCCATTAGTGTTGTGTGTTTCTTATTAGATCCTTACCGGGTTTGGTTATGGGTCTGTGTTGGTGTTCAGTACGCAGGACATCAACAGTGCGTTGGCGTCCAGGTGGGTGACGTCGACTTTGTGTTGGCGGCTATGGGTTTCCGTTGACATGGTTTTAGCGTCCATCGATGTGGACGTCTATCATGGTTCTAGTGTGTTCCGTTGAATAAACTTGGTGGCCAAAGATGTGGACGCCTAGTTGGGTGGCGGTTGGGTTAACGACACAGAGGTTGACGTAAACCTGACGCACTTGTGTTTTTAGGGCTGACCCGAGCCCTTTTCCTTCCCCACTCTCTCCCCTCCTCTTCGCCCACCTTCACTCTTGAGCTTCTTTACGAGTTCTGGTGGTCGACGGGAGTACGAGGGGCAGCCGTGGTGCGCGCGGTAGCGGCAAATCAGGCGGGGAAAGACGAATTGGAGCGCGGTGTTCGCGGAGTGTTCCTCGGGTTTCGGCGTGATTCAAGGTTTTTCGGGAGTTTAATCGTGTTTCTGAGGTAGGGACTGGACCCCTAGATTCCTCATGGTTGATTGGTTATGGTTTGTTTGAATAGATTGCATGTTAATTGAATTTTTGGGATTAAGGGTTCATCATGCCGGGAAATTGGGTGGTTTGATCGATCCAAGTATTGGATCTTGCTTCTCTGGTTTAATTATGGTATATACATGTAAGGGGGAGTGTTTCCCCTTGTTTTTATATTGTATTTATGGCTAGATTGCCCGTGCAATCGGCCTAGAGTCATTTTGTGTGTTCTGGCGGGTTCTGCAGTGAAGATCTTGACGTCAACATCGGTTGACGCAGAGTTCTTCATTGGGAGATTAACGGCTAGGTATCTAGCCGTTGATTGTGGGTAAACGGCCAAGTGGTGGTCGCTTACTTGGTGTTGACGGCAAGGGACATTGTCGTCTATATCCTTTAGACGGCAGTCGATGTTGCCGCCAACCTGTGCATGTGTCAGCACTGTCTGTTTTACGTGTTTGTGTGTGCATGGCGATGACCGGTTTGAGCCAGTGCACTTGTTACGCTCTTGGAGCATACTGCTCATGTAATGGGCATGTTTTACGTGAATGATGTGTGATGTACGTAGTGGTTTAAGTATGTGTATATTGTCCATGTGTTGGATATCTTGTTTACGTAGATAATGTGAGATATATTCGTCGTGAAGTATTATACACGTGATATCTACAAGGTTTGGATGACATGTATATGGTTTGTGTGTTCATGGCATACCGTGCGTTATTGTGGTTAATAATTAGTAAGGTCAGTCTGTGTGTTGTGGCGATGAGGTTCACGTCTGAACCTAGCCTTGATCCTTTAGGATCTTTTATAGGTTATTCTGGATGGATAATTAGTAAAGTGTAAGTATGATTATGATATAAATATTGTGGCCAATGTTTAATGTGACCTCTACTGTCACAAGATGTTCAATGATAGGCCAAGTATGATTGGCTATCGTGATTTATATGTGTGTCTGTGTGAATTAGCTTGGAGGTCACCGTGTGACCAATGACAAACTGTGGTGTTATCATTAATATGGTTAGTGTATGTAGTTGTGCAAGTTAGCTTGTGAGTCACAGGGTGACTAGGACAAGCTATCCTTAATGGTAATTTGTGTACCGTGATCGATAATAGAAAGTGTTTGTGTATATATCGTGGTTTGAGCTTGCCAAGTGTGGTGGTCCGTCGCCTATTCTGGAATGCCTCTCTAGTCGGGTACCCCAGGTTCTTTGTGAGCCAGGCACGTATGTTTGTTGTGCTCAGGGTTTGTCCCGGTACAGTGTGGTACCGTTGAGGTCTGTGTCGTCTTCCTGGACACCCTCACTCCTGTGTTTGAGTTGTACGTCCGGCTGAGGGAAAGACGACAGTAGGGCAGCGGCTTGTGTTGGTGGGTGTGCAGTCGCTTGTAGCGCGCTCGTAGTTGGGGGTACGGAGCGGCAGTTGGACCTTTCGTGTGGTGTTGGTTGGTCTCCACAGTTGTTTGACTTGTTCTCGTGGAGCGGCAGTTGGACCTTTCGTCCGTGACTGTGAGGCTGAGAGGTTGTTCTTGTGTTGTATTGTTCGGGTTGGATACTGGTCTGATCAGCCAGTAGACGCTTCCCGTGTGGTGGCGTTGTTCTTCGCGATTCGTGCTTTGTTAGCTCCAGTTGTGGTTGTGGTGACGTCGTTCCTTTCCGACTCGTGCTTTGCCACTGGCTCTGGTTCTTGAGTTTGTGACTTGTAGTCGAGGTTTGTCTCGTTCAAGGTGTGCCCTGGTGTTGGCACAGTTGTGACTGCGATTGTGGCTTGTGGTGTGCCCGAGTGGTGGCACAGTTTCAGCTATAGATGGTGAGTATTGACTCACCACAAATGTGGTTTAGTTTGCTATGGTGTGCCCTGTTACGGCACTGGTTTACTTGCGGTTTCTGTGCTGGTGCCTTGTGGTAATAGGTACTTGTACCCTGTGTGGGTAATGGTTTGTGGTGGCACGTCGTATACCAGTCTTTTTGGTGTTGACGTGGAACTGTGTTTCATGGAGGTCGTGTGGTGTGACCTTCCACACAATGTGCTTCACCCTCCCTCAGGTAAGCTACCGTATATGGTTTTCATGTGTGATGGATTGGCCCGCTGTAGCCGATCATGTTACTTGGTGTATGTGGTTTCTGACATATTGTGTTTTGGGTATAAAGGACCAGCTTTTGGTTAGCAGCTCTGTTACCCACGTACTTGAGATTTGCCTGTGAAGCTTATAGCCTAGGCAGTGATTTGCTTGTGCGGCTTATAGCTTAAATGATTGGTTGTGACTGTGGTGTGCCTATGAGGCTTGCGGCCTAGACATTTCAGTTGTTGAGCGGACTAGCCTGTGATTCCTCTTTCTTTATAAGGAATATGCATTTATTTATTAATTACTGTTTAAAGTGTTATTTAAATATAAATGTTGTGAGCATGAAATGGTTTGGCTATTGGTGCTGCCAGTGAGACCCATTGGGGTTGAGGTGTTCGTGGTTACGGTGTTATTTTGGGTAGTCCCTACTGAGCCAGTGACTTGTTGAGGCTCACTCCCCTACAGTTCTTTTCAGGGCTTGCCGAGTGTTTGGCTTGCAGCGGCATTGTGTCAGACTTGTACCACCAGCAGTTGTGTAGTAGTTAGTGTTGTGTGAGCTTGTGCTCCCTCGGGGTATGCCCCAGATAGTTGTACTTTTTAATTGGACATGTATTAATGTAATGGGACAGTTGTAAATTGTTATATGCAGGTATGAGCACATGTACTTTCTTATGTCTTATATTGTTGTGGTTTGTCTTTTATATTCTTACTGGACACTTGTAACGTCGCGTGCCTTTCGGATCCATGCGGATCATGTGTGTGTTGGTTGTGTAGGCCGTTGTGAGGCCAATGTGAGCTAGTTGTGTGGAATGTGTGATGTGAATGTGTGGCTTAAACAGGTGAAGAGCAGGGTTGGTCCTGAAATGAAACAGGACCTGCTGCTGTTCAGTTGGAGTTGGCGGCCAGGGGTGGCCGTTGACTGGTTGGCGTCCAGGTTAGTGGACGTTGACTGCTTGAACTTGGTGGCAGTAGATGTGGACGCTAAGGGTGGCGGTTACTGTTGGCGGCATAGGGGTTGACGCCAACCTGAGAATTCTGCAGGTTATAGGCTCACCCGAGAGCAGTTCTCTCAGCTCACTCTCTTTCCCTCTTGCCCCAGCTTGCTGCCCCCGTGTCTCTGAAGCTTCTAACAGGTTCCGAAGAGTGGTTGGACGATCGTAGAACGCGTGGCGTCGCCGAATTGCGCGAGGAAACGCCATATCGTGGTGCAATTCCCGTGGGAGCTCGTGGAGGGCTCGGCGTGAACCGGGAGATTGTGGAAGGTTCTAGCGTGTTCTGAGGTAGGGGACGAACCCTGGTAGCTCCGTAGAAACATTAAAACATAACAAACCCACTTGAATCAGCATGATAATGCGTTTTCGGATCAAGTTGCACCATGCGGGGTCTAATGGGTGGTTTGAGTAGTTTAATGTACGAAGTATGTTGTAATGGATTGTATTGGGTTCTGGCATGCTAAAGGAACTGCATTTGTATATTTTTCTGTAGTTAGAACGGTTAGAAAACCCGCAGAGCCGGATTAGGGTTTCTGCAGGGTATAAGGCCGGAGAACTTGGTGTCAACATCGTTTGTCGCCAAGCTCCTCAGCCAAGTTGTTAACGGCCAGATCCCTTGCCGTTGACTTGTTGTAAGTGGTAATCGATGTTGCCGCCTAATGATTATAAACAGAAATGACTAATTACAGCATTTATTGATAATGCATGTGTGTTGACACATGAGGTGCACTGAGTGCACTTGGTTCTCGTGTTTAGCATACAAGGTATGCAATTAGTTGCTTACTTCAGTGACTGCGTGTTGTTTACGCGAGTCAGTTGGGTTCACGTGTAGTGGACCATGGTTACTTGTGGTTTACGTGAGGTTTCACGTGGTTTGTGTGTGACGTGCACGTGGTTTTGTGTACGTGGCGAGTAGTACGACGCCTACCGTGGTTACCTCTCCAGTTGGGTGCCCCAGGTTCTTTGTGAGCCAGGCTGTTAGCTCGGGGCTTTGTCTCGGTACTTGTGTTGTACCGTCGAGGTCTGTGTCGTCTGACCTGGACACCCTCACTCTTGTGTTGAGTTGTACGTCCGGCTGAGGGAAAGACGATAGTGGGACAGTGACACTTGTGTTTATCTTTAGTCACTTGTAGCGTGCTCGTAGTTGGGGGTACGGACACCAGTAGTCGACACTGGTCCCCAGCTAGTCCTTTTCCAGTGCCTCACTCTAGCGAGCCTAGGCCAGGGTCTCTAGAGGTGCCAGGCATGGGCCTGTGACCGTGTGGTCTGCAGGTGGTGGTGTTTAGTTGGTCTCCACAGTTGCTTGACCTTTTTACGTGGAGCGGCAGCTGGACCTTTCGTCCGTGGCTGCGAGACTGAGAGGTAGACCTGTGTTAGTTTGTCCGAGTCAGTTTCTGGTGTCGCGAACCAGTTCACGTGGCTCGTGTTGGCTGTCTCTACTTTAGCTTGTACACCTGTACTGGTTTTCCGTTTAATTATTACTGTTGTTTCTCGTAGTCGGCAGACGGTGAGTACTTTTACAGCTTTAATATTTTGTTTAGCTGTTCTATAAATTGTTGGTATTGTTTACTGCTTTCGTACCTGTGGTGTTTGGTTTGCTCGGTTTTGGGGGAGTTCCCTACTGAGCCAGTGACTAGAGAGGCTCACCCCTACCCCCACAGGTGAGAGCGAGGAGGACGTTTCTCGTCCGACGTCCAGTTCTGGGCCGCGTCGTAGCGGTGCAGGGTCAGTACCTCCAGCGGAGTAGTTCCAGCAGTGTAGTTTAGTTAGTTGTTTACTTTCTTCAGTTGTACCTCGGGGTATGCCCCAGGCTCTTGTACCTCTTTATAGTTTTTGTGGAAATTTGGCTATGTAAAGCTGTGAAATATATATGAAATGTGGTGTGTTCCTTTATGTTTACACGGACTGTGGTTTGGTATCCCTTGCGAGGCTTCGGCCCGTAAGCGGGAGGCGGACTCGGATCAAGTACGTTATCGATTTAACGGGCTTGGCCGAGGCGTTCCGTCACAGTTGGTATCAGAGCAAGGTCCGTGTTAATATAAAGGAACTAGAAAGATACATAGCCTTATTTCGGTCTTTATACACTGCTGGTAGGGACCCTGGTTTTTGATCATTTGTGGTTTTGATTTTTGTCTGGTGTTTTGTATATGTAGAAATTTCTGAAATGGCTGATAGGAGAGATTGGGGTGGTGAAGGAGATGATCTGAAGGAAAGCACCCAGCGAATGACAGAAAGAATTTGGGAGAGCCTCACGGATATTCGGGCGAGAATGGATCAGCAGGCGCTAGTACCACCGGTTGCAGTGCCACCTGGGGATGGATAGGCTGTACCTGTTGCTCCAATTCCGCCGAGAGTGGAGGTGCCTTTTGTAGCACCTGTGCCACCACCACCGCCAGTGCAATTAGCTGAAGAACCAGTGATGCAAGTTGAAAGGTTTCTGAGAATGCAGCCGCCTACTTATTCAGGAGGGCCGAATCCAGATACAGCCGAGCACTGGGTTCATGAAATAGAAAGAGTTTTTGCAACCATGAGATGTTCGGAAGCAGATAGAGTGGTATTAGCTGCTTACCAGTTGAGAGGTTTTGCCTTGGAATGGTGGCGATTGAAGATGCAAACCACTTTTGCAGGCAGGACGGAAGAAGCTATTACTTGGCCGGAGTTTCTTGATGTGTTCAATGATACATTCTTTCCGATCCAAGTGCAGCAAGTAAAAAGAGAGCAATTCCGAACTCTCCAACAAGGTAACTCTTCAGTCTTAAAGTACCAAATGAGATTTATGGCACTTAGCCGTTATGCGCCATATGTGGTTTCAGATAATAACATGATGGTTGAGTATTTTATCAGAGGATTGAGAGTGGAATTGCAGGATGCGATAGTACCTCTCATGTGCAAGACAGTGGAAGAGGCAGGTCAGAGGGCAGCTACTTTGGAGAGGTCTATCCGGACTCGCCAGGCAGGTGAGTCAGGTTCAGGTAGTTTCCGGCTACCGCAGCAGACAGTAGGTGCAAGCAAGGGTAAAGCACCAGCGGGACCTTCTACATCAGGTTTTGGTAAATGGGGCCAGAAATTAAAGCAAGCACTTAAAGGAAAAGGAAGAGGATGGGGAGGTCGTCCGCAGTTCCAGCAAGGCCGTGGTAGGCCTGAGGTGGAGGAGTCGCAGCAGAGCACTGCCAGGCAGCCTATTGTTCCTCCAGGATATAGATGTTATAATTGTAATCAGCCGGGACATTTGATCCGCAATTGTCCCTATGCAAGAGAATATGGGTATGGTAGAGGTGTGCAGCAGCAGCAGCAACCTCAGTAGTTCCAGCAGCCACAGGCAGGTCGTGGAAGAGGAACACCGCAGCAACGAGGGAGAGGCCGGGTTATGGCTATCACCCGAGCCCAGGCAGAGGCGTCAAATATGATAGAAGGTACGTTACCTCTTTATGAATATTCAGCAAGAGTCTTATTTGATTCGGGTGCCTCTCATTCTTTTATTTCGAAGAATTTCTGGATTGTATAACTCATCCTTTAGAGGAGAAGTCTTGTGAGTTAGTGGTGGAGGTTCCTTCAGGTGAGTTCTTGCTCACTTCGAGCTATATAGATGAAGCTCCTGTTATGATTGAAGGGAACCAGATGCCGGGTCGGTTGTATGCCCTGCAGTTGTCAGATTATGATATCATTCTAGGTATGGATTGGCTTGAAATGTATGGAGCAATGTTAGATTGCAGAAAGAAAAGGATCAGATTTTGTCATCCTAATGGTGCAGTGTTTGAATATCAAGGTATGCCTTTTTATACCTCCAAGTTTCTAATTTCTGCAATTAAAGCTAGAAAGTTGATAAATGATAGGTGTGTGGCTTATTTAGCCTCGGTGAGTTTGGTAGAGGCCAGTCAGCCAATAGAAGCAGTTCCCGTGGTTAGGGAATTTGCTGATGTTTTTCTTGAGGAATTGCCTGGTTTAGCTCCACATAGAGAGGTCGACTTTACTATTGAGTTACTGCCAGGTACCATGCCGATTTCTAAAGCTCCATATCGGATGGCACCAGCAGAACTTAAAGAATTGAAAAAGCAATTAGAAGAGTTGTTGCAAAAAGGTTTTATTAGACCGAGTCATTCCCCGTGGGGAGCGCCGGTTTTTATTGTGAAAAAGAAAGATGGAAGTTTTCGGATGTGTATTGATTATAGAAAATTGAATGATGTGACCATCAAGAATAAGTACCCATTGCCAGGATAGATGATTTATTTGATCAGTTGCAATCAGCAAAGTGTTTTCTAAGATTGATTTGAGGTCCGGGTACCATCAATTGAGAATCAAAGAGGAGGATATAGATAAGACAGCGTTCAGAACCAGATATGGTCACTATGAGTTTGTGGTAATGCCTTTTGGGTTGACTAATGCTCCTGCAGGTTTTATGGATCTGATGAATAGAATTTTTCATCCATATTTAGATCAATTCATTGTGGTCTTTATCGATGATATTCTGATTTACTCAGCATCTGAAGAGGAGCATGCAGCTCATTTAAGGTTTACCCTACAATTGTTAAGGGATAACCAGTTGTTTGCCAAATTCAGTAAGTGTGAATTTTGGCTGAAAGAAATTCAGTTTTTGGGTCATGTTATCTCTGCTAGAGGAAGTAGCAGTGGACCCAAGTAAAGTGGAAGGAAGCAGTGATGATGGGAAGTGCTAAGACAATAACTGAGATTAGAAGTTTTGGGATTAGCAGGTTATTATAGGCGCTTTATTCAAGATTTTTCTAAGATTGCGGCACCTATGACTAAGTTGACCAGGAAGGGGTGCCTTTTGTGTGGCCTGGTGAATGTCAGAAAAGTTTATGGAATTAAAGAAGAGACTTACTTCAGCACCTATATTGACATTACCGGCTGGGAGTGGTGGTTTTGTGTTGTATACTGATGCTTCAAGGAGAGGTCTTGGAGCAGTACTTATGCAGCATGGTAAAGTGATAGTGTATGCATCCAGACAATTGAAGCTAGCAGAGGAGAATTACCCCACTCATGATTTGGAGTTAGCAGCAGTTGTATTTGCCTTGAAAATGTGGAGGCATTATCTGTATGGCGAGAGATTTGAGATCTTTACAGATCATAAAAGCTTGAAGTATATCTTCTCGCAAAAAGATTTGAATCTTCGCCAACGCAGATGGGTTGAATATCTGAAGGATTATGATTTCAGTTTGGCTTACCATCCGGGTAAGGCCAATGTTGTAGCTGATGCCTTGAGCAGAAAGGCATATATGAATTTGATGATGATTACAGAATGGAAGTTATATGAAGAAGTAGCGGAGAACTCCTTATATATGCCCAGTAGTCAGCGACGGGCAGTGCTAGCTGCTGGTGCTGTAGAGCCATCTTTGTATTGGCAAATTATTGAGGCTCAGAGAGCAGATGTAGGTCTACTTGAAATTGTAAAAATGGAAGAAGTTTCTATTGATGATAATTGTGTGGTCAGGCTTCGAGGCAGGTGTTTGTTCTGCTGAGAAAGAGAGGTGAAGTAGCGAGTATTGGAAGAGGCTCATAAATCTAGGTACACTATCATCCGGGTAGTATACCATGATTTAAGAAAGCATTTCTGGTGGCCTCTTATGAAAAAGGAAATAGCAGAATTTGTAGCAAGGTGTGCTATCTGTCAGTAGATTAAAGCAGAGCATCAGAAGCCTGGAGGTCTATTGCAAGCATTGCCTATTCCACAGTGGAAATGGGATGATATTGCAATGGACTTTGTGGCAGGTTTACCAAGGTCGAGTTCCGGGCATAATGGAATATGGGTGTTTGTTGACAGATTGACTAAGGTATGCAGATTAGTGGCAGTAAGTAGTTGTCTTGGACAGTGGACAGATTGGCAAATATTTATGTTGAAAGAATTGTTCCACTGCATGGTATTCCGAAGACTATTGTATCAGATAGAGATCCAAGATTTACTTCTGGTTTTTGGAGAAGTCTGCAGAAAGTAATTGGTTCTTAATTGAGGTATAGTTCCGCTTATCATCCCCAGACAGATGGTCAGACAGAGAGGACTATTCAGACAATTGAAGATATGTTGCGGGCTTGTTGTTTAGTTTGGGGAGGTAGCTGGGAGCATCATTTGGGAATGGTTGAATTTTCCTACAATAATAGCTATCATACCAGTCTTGGGATGGCACCGTATGAAGCTTTATATGGAAGCCATGTAAAACCCCATTGAACTGGCATGAAGTGGGAGAAAGGCAATTGGTGGGTCCTGAATGATTCAGCAAACCACGAAAGTGTGAAGCTTATTAAAGAAAAATTGCAGGCAGCTCAAAGCAGACAAAAAAGTTATGCAGATGTGCGGAGGAGACCACTTCAGTTTGAGGTGGGAGATTTTGTTTTTCTGAGAGTTTCCCAGTAAGGTATTATGAGATTTGGTAAGTCTGGGAAGTTGAGTCCAAGGTATGTGGGACCTTTCCAGGTGATTGAAAGAATTGGGAAACAGCTTATAGGCTGGATTTGCCAGCTGATTTTGCAGATGTGCATGATATTTTCCATGTCTCCATGTTGAGAAAGTGTATTGAAGATCCAGCTCAAATAATTAGATATCAAGGCGGTGACCTGAGGCCGGACATGACTATGCCAGAGTATCCGGTGCAGATCACAGATCGAAAGATGAAGAGCTGAGGAATAAAGAAATTGAGCTAGTTAAAGTGAGATGGGAAAATAGATTAGGTGGTGAGGATACCTGGGAGTGGCCGCGGAAATGGCTAAAGGGTATCCTATCTGTTTGAGTAAGTTTGTGTATTTTCTTTTTAGATGATAGTACTTGTAAAGGTATGTGTGTATAAGTTGTTTAACCTTGAATTGTGTTATGAATTTCGAGGTCGAAATTTTCTTTTTAGATGATAGTAATGTAACGTCGCGTGCCTTTCGGATCCATGCGGATCATGTGTGTGTTGGTTGTGTAGGCCGTTGTGAGGCCAATGTGAGCTAGTTGTGTGGAATGTGTGATGTGAATGTGTGGCTTGAGCAGGAGAAGAGCAGGGTTGGTCCTAAAATGAAACAGGACCTGCTGCTGTTCAGTTGGAGTTGGCGGCCAGGGGTGGCCGTTGACTGTTGGCGTCCAGGTTAGTGGACGTTGACTGCTTGAACTTGGCGGCAGTAGATGTGGACGCTAAGGGTGGCGGTTGCTGTTGGCGGCATAGGGGTTGACGCCAACCTGAGAATTCTGCAGGTTATAGGCTCACCCGAGAGCAGTTCTCTTAGCTCACTCTCTTTCCCTCTTGCCCCAGCTTGCTGCCCCCGTGTCTCTGAAGCTTCTAACAGGTTCCGAAGAGTGGTTGGACGATCGGAACGCGTGGCGTCGCCGAATTGCGCGAGGAAACGCCATATCGTGGTGCAATTCCCGTGGGAGCTCGCGGAGGGCTCGGCGTGAACCAAAAGATTGCGGGAGGTTCTAGCGTGTTCTGAGGTAGGGGACGAACCCTGGTAGCTCCGTAGAAACATTAAAACATAACAACCCACTTGAATCAGCATGATAATGCATTTTCGGATCAAGTTGCACCATGCGGGGTTAATGGGTGGTTTGAGTAGTTTAATGTACAAAGCATGTTGTAATGGATTGTATTGGGTTCTGCATGCTAAAGGAACTGCATTTGTATGTTTTTCGTAGTTAGAACGGTTAGAAAACCCGCAGAGCCGGATTAGGGTTTCTGCAGGGTATAAGGCCGGAGAACTTGGCGTCAACATCGTTTGTCGCCAAGCTCCTCAGCCAAGATGTTAACGGCCAGGTCCCTTGCCATTGACTTGTTGTAGGCGGCAGTTGATGTTGCCGCCTACTAATAATAAACAGAAATGACTAATTATGGTATTTATCGATAATGCATGGCGCGTTGGTACCTGAGGTGCACTGAGTGCACTTGGTTCTCGTGTTTAGCATACAAGGTATGCAGTTAGTTGCTTACTTCAGTGACTGCGTGTTGTTTACGCGAGTCAGTTGGGTTCACGTGTAGTGGACCATGGTTACTTGTGATTTACGTGAGGTTTCACGTGGTTTGTGTGTGACGTGCACGTGGTTTTGTGTACGTGGCGAGTAGTACGACGCCTACCGTGGTTACCTCTCCAGTTGGGTGCCCCAGGTTCTTTGTGAGCCAGGCTGTTAGCTCGGGGCTTTGTCCCGGTACTTGTGTTGTACCGTCGAGGTCTGTGTCGTCTGACCTGGACACCCTCACTCCTGTGTTGAGTTGGGACAGTGACACTTGTGTTTGTCTTTAGTCACTTGTAGCGCGCTCGTAGTTGGGGGTACGGACACCAGTAGTCGACACTGGTCCCCAGCTAGTCCTTTTCCAGTGCCTCACTCTAGCGAGCCCAGGCCAGGGTCTCTAGAGGTGCCAGGCATGGGCCTGTGACCGTGTGGTCTGCAGGTGGTAGTGTTTAGTTGGTCTCCACAGTTGCTTGACCTTTTTACGTGGAGCGGTAGCTGGACCTTTCGTCCGTGGCTGCGAGACTGAGAGGTAGACCTGTGTTAGTTTGTCCGAGTCAGTTTCTGGTGTCGCGAACCAGTTCACGTGGCTCGTGTTGGCTGTCTCTACTTTAGCTTATACACCTGTACTGGTTTTCCGTTTAATTATTACTGTTGTTTCTCGTAGTCGGCAGACGGTGAGTACTTTTACAGCTTTAATATTTTGTTTAGCTGTTCTATAAATTGTTGGTATTGTTTACTGCTTTCGTACCTGTGGTGTTTGGTTTGCTCGGTTTTGGGGGAGTTCCCTACTGAGCCAGTGACTAGAGAGGCTCACCCCTACCCCCACAGGTGAGAGCGAGGAGGACGTTTCTCGTCCGACGTCCAGTTCTGGGCCGCGTCGTAGCGGTGCAGGGTCAGTACCTCCAGCGGAGTACTGCCAGCAGTGTAGTTTAGTTAGTTGTTTACTTTCTTCAGTTGTACCTCGGGGTATGCCCCAGGCTCTTGTACCTCTTTATAGTTTTTGTGGAAATTTGGCTATGTAAAGCTGTGAAATATATATGAAATGCGGTGTGTTCCTTTATGTTTACACGGACTATGGTTTGGTATCCCTTGCGAGGCTTCGGCCCGTAAGCGGGAGGCGGACTCGGATCAAGTACGTTATCGGTTTAACGGGCTTGGCCGAAGCGTTCCGTCACAGTTGGTATCAGAGCAAGGTCCGTGTTAATATAAAGGAACTAGAAAGATACATAGCCTTATTTCGGTCTTTATACACTGCTGGAGGCGGATCTGGATATGGAGCCTTAATGGGCATAAATACCTCGGTCCGTCACAGTTGGTATCAGAGCATAGTCCAGTTAGAATATGAAAAGACAATAAGGTTGCAATGTCCCAATACATGAATTAATGTCCACTACTGGTAGTAAGTCTGCGGTTTTGTGTTGGTTAAAGTGGTATATGTTTAAGTTTTTATTTTGTAAAATGTGTTTTTGAGTTGAGAATTTGGCAGTTGTTAGCAGTTGTTGAAAGTTGATGTGATTAGAGGTGGTATAATCTGTGTGATTATACCAGTGTGTTATTTTGTGATAGAATGATTTGGTTGTTAAAGATTCGCAGTTAAAGGAATTGAGGAAATCAATAATTTTGGATATGGAATTCTAAGAAATAGAGTTAGCAGAGATAGGTATATGGTAACGAGGTGATGAAGAACAACTCAGGGTGTGTCAGAAAATGATTAAATGTGCAAAGTATAGTTGAGAACCTCAGCGAAGGTATTGTGGCATTAGAGATTTGAGTCAGATGATATCAAGAAACAGTGTGAATGAGAATGTGATTAGTATTATGAAGAGTTTGGCATGATTAAGTAAAGCAGATCAACTTTAAAAAGAGGTATTGGTACATAAAAATAGTGATGATTAAGTGTTCCTGAGATCGGAAATTTGAGAAAAGCGTTGTTATGAATAGTGATGGCAATATGAAGTTTGATATGAGGATTTGTACAAATATGTACAAAAAAGATCAGTTGAATAAAGAAAGAAAGAAAAGAAGAATCAGTGTGTAAAGAGATTTTCTAAGAATTGCATAAGAGAAATATTTAGTTGATGAATGACAAGTTATGAGGAATTCTTCAGAAAAAGTTAGTAAAGATGGCTGTGCTAAAGATAAGAGCAGTGAAAGTTAGTAACTGTGAGCAGTTCGAGGAAAATCAAAATTAAAGTTAAGCATGTTAGAATGATTTCAAGGAAAATGAAATAGAATGGAAAGAAGTGCATTAATGGAGAAGTAGTTAATAAATATTGAGTTGAGAAAAACAGCAAGGCAGGCCGTAATATTTATGTTATTTGAGAAAAGAGCATTTAATGGAATAAGGGAAGCAAACAGAGCAAGATGTTATATTTAAAGAAATTGGTATTTAAATTTGAGTTTTTGTTGTATTTTAAAGAAGGATGATTAAATACCATAAAGATTTATAGTATAAATGGTATAGCAAGATTAGCCAGGCAGCAGAATGAATAAGAGAAGTATTTTGCGGAAAAGATGTTATGATTAAAATGACTAGCAGTTTATATAAAGAAGAAATATGGACCAGAGAAAGAAAGAATTTAGCAAATGATGAAGTAAATAAAATTAGATGAGTCAGAAAATGTCAGTCAGAGTTTGCAAATCAGTGCAAAGAAATGATTTAATTGAACAGAAGTGAACTGTTGTTAAGATATTTCAGGGTTTAATGCTAGAGCAGATTGATTAAATAATATTTGGAAAGTTTATGCCCCATAATTATGAAATTAGCCAGAGAATCAGTAAAGCAAGAAAGGTATATGAAGAGTAAAGCATGTTAATAGCAGTTTGGCAGGTCAGAAATTGCAGTAATATTTTCAGCATGAATTAATTGAATGAGATGATTTGAGAAGCAGTTAATGTTAGAAATGAATGCAGTTAAAGCCAGAAGAAAGTAATTGAAAGTAATTGTTCGGTGTGATCAGAGTAGCGCAGCGGAAACTGAAACAAGAAAGATTTAATATCCACAGATTTTTAAGATTTGCTGGGATAAGAAGAAAGTGTAAAGTTTTGCACAGTGGAATAATGGAGCAAAGTTTATTATGGTTTTTAATCAGAGATGACTTGAAATGGTATGAGCAGAATAATATGAAAAAGAGCAAGAAATTCAAAGATGGTGATTGTTTTTCTTTGAAAAGTGACAGTTGCGAATGTAAATGCAGATGAGGCAGAATAACAGCAAGCAATGATAAATAGAAAAAGAGAATGGCGGCATGAGAAATACAGTATAAGATATTCGAGAAAGGTAAAGTAGTCCCGAAAGAAATCTTGCAAACACAGCTGGAAAAAATGTGAAAGTAGATTCAGTCCAAGGAGATAAGCGTCATTGGCAAGGTAGAATCGTCTACAACTGAAAAGTAAGGAAAGGCAATGGAATCGACAGAACAGAGTAATTGTGAAATGAATTGAAAGAAAAGAAAAGAACAAAGCAAGGATGGAAATGGATAGATGAATTGAAAGGCTAATGCAGAGAAGAGTATCCTTCTTGTTCTGTATATGGTTTCATTTCTTTTTAGGTGATAATCCGGTTTGTTGTGATTTGTTTTATATGTCGAGGACGACATTTCTTTTTAGGTGATAATAGTGTAACGTCACGCATTTTCCGGATCCCCGTGGATCCAGGTTTAGCGGGTTTGGTGGCCAATGTGAGGCCCATTAGTGTTGTGTGTTTCTTATTAGATCCTTACCGAGTTTGGTTATGGGTCTGTGTTGGTGTTCAGTACGCTGGACATCAACAGTGGGTTGGCGTTCAGGTGGGTGACATCGACTTTGTGTTGGCGGCCATGGGTTTCCGTTGACATGGTTTTAGCGTCCATCGATGTGGACGTCTATCATGGTTCTAGTGTGTTCCATTGCATGAACTTGGCGGCCAAAGATGTGGACGCCTAGTTGGGTGGCGGTTGGGTTAACGACACAGAGGTTGACATTAACCTGACGCACCTGTGTTTTTAGGGCTGACCCGAGCCCTGTTCCTTCCCCACTCTCTCCCCTCCTCTTCACCCACCTTCACTCTTGAGCTTCTTTACGAGTTCTAGTGGTCGACGGGAGTACGAGGGGCAGCCGTGGTGCACGTGGTAGCGGCAAATCAGGCGGGGAAAGACGAATTGGAGCGCGGTGTTCGCGGGGCGTTCCTCGGGTTTCGGCGTGATTCAAGGTTTTTCGGGAGTTTAATCGCGTTTCTGAGGTAGGGACTGGACCCCTGGATTCCTTATGGTTGATTGGTTATGGTTTGTTTGAATAGATTACATGTTAATTGAATTTTTGGGATTAAGGGTTCTTCATGCCGGGAAATTGGGTGGTTTGATCGATCCAAGTATTGGATCTTGCTTCTCTGGTTTAATTATGGTATATACATGTAAGGGGGAGTGTTTCCCCTTGTTTTTCTATTGTATTTATGGCTAGATTGCCCGTGCAATCGGCCTAGAGTCATTTTGTGTGTTCTGGCGGGTTCTGCAGTGAAGATCTTGACGTCAACATCGGTTGACACAGAGTTCTTCGTTGGGAGATTAACGGCTAGGTATCTAGCTGTTGATTGTGGGTAAACGGACAAGTGGTGGTCACTTACTTGGTGTTGACGGCAAGGGACATTGTCGTCTATATCCTTTAGACGGCAATCGATGTTGCCGCTAACCTGTGCATGCGTCAGCACTGTCTGTTTTACGTGTTTGTGTGTGCATGGCGATGACCGGTGTGAGCCGGTGCACTTGTTATGCTCTTGGAGCATACTGCTCATGTAATGGGCATGTTTTACGTGAATGATGTGTGATGTACGTAGTGGTTTAAGTATGTGTATATTGTCCATGTGTTGGATATCTTGTTTACGTAGATAATGTGTAATATACACGTGATATCTACGAGGTTTGGATGCCATGTATATGGTTTGTGTGTTCATGGCATACCGTCCGTTATTGTGGTTAATAATTAGTAAGGTCAGTTTGTGTGTTGTGGCGATGAGGTTCACGTCTGAACCTAGCCTTGATCCTTTAGGATCTTTTATAGGTTATCCTGGATGGATAATTAGTAAAGTGTAAGTATGATTATGATATAAATATTGTGGCCAATGTTTAATGTGACCTCTACTATCACAAGATGTTCAATGATAGGCCAAGTATGATTGGCTATCGTGATTTATATGTGTGTCTTTGTGAATTAGCTTGGAGGTCACCGTGTGACCAATGACAAACTGCGGTGTTATCATTAATATGGTTAGTGTATGTAGTTGTGCAAGTTAGCTTGTGAGTCACAGGGTGACTAGGACAAGCTATCCTTAATGGTAATTTGTGTACCGTGATCGATAATAGAAAGTGTTTGTGTATATATCGTGGTTTGAGCTTGCCAAGTGTGGTGGTCCGTCGCCTATTCCGGAATGCCTCTCTAGTCGGGTACCCCAGGTTCTTTGTGAGTCAGGCACGTGTGTTTGTTGTGCTCGGGGTTTGTCCCGGTACAGTGTGGTACCGTTGAGGTCTATGTCGTCTTCCTGGACACCCTCACTCCTGTGTTTGAGTTGTACGTCCGGCTGAGGGAAAGACGACAGTAGGGCAGCGGCTTGTGTTGGTGGGTGTGCAGTCGCTTGTAGCGCGCTCGTAGTTGGGGGTACGGACACCAATAGTCGACACTGGTCCCCAGCTAGTCCTGTTTTCCAGTGCCTCACTTTAGGGAGCTCCGGCCAGAGACCCTAGAGGTGCCAGGCATGGACCTGCAGTTGTGTGTCTGCAGGTGTGGTGTTGGTTGGTCTCCACAGTTGTTTGACTTGTTCTCGTGGAGCAGCAGTTGGACCTTTCGTCCGTGACTGCGAGGCTGAGAGGTTGTTCTTGTGTTGTGTTGTCCGGGTTGGATACTGGCCTGATCAGCCAGTAGACGCTTCCCGTGTGGTGGCGTCGTTCTTCGCGACTCGTGCTTTGTTAGCTCCAGTTGTGGTTGAGGTGATGAAGTTCCTTTCCGACTCGTGCTTTGCCACTGGCTCTGGTTCGTGAGTTTGTGACTTGTAGTCGAGGTTTGTCTCGTTCGAGGTGTGCCCTGGTGTTGGCATAGTTGTGACTGCGATTGTGGCTTGTGGTGTGCCCGAGTGGTGGCACAGTTTCAGCTATAGATGGTGAGTATTGACTCACCACAAATGTGGTTTAGTTTGCTATGGTGTGCCCTATTACGGCATCGGAAATCGTCAGTGGCCGCGCGGGGGCGTTAAGGACGTCATGGATGTTGGCATACATCAATTCGTGCTTGATTGGTCATCATGTCATTCTTGTGTGTGTATATTTATTTGATTATGAACTCAAGTATCATTCTGAAATATTGATTCTAATTCCAACATTGTGCTTGTTCCACACATGTTATTGAATGATCTCATGTTTTCATTCTTGGAACACACCATCTTAATGATCTTTACTCATTCTACCTTGGATATATTTATGTCTGAATCCTTTTGGAAAAGTTGAATCCTACTGGGCTAGTTAGCTCATTCAATTCATTACTTCAGGTGAACAAGATGGAGGTACTGCTTAAGGGGGATTTGAGTGCTGAGAGGACCACCCTATATCCAGAAGTGCTGTGCAGCTATTTTTTTGTTTTCTATGTAGTTAGGAGTGAGAATGTAATAAGGTTACAATTACTTTTGTTTGATCCTCATTCAGACTAAAATGAGGAGTATCATGTAATAATTCTGCAAACTTAGTTGGTATGAACAAACCGTGTGTTACTCGTCATGTTTAATATCTGTCATATTCGGTAATGTAGTTTTGCTAGAACGTGACATGTTGTTATAAGCAAACTCTACCATCAGAAGGTGCAACTCCCAGGTGGCACTCCAGTCCAACAAACACTGCGATTGTGTTTGTTGTGCTCGGGTTTGTCCCGGTACAGTGTGGTACCGTTGAGGTCTATGTCGTCTTCCTGGACACCCTCACTCCTGTGTTTGAGTTGTACGTCCGGCTGAGGGAAAGACCAGTAGGGCAGCGGCTTGTGTTGGTGGTGTGCAGTCGCTTGTAGCGCGCTCGTAGTTGGGGGTACGGACACCAATAGTCGACACTGGTCCCCAGCTAGTCCTGTTTTCCAGTGCCTCACTTTAGGGAGCTCCGGCCAGAGACCCTAGAGGTGCCAGGCATGGACCTGCAGTTGTGTGTTTGCAGTGTGGTGTTGGTTGGTCTCCACAGTTGTTTGACTGTTCTCGTGGAGCAGCAGTTGGACCTTTCGTCCGTGACTGCGAGGCTGAGAGGTTGTTCTCGTGGTGATGAAGTTCCTTTCCGACTCGTGCTTGCCACTGGCTCTGGTTCGTGAGTTTGTGACTTGTAGTCGAGGTTTGTCTCGTTCGAGTGTGCCCTGGTGTTGGCATAGTTGTGACTGCGATTGTGGCTTGTGGTGTGCCCGAGTGGTGCACAGTTTCAGCTATAGATGGTGAGTATTGACTCACCACAAATGTGGTTTAGTTTGCTATGGTGTGCCCTATTACGCATCGGAAATCGTCAGTGGCCGCGCGGGGGCGTTAAGGACGTCATGGATGTTGGCATACATCAATTCGTGCTTGATTGGTCATCATGTCATTCTTGTGTGTGTAATATTGTATTTGATTATGAACTCAAGTATCATTCTGAAATATTGATTCTAATTCCAACATTGTGCTTGTTCCACACATGTTATTGAATGATCTCATGTTTTCATTCTTGGAACACACCATCTTAATGATCTTTTCATCTCTACCTTGGATATATTTTGTCTGAATCCTTTTGGAAAAGTTGAATCCTACTGGGCTAGTTAGCTCATTCAATTCATTACTTCAGGTGAACAAGATGGAGGTACTGCTTAAGGGGGATTTGAGTGCTGAGAGGACCACCCTATATCCAGAAGTGCTGTGCAGCTATTTTTTGTTTTCTATGTAGTTAGGAGTGAGAATGTAATAAGTTACAATTACTTTTGTTTGATCCTCATTCAGACTAAAATGAGGAGTATCATGTAATAATTCTGCAAACTTAGTTGGTATGAACAAACCGTGTGTTACTCGTCATGTTTAATATCTGTCATATTCGGTAAATGTAGTTTTGCTAGAACGTGACATGTTGTTATAAGCAAACTCTACCATCAGAAGGTGCAACTCCCAGGTGGCACTCCAGTCCAAAAAACACGCTCTCAGCATATCCTCCAAAGTCTGAATGGTCCTCTCTGACTGCCCATCTGACTGTGGGTGATATGCCGAACTCAGCCTCAACTCTGTACCAACAGCTCTCTGTAAACTGCACTAAAACCCAGAAGTGAACCTCGGATCTCTGTCAGAAACAATCGAATTTGGGGTTCCGTGCAATGGAACATCTCGGTCCACATATAGCCTGGCAAGCCTATCCATTGACCAAGACATCCTGATTGGAAGAAAGTGCGTTGACTTGGTCAACCGATCCATAATCACTCAGATACCATCATGCCTCTGCGGAGTACAGGGCAAACCAACCACAAAGTCCATGGTGATGTCATCCCATTTTCACTTGGGAATGGGTAATGACTGCAGCTCACCACCAGGACGCTGATGCTCAGCCTTCGCCTGCTGACATGTAAGGCATCGAGCAACAAACTCTACCATGCCCCTCTTCATCCTTGGCCACCATAAGAACCTCCTCAGGTTATGATACATCTTGGTGGAACCAGGATGAACAGCATACCTCAACCGGTGTGCCTCTGACAACAGTGCCTGGTGCGCATCACTGGGCATACAATCTGCCTCTGAATCTGACCTCATTGTCCTCATCTAGCTCACATCTCGCATCTGCAAAATATCTACCAACTCTGAGTCTGCCTGTTGTGCCTGTAACACCTGATGGTACACTGCCGGATGAACTAACAAGTTGGTCATCACTGCACGGTCCCTGCACCTCGAAGGGTAGAAAACTCCCTGGGACAGATCCTCAAACAGCCTCCACTCTCTGACCATCAACGAACTCAAGCGAACAAGCCTGCATAAAGCATCTGCCACGACGTTAGCCCTTCTTGGGTGATAGGAGAGGGTAAGTTCGTAGTCCTTCAAATACTCTATCCATATGAGCTACCTCAAGTTCAAATCCCTCTGAGTGAAAATGTACTGCAAACTCTGATGGTCGGTGAAGATCTAAAATGCCTCGCCATATAAATAGTGCCTCCACAACTTCAGTGCGAACACCACTGGTGCCAACTCTAAGTCGTGGGTAGGGTAGTTCTCGTCATGCTTCTTTAGCTGCCGAGAAGCATAGGCATCGACCCCACCATGCTGCATCAGCACTGTACCCAAACCTGACCTCGACACATCGGTGTAGACCACAAAACCTCCGCTACCTGATGGCAAGACCAACACTGGTGCTGAAGTCCACCACGTCTTTAGCTTCTGAAAACTCTGCTCACAGTCCTCGGTCCAAACAAATCTGGCCTCAAGTCTGGTCAATGTGGTCAATGGCTCTGCAATCCTGGATGAACCTCCTATAATAGCCTGCCAAACCCAGAAAGCTGCGAACCTCTGACACTGAAGTGGGCTGCTCCCAAGACAACACTGCCTCAACCTTGGCAGGGTCCACTGCCACACAAGAACCTGAGATCACGTGCCCGAGAAAGTGCACCTCCCTCAGCCAAAATTCGCACTTGTCAAACTTGGCATAAAGTTGGTGACTCTGCAAGGTCTCTAGCACGATCCTTAGATGCTCCTCGTGCTCCTCCTCAGAAGCCGAGTAGACCAAAATGTCATCTACAAAGATGACCCTGAACTGATCCAGGTACTTACTGAATACCCTATGCATCAAATCCATAAAAGCTGCGGGTGCGTTCGTGAGCCCAAACGGCATCATGACAAACTCAAAGTGACCGTACCTCGAACGAAAAGCTGTCATGCCAACATCAGACTCTCTGAACCTCAACTGGTAGTAGCCTGACCTCAAGTCAATCTTCGAGAACACTCTGGCTGGCTGCAACTGGTCAAACAAGTCATCGATCCTCGGCAACAGATACTTGTTCTTCACTGTTACCTGGTTCAGTTGCCTATAATCCATGCACAACCTCAAGCTGCCATCCTTCTTCCTCACGAATAGCACTGGCACTCCCCACGGTGAACGACTCAGACAGATGAAACCCAACTCAAGCAACTCCTGCAATTGGCACTTCAGGTCGCGCAACTCAGCCGAAGCCATCCAGTAAGTTGCCTTGGACAAAGGCATCGTACCAAACAAAAGCACAATGGAGAACTTTACCTCCCGCTCAGGCGGTAACCCAGGTAGATCCTCTGGAAAAACTTCAGAGAACTCACAAACAATAGGCACATCAAAAATCGACGACCTGCTAGGCTCCAAGGAACAAACAGAAGTAAGATATGCTACACAGCCATCACGGATTAAACGACGAGCTCTATAGAAGAAAATAAAAGGTCGATGGGTAGACCAGATACCTTGGAAGCAGAGAACGGGTGCTCTAGGTATCTTAAACCGAACGGTCTTCCGCTGACAATCAACCACAGCTGAGTGAGCCTCCAACCCGTCCATGCCCAGGATGACGTCAAAGTCACGAAGCTACAACGCGTACAACCTGGCTGGCAACTGGTGTCCCTCGACCTCAAATGTGACACCCTCCAGGTAATTGAAAGAACGCATGTAATCACTGGACGAGGATCGACCATCACATCACACTGCCTCTCAGGTGTGTGACGAACCAGAGACTTGTAAAACTCCTCGGAAGAAAAACAAAGGAAAGTATCGGGATCAACCAAAACACGAGAAGCTCTACCAAGGATAGGCAACGTACCTATAACCAGGTTCGACGCCTCGGCCTGCTCCCTGGTAAGAGCCATCATTCGACCACGCCCACACTGTGGCGCCTGTTGGGGCTGCTGCGGCGGCTACTGGTGCTGGGGAAATGGATGCTGCTGTTGGTATGGCTGGAACTGCGGAGGCTGCTGGTACTGCTGGAATTGCTGAGGCTGCTGCTAGTACTGCCCCTGCTGCTACTGACGGGGTGCCTACTACTGGGGAGGGAACTGGCACTGCAGTAGCTGCTGCATGTACTGCATTGGCTGCTGCGCATACTACACTGGTTGCTATGGTAGCTGGACTTGCCCCATCGGGCAATCCCTCCTGAAGTGGCCCAGCAAACCACACGTGCAGCAGACTGCCTCCTGCCTGCCTTGCTGACCCCCCTGCTAGACTGACTGCTCCGCAAACCTCGACTGACGCTTCTGCTACCGACTCCATCCACCCTCACGAGTAGACATCTGCCTGAACTTCGAGCACAACCCAGAACTGACTGAACTGCCTGAGCACAAAGAAGAAGAACTCGTGCCACCGCGACTACCTTCAGAGCGCTGGTACGACGAGGACCTAGAAGAGGCTCCTCCCTGCTGCTGCTGCTGGGGCTGCCAGGTCTCTCTCTCCAAGGCAGTGGCCTCAGCCACGGCCTCTCCCAAAGTGGCACACATATGAGCAGTCACGCCCCACCTCAAGTCTGGTCTCAGTCCTATAATGAACCTCTCTACACAAGCCTGCTCGCTGTTGGCAACATGAGGAACATGCCTCAACAACCGGATGAACCTCTGATGGTACTGAGTAACTGTCAGATCACCCTGAACCAACTCATGGAACTGGTCTCGCCTCTCACATCGAGCATAGTCGGGGAAGTACTCACCGTGAAAGACCCCCAAAAACCTCTGCCAAGTGATCAGATCCAAACGCTGCCCTGAGAAGTTGGTCTGCCGCTAAACTCTCCACCACTCATGGGCTGGTCCCTTGAGTTGATACATTGTCAGTCTGACCTGGTCCTCCTCGGCGCACTCCATAGTGTCAAACGTGCGCTCCAACTCGTGCGTCCAACTCTCTGCCTTGTATGGATCATACTCACCGAAGAACATCGGTGGTCGGAGATGCAAGAACCTCTCCAAAAGGGCGGTCCTATCCTCAGTGACTGTCGTCCTCCTCCGACCGACCCGGGTACTCCTAGTACCCGACGCCTATTGAACTGCTGGCTGCTCCACCTCCGAATCTGCCTACTACTCCGGTACTGCTGGGGGAGGTACTGGAGGCTGACCTCCCACTGGTGCCTGCCAAGGATGCCACGCTCCCTGGTACAGAGTCTTGAAAAATTGCTCAGCCAGGGGGAACCAATCTAAGTACTGCTGTGGCTGAGGCTGGTACTACTGTTGCCCACCTGCTGCTGCTGTCGCTGCTCCCTGAGGCTGTCCCACGGACTCCTCTGCTGACATCTTCTCCTGAACCTGACCCGGTGCCCGCATATCCGACTCATCCTGCTGCTCTACCAGCTCTCTGGCCTACCTATGCCTGTGCGGAGCCATATCCTGCACGACACACAACCAACAAGGTTAACGATACCAACTCGGGCGGCTAGCAGTGTACTTGTACCACTGTTGGGACCTTCTGTTGCAGTTTAAATCCACTACAAGTCCTGTCAAACTCTGGCTCTGATACCAACTGTAACGACCCCGAGAACCTGACCCTCGGCTCAAGCCGAGGACCCAATTTTTACGGTCGCTGCCCATGGATCTGGAGACCCGGAAGGGCTATAACACAAGTCTAACAGAATATGTAAAGGAAATAAACAACAACTGTTAATTAGGAGCACACACACGGAAGCAGAAAGAAGAGCGAAACCACTACGTATTGCTCTAGGTACAGTCCCAACACACACACAACTAGTACATGTAAAGACAGGGGAAGAACAAGTCCCTTAGGGGCATACCCCGAGGGTGACGTACACTGAGAGGGGGAACCACTTCTAGCTAGGCGGACCATGACTACCGCCCCGTCTCCTCCGCCCAGCGCATGCCCTGCCGCTGCTGAGAAGTCTCACCAAGAAAAGGAAGGGATGAGCTTCACAACAGAAGCTCAATAGGGACTACCAATCTCCTACTGGCTCAAACAGGTAGACAAAAATATGTACTTAAATAAATGATAGTAGTTATATCTTCTACCTATGAACGGAAGTGCGGAAGTAAAACTACAAACTATATCAACGGTACAGAGAACACCACGGTCGAAAACTCCGTAGAACCCGCACGTCGTGACCACCATACAGCTGGCTACGCAGACAGGGAGAACCCCACCTGGACAAGAGACACTAGCTATGGAAAGCATTACCACTAGTCAATTGGCCAGGTGCATCCATTGACGTCTTATCCTCGACCCAGGTCCAAACCTCAATGTCTCGTCAGAGTGAAGCAGGAATGCAAAGTACACAATAGTAAATACCATAGTCTGGCCGGACTACGATCCCACACCTGGCCTCTCTAGGTGGTTCCAGGGCCACAAAGAGCAAGGCAGTGAGAAAAGGACTAGTTGGACTGCATCAGGAAGAACTCCCAAAATGACCTCGGCGTCCCAGACCAACCACGAGAGCTTTGCAAACGACTCAACGTCGCTATCCTAACCACTGTTTTCCCCTCCGCTCCAAAGTCTATGAGTCGAGCATGCCCGCCGCCCGGAGTACTCCCTCAACAGGCGCGCGAGGACGGGGGTCCCAGGCAACGGTAACAACCTCTCTCACGGGACAAGCCCTCAAGTGCCAAGCACCGGGCGAACGACTCGTGTAGGACCACACTAGGGAACTAGCACTGGTGCCACGGGCACAATAAGAAGCAGGAACGGCGAAGACTCCACAAAAACACAGAACTTCGCAAGACCTACCTATCTCTGCTGTAGTCATGACACATCGGGCCGTCACAACCATGTCGTGATGCCCAGACCTATCGCGACACTGTCGCGGCGGCCCAAGCCGTCGCTACCTTGTCGCGACACCCAAGAGCGTCGCGATGATGTCGCGGCAGCCTTGCTGGTCGCGACATCATCGCGACCTCTATAGCAGTCGCATCTTCAGCCGAGGGGGGCGTTCCGGGATGATCCTCCTGGAGACCGCCCCAAATACGATACATTCATAACCACAAGGGGGAGGGGAGCATTCTAAACATGTAGGAAAGCTTATAAACCATACAAACCACCCTCAAACCCCAAAAAACATGGATTTACAAGGAATCTACGCTCGATGGAATCCTCACTCACACGAGCATGATCCTCATGCTCTCACAACCCCAAACCACGAGAAACCACAATCTCAAGGGGGAAGGGAGCATGCTAGGGCGAGAGGAGTCAAGGGTCCCTACCTCCAAGAGTAGAGCCGATCCGTTGGGGCCTTTACGTCGGAATGGCCACCTCCTTCTCGCTCCAAGCTCCATGATTACGCCGCCTGCACAAACAGGGCGTCACCTCCCACTGCGAGCACCTTAAGCACACTGAGAAACCACCAGAAAAGAGAGAACTCGGAGGAGGAAGAAGGAGGGGGAAGAAGAGGAAGGAAAGGGAGAGAGGGGGAAATGGGGCGCAGCCCTCGATTTTAAACTGATGGGCCCCAAGACGCGACCGGTCGGGCCAGCTTGACACAAACCATGTCGCTACACCCTAGGGCCTCACGACCCTGTTGTGACCGCCTGCCCCGGCGTGACCCCAAAAGCGCTCAAATCTCGAACACCGAGAAATGAGAACACGGCGGCTGACTAGGTCGCGTCAACGCTATACGCACCTGACACCCGACAAAGCTGTTCTGACAGATAGGGCAATGGTCAAGTTGGTCAGAAAAGTAGTCAGGACGCCTTCAGACGCCATGACAGGAACGCGACGCCCACCCCCCTCGCGACCAGGCCGCAATGGCCAAGTGCGCCGCGTTCTGAAGCCTGTCGTGATGGGCTCCCCTAGCGCGACCATGTCATGACCAGGGTGCCTGTCACGACCCTGAGGATGAGGCCAAGGACCCAAGAGGGCCGGGTCTTACATTATGTGCTACAATTTCAGCATCATATGTTGTCTATTGCATCACTATTAGCACTTGGATTCTCTCTTTAATATTCTGACCATGGTGTTAACATTTATTTAAATGATTGGATTCTCTCTTTCATTTTCTGACAATGATGTTAACATTTATTTAAATGATGTTAGGTATGGACATGATATATTTATTGATGGTCTATTTAAGTTGGATTTAGATCTAGATAATTTTATATCTCGTACATCATGTATGGAAAGTATTCAAACAATCCTCAATTATTTATTTGGCATGCTTGACTAGGACATATATAGGATAGATAGAATGACAAGGTTAACTCGAGAAGGCCTTCTAGACTCACTCGCTAAAGCCAATTTCTTGTATGTGAGTCATGTTTGATTGGCAAAACATGTCAGAAGTTTTTTTAGAAAGGCTAAGAGAGTCATTGAACCATTGTAGCTAATCTACTCTAACATTTGTAGACCCAATCATGAAGGCCTGCTAAGGGACTTCCTATTTTCTCAAATTTATAGATGATTATTCACGATATAGATATGTATATTTGATCGCTCACCAATATAAAGCATTAATTACTTCAAACACTTTATAGTAGAAGTTGAGAATCAATTAGGCAGGAGTGTAAAAGTTCTTAGGATAGATTGAGGGTGCGAATAACTTTCAAATCAATTCTAAACCTTATGTGAAGAGAATGGAATACACTATCAACTATCCATCGCATATATCTACCAATAAAATGGTGTTACTGAGAGAAGAAATGGAAAGTTGTTAGATATAGTTAGGTCTATAATGGCATATGCTAACCTCCCAATATCATTCTGGGGGATGTTCTTCTGAGTATGACCTACGTACATCCTTAACTGCATACATTCACAATGAGTTCCTTCCCCACCTCTTATGAGTTATAGTGTGGTGAAAAACCTAAATTAGATAATCTATACCCTTAGGAGTCGATTAGGATATACAACAACCTGATGGAGAAATGACAAAAAATAAAGTCTAAGATATTGTTTTCTTCGGAAAAAAAAATTCTAGTGTTAGAAAAATTGGGAAGAGTATTTGTCTCCACGAGTTGGATGAATCGAGTGATATCCTACCATCTTCCAATGAAGGGAGAGAATTAGTTCCTAACAACGAGATAGTTAAAGATAGTATACATCATCACGAAGGCATTGGGAGTTGTGTGCCCACTGGAAAAACACTACCAAATGTACAGGACACCCAGATACATCACAAAAGCTATCACGTCCCAACATTTAATATATCTATAAATGTCATAATGTGAGTGAATAGAAAATCAAGAGTAAATTTTGAACTTTTCGAGCAGAAATTGCTCGGGGGCTTCACTAAAAAAATTAATTAATTGTCATTCTTTAGGTGTTACACGATTCTCAAATTACAACTCAAAGGCAGACGCTGCAAAGGTTGATCTCTCAGCACACAAATCACGATGTCCCGCCTTCTAGAGCTATAGATTACCTGAGAAAAAGTAGGTATGAGCAATCTTGCCCAGTAGGATTTATCCTCCAAAATCAAGGAATATAAAAGTTTACATGAGTCAAAGATAATTGTGGTACAATAATGTAATAAGTACTGAGTACAAGTAACGGAGAATGGAACAAATCATATCGTAGATAAAGTGAACCATGATTATCAAACAGTAACAAGAATAAAATAATATGTCAATAAATTGACATATAGTGACCATCAGTGAAATAGTTGAGCATGAGCATATGAATAATAGTTCAGAAGAAAATAGAGAAAGTGTATGTATAGAGATGCCATGTTCCCTCCTCAAGCAAGCAATAAATATTCATGCCTCAATATAAATCATGAAAATGTTGACCAATTTAGAATATAGTGGTGTCATGCCAAACACCCCGTGGATCCATACCGCTGTGCACAGATTAAACGAATTCGGGTGCTCCTCCCAGGACTAGATCTGCCCCATTTGCACAGGCATTAGTCCATGAGAGTTCGAAGACCCAAAAGTACGTCATCCCATTTCCATTTCTGATAAATATACATACATGGTACTTGGGCACACATCAGAAGTAAAACAATACCATAGGAAGCAAGGTTCTATGAGTTAATGTTTAAAGATATTTAGAAGGTATAAGAAACAACATAATTTATGATGTCCAAGAATAATCCAAGGATGGATTTGGTTGATGGTTAAATAACTCATCCTAGTGGTACAGAAGTTTAGAATTCAAGAAAATAGGAAAGACAACTTGTTTGGACAGTTCAGGAGTGTATCTGGTGAAGAAACGGGTTTGTTTGTCAATAAAGACTGGTGGTTATCGACAACTATTGTTTGGTTTTCGACAGTGCTGCTTGGTTGTCGACAGCTATTGCTTGGTTGTCGACAGACACTGGCCGGTTATCGACAGACACTGGCTGGTTGTGGATAGCTACTGGTTAGTTGTTGACAACACTGGATTTCTAGGTTCTGGTTAAGGCTATAAACAGGGGATTCAAGCTCCGATTATGCTCTAACATTGGAGACTTGATATTTGGGAAATAAAGAAGGTTTTCTATGGTCTACAAGAGTAATAATCAAGTGGGATTCAAGATGAGAGAGAAAAGGAAAGGGTGAGAATCTTACTGTCAGTAAACCAACACTCTTCTCTTTCTACTCAGGTAGCAGAAAAATCTGGTTTATACCAAAATTGGCTTGCTAAGTAGTCAATAAATAGAATAATTAACCTAGTTTCAAGGTTCAGATTGACTACATTCAGTGGCACAAATCAAACTAAGTAGATTTCTCTTGTCATGTAGGAAACAAATCGAGATTTCTAGTTTTAAGATGTAGTCTTATGTCAAAGCATACTAACAAGGGATTAAAATCAGTTTATGACAGAAGTGCATGGCCAACGATGGTATTACTATAGAACAAGGAGGGAAAGAGAGTGAATAATCTTACCAGTATGGAAATAGCAAATAAGGAGAAAAATATAGGAAGAGACCTACAATTGTAGAACCGATAACTATAGGAGGCACCTTGTAACATTCCAAGTTTTGGCTTCCTTGGTGCTAGCCTTGGGATCGCGACGGATCGGGGTGTCGCATTCTAAACGTGACGTCTTCTCTGTCACCTTCTAGTTGAGAAGGTGATGGCCCCTGTGTCGCGTTCCCATTGCCTATTGGTTTGTGTGCCACGTGTTCCCAGTGTAGTTGTGAAGGCGACGTGCCAGCTGTCGCGTTCACCTGAGTCGCCTGCATGTGTGACACGTGGTCTGGAAGCTGTCAGCCTAGCAGAAGACCTGTCGAAACTTTTGAGAAGGCGATGAGGTAGGTGTCGCGTTCTGGTTGAGGACGCGACAGGCATCTTCTCGCGACCTTAGTTCCGAGGCCTTAAGCCTGGCAGGTGCCTCTTTCTTCTCTTTCTTTCCTTTCTCCTTCCCTTCTCCTCTCCGAGGTTGGAAGGCTTCCCCCTTCTTCCTCCGGCGGCTTGGGCGTGATGGAGTCGCCGGTGAGCTCGTGGCAGAGCGGCGGAGCGTCGTGGAATGAGGAGGAGGAGGCCGAGGCTTCGTGAAGACCCTTTTGGGTTTGGTTCTTCGTTATCTGTAGGGATTTCCTTACTCTCTTACTTGTTTGGAGTGGATGGAGCTTGTTTAGAGCGATCCACCCTGTGCTCGGAATGCTCTTGTGGTTTGCACTGGCAGATGCTTGCCGGTGGTGCTCCTTCCACATGTTTAAGCTTTGTGCATGTTGTGTGGGTGAGGAGAGGTGCCATTGGTGCCCCTCGAGCCACTCTTAACTTTGCTTGCAAGTATGCTCGCCTCCTCTAGTTGTTTGGAGGCTTTATTGTAGCTTGGGGGTCCCAGGAAATGGTAATAACCTATCTCGCAGACAAGTCCTCAAACGCCGAGCACCGAGCGAAAGAGAACATTGGCGTGGCAACCACCAACAGAAACAGCACAGCTGGCTTGCAACCAAGATAAGCCCAGAAGGCACAGGCATGCACGGCACCCCTTCCAAAAACCCCCAGAAGGGTCGTCGGCCAACGCTGGCACACAGGGCACGGCCTGAGAACCCGGAACACCACCAGGCAGAACAGAAACCAAGCAACCAGAATGCGACCATAGGTGCGTCACCTTCTAAACAATGAAGGCGACAACCACCCTATCGCCATAAGGTCGCGACGACCAGGGTGCGGCCTTATTATCTGAACGCAACGTATCGACCCGTCGCATTCAGCATCAGAAGGCTAAACCCCAAAGCAAGCCAGCAGACCCGTAGCCAACAAACACCAAACCAGAAGGTGACAAGGACACCATCGCTATCCGAAGGCAGAACGCGACAGGGAACCTGTCGCAACCAGAAAGCGACACACAGGGTGTCGCCTTCAGATTCAGAACGCGAACTATCGGACTATCGCTTTCTCATCTGAAGGCAAGGCCCTTGGGGCAGAACCACCCCAAATTCCACACCCCAAAGGGCCACTAAGGCAAGGCCCCAACAGGAGGACTGGCCTCGTCTCAAGTTGGCGAGACCTCTCTCTAACCAACTTGGACCCGAGCCATTCCCCGCCACGACCAGAAACGGGAAACGACAAGACAAAGAGAACGCGACGGGGTCCCTGTCGTGACCAAACGCGATAGGAACTACGTCACCTTCTAACTGGTATTGTGACAGCCTTGCTGTCATGATTCCAGTCAGAAGCACAAACTGGGACAGGCACGCACGGCACCCCTTCTGGGAATAGCCTCCAGAAGGGTCGTCGGCCAACACTGGCACACATGGCACGGCCTGAGAACCTGGAACACCACTCGGCAGAACAAAAAAGAAGCAACTAGAATGCGACCATAGGTGCGTCGCCTTCTGAGCAAGAAGGCGACGGCCAACCTATCACCAACAGGTCACGACGAACAGGGTGCCACCTTCTTATCTGAACCTGTACTTTTATTCGGGACATGTTGTACTTAATTTCTTTATTAATGTACAGTCCTTCTTGTTATAGTTATTTGAATTCATTGCTTATCTCACTAGACTAAATTCTAACCCTTCCGGGTCTTCGGATCTGTGGGTGGCGGCACGACCTTTGGGGGTCCCTGGCGGGGGTCCGGGAGGTCGGGTCAGTCGTACCACGACTTCCCGGTGGTCAACACCACAACCTCGCCACAAATGGAGTGCCTAACTAGACATCTGACAGCTCACAGAGTGCACACCAACCGGCGCAGAGCACACAATCGGATGTCGACAACTCCACAGGCGCGGCGCGCACCAAGCTGACCAAAACTACTAAAAATGCCAGTCAGAAACCACGCGACTGAACCCTCAACAGACCACGCTGTTGATACGGTGCTTCTCACATGGTTGCTCAGTGTCTATCGTGGTGAAACCTGGTTGTTCTTTCCTGACCTCATGGAGGTCTGGGATGTTGGTGTTTGTCTTGAGACTTTGGTATCTCTTGGTCGCTCCAGTTTCTGTGAGCTCCGTTGTCTCGGCGGTGTGTGCCGAGGGTTTGCTTCCACGTTGTGTTGCTCTGGCCCGACCCCGGTTGCAGGTCGTGGCGTTGCTCTAGTTACTTCCGCATGTGTTTGACTCCGCTGGTTCTGCAGGAGTCATGTTTGGCCTGACCCGGGTTGTGGTCGAGGTGTTTCTATGTTTCCGCTACTTTGTAGTACTCTGTGGTAGGTGTTTCCTGCTTTACTGCTTGTAGAGTAGTCTTGCTTCCGCTTGTTGGAGTTCCTGCTTCTCTGGTTGGTAAGGGACTGGTTATCCCTACTGAGCCTTGTTCGCGAGGCGCATCCCCCTACTCTCTTCAGGTAGGGACTCGTTGTCGCTGGAGTTCGTTGCCGAACGGTCATGGTGGCGGTTTGTTGCGCCGTGTGTTGCCAGTAGTGTGAGTTGTGAGCGTGAGTGCTCTTGTAGCGTGAGTTGAGAGTGGCCTTTTTGCAAGTCCTCAGGGTATGCCCCTTAAGGACTGCTCCTTCTTTCTATACATGTACTTTTATTTGGGACATATTGTACTTAATTTCTTTATTAATGTACAGTCTTTCTTATTATAGTTATTTGAATTCATTGCTTATCTCACTGGACTAAATTCTAACCCTTCCGGGTCTTCGGATCCGTGGGTGGCGGCACGACCTTCGGGGATCCCTGGCAGGGGTCTGGGAGGTCGGGTCGCGTAGTTGGTCTGGTGTTCCATGAGCTTCTTTGCCTCGGCAGGTGTGTGCCGAGGGTTTGCTTCCGCATGTGTTTGACTCCGCTGGTTCTGCGGGAGTCGTATTTGGCCTGACCCGGGTTGTGGTCGAGGCGTTACTTTGTTTCTGCTGCTCTGTAGTACTCTGTGGCAGGCGTTTCCCTCTTTACTGCTTTGTAGAATAGTTTTGCTTCCACTTGTTGGAGTTCCTGCTTCTCTGGCTGGTAAGGAATTGGTTATCCCTACTGAGACTTGTTCGCGAGGCTCACCCCCCTACTCTCTTCAGGTAGGGACTCGCTGTCGCAGAAGTTCATTGCCGGATGGTCATGGCGGCAGTTGTTGGACCGAGCCCTTACCGTTGCACCAAAAGCTCGAGCTGGTAGTGAAGGCGGTAGCCAAATCTTTAAGGTGGAAGCGCAAAGCACCACGTCAACGCTGTGGTCGGCATGAGGGGCTTCGCACAGGGTTTTACCCCTGCGGCGGGTTGGGTGCCAGCCCCGATGTCACTATGCTGCCCCATAACAGCATAGTGGCAGCGATTCCCTAAGGGAGTCGATGGCAGTTAACCAACAAACTCCCCCCCAGCGGCACCCGGGGGAATCGAACCGCAACCTCGCTCTGATACCACTTGATGGACCGAGCCCTTACCGTTGCACCAAAAGCTCGAGCTGGTAGTGAGGCGGTAGCCAAATCTTTAAGGTGGAAGCGCAAGCACCACGTCAACGCTGTGGTCGGCATGAGGGGCTTCGCAGGGTTTTACCCCTGCGGCGGGTTGGGTTGCCAGCCCCGATGTCACTATGCTGCCCCATAACAGCATAGTGGCAGCGATTCCCTAAGGGAGTCGATGGCAGTTAACCAACAGCAGTTTGTTGTGCCGTGCATTTCCAGCAGTGTGAGTTGTGAGCGTAAGTGCTCTTGTAGCGTGAGTTGAGAGTGGCTTTTTTGCAAGTCCTCGGGGTATGCCCCTTAAGGACTGCACCTTCTTCCTGTACCTGTACTTTTATTTGGAACATGTTGTACTTAATTTCTTTATTAATGTATAGTCTTTCTTGTTATAGTTATTTGAATTCATTGCTTATCTCACTGGACTAAATTCTAACCCTTCCGGATCTTCGGATCTGTGGGTGGCGGCACGACCTTCGGGGGTCTCTGGCGGGGGTCCGGGAGGTCAGGTCGTTACAGTGGTATCAGAGCTTAGGGGTCCAACGAGATTTGTAATGGTTTAATAACTATGGCTGTCCCAAAGAAAGGTACTCGTGCGCTGCTAGCTTGTCCGTGTATAGTTGCTGTTAGGTGAGCTTTTGGCTCTTTGTTGCAGGTGGCTAGCTTTCCACCAGGATCTGAGTGTGAGCTGCAGGACAGTGTTGATGTTGTTGCTGGGTGCGCGTGCTGCGAGCGTAGTTGTGGTTTCGCTCATGCTACGGGTGGGTTCGTTCTCAGTATGCAAGTCCATGTGGGTGTGTCGTGAAGGCTGAGAGAGCTGACGTGTGGTGTGGCCTTCACTGGTGCAGGGTTGTGGTCTGCAGAACCGGTAGAAGGTGTCCTAGCCTTGTTGGCTGCCCCCTTATCGTTGGGGTGTGTCCTTGTTGGATGTCCCCTTCTTGTTGGGGTGTGTCCTTATTGGATGTCCCCTTCTTGTTGTGGTGTGTCCTTGTTGGATGTCCCCTTGTTGTTGGGGTGTGTGTTGTTGGCTGTGTGTTTGGCCTTGCGTGCCTGTGCGCCGTTGGGTGCTGTGCTCTGCTCAGTCGGCGTCTTTGCTCGAGCTAAGCAGATGCTTGTGTGTCGTGTTGCACCGCTGGTTGAGCACTGCGACACCTGGTTGTGGCTGTGTTGGCCTTGCGCTGACTGGTTCTGAACTCTGGTGAGGTGCTCCCGGAGTTCTCTCTACTGGTTCTGGTGGAAGTGAGGCTTCCCCAGAACTGTGTTGTGCTCGTTTTTGTTGTTGCGGCGTTGCCCTCTGGATTGAGGTGCATCGCTGGCTATTGTGTTCTAGTGGTGTTTTCCCAGAACTATTTTGTTGTTGTCCTAGTGAGGGTTCCTCTCTCTCTGGGACAATTTCTATGCTCGTGAAGTCTTCCGCTGTGCTGCCTCCGTGGTTATAGGTCTCTATTGTGCGGCTGGTTGCCGTTGCGTTGCCCTCGAGGTTGAGGTGCATCGCTTGGTTGCCCTGTGTTCTGGTGATGTTTTCCAGAACCGTTGGTTGTTGTCCTGGTGAGGGTTGCTCTCAGGACTGTTCCGAGCTTATTTCTGCCGGTTGTTATGCTACCTCAGAGTTGAGGTATGCTTCTGTTGTGTTGGCCATTGCGTTCTGGTGGGTTTTCCCAGAACGACACCTTGGTGGTTCTGGTGGAGGTTCTCCCAGAACCAGTTGTGTTGCTTCTGCTGTCTGTTGTGTTCTCTCTGTTGGCCGTTTGTTTAGGGCTGCGTTCTGGTGATGGTCCCCAGAACGGCTCTTGGCGCTTTGGGTGGAGGTCCTCCCCAAGCTGCCTTGCGGTGTTTTTATTTGTTGCTGCTCTCTCTCTGTCGTTGTTTCCGATTGGACTGTCCGTGTTACAGTCTACCTGGGTGCTGTCGGTCAAGGTGTGGTGCCTCTGACCCTGTGCCTGGCCGTGGTGTTGGCTAATTTGTCTTCCTGATCATTTTTTTCGGGTTTCCCAGCTGCGCTGGTGGGACTTCGTGTGTCCCCAGGATCGGGAGGTTGGCTTAGTTTCTCGCGCCCTACAGGCTCTGCCAGATGGTGGTCTGGTGAGTGCCATGGGTGTCTGGCTGGTTGTGCTTCTGTGGAAGTGCTAGTCTCGTTTAGTGGTTTTTCCCTTGCGTGTGGAAAAGACTCGTTGTGAGGGTCTCCTTCCCCTGCTTTCCATTGATTACTCGGGGTGGTGGTGATGGCAGGGCAGTTGGTGCCGTGTTTTTCTCACTGTGGTGACCTTTGTGGTGAAGGTCCCTCCCCTTTTGCTGTCTTGAGGTTGAGCTGGTTGCTCCCCTTGTGCGCGTGGTTTCCTTGTGGTGCGAAAGGTTGTGGTGGCCTATTGTCCCATCGCTTGCCGTGCTGGTTTCTTATCGTCTGACTAGACGATGTAGGGCAGTGTGCTCTGTGTTCAGTGTGAGGCGGCAACGATGTTCTGTTGTTTGGCTTGCTTATGCAAGCATCGTCCTAGTGTGTGTTTCCGCTTGTGCCTCAGCTGTGCTTGGAGGTGCTTGTCGCCGTTTGGTGTGTGGCCTCTCTACCTATGGTGGTAGGAGCGATGCTCTATGTTTGTGTGCTTCTAAGAGCCAATGTAGTTATTGCGCTCTTGAAGCTGTTGGTTTTCCATGCGTTTCTCTTGTGGGTCTCTGGTGGAGAGTCCCTTTGGTTGGGCTTGAGTCGTTTCAGGCCGTTGGTGCGGTTGCGGACTGCACCTTGAGCGTGTTTTCCTTTTCGATGCTTCGTGTCCTTGTGCCTTGAGGGTTCGAGGCCGGTGTGGCCTATTTTGCCCTTTCAGGCTTGTGGCTTCTTGCGTGTGGCTTGTGGCAGGTCTCTTGTAGAGAGTTCTTCTTGTTAGCCTGTGTTGTTCCGGCCTTTGCGTGCTGGTGGTGGCACCATGTACTCGTGCTCGAGTGGTTTGTTCTGTTCCGTCTGGAGCTCTGGTGCATTGTGTTGCACCTTGGGTGGCTCCTGGTGCTTGTGTTGGCGTCGTGGGTTGCGCAGTTTTCCCTGATCGTGTTGCTTTCGACCTTTGTAGTTGTTTTGTTTCCCCGTACAGGTTTGTCGACGTCTTAGGATGTTTCTCTTTGCCAACCTTAGACCTCTTTCCTGGTTTTGTCTCTGCACGTGTGCTTGTGGAGTGTTGGGTTTAGTTTTTCTGTGGCTCCACAGTTGTTGTGTGTCCTTGTCAGACCACGAGGACGATCTGGGTAAGATCGAGTGGTGTCAGTGGACACTGTTCCGCGAGCTGTGGTGTTTTTTCCTCGTGCATGCTATCGCTTGGTTTTGGGTTGCCCTAAGAAGCTCTCGTTTGGCCTTGTCGTAGGCGCTAGCAGTTGCTAGTTGTGCGGAGCCATTCAGCGGAGTCTTGTGGATGCTCTCTTGGTGTTTTCCCCGATTGTCGTCAGTAGTTGTGACCTCTGTCTAGTCGCTGGTGATAAAGGGAGTTACTGACCGATTGGTCTCAGCAGCGTGGTCTGTTAAGGGTTCAGTCGCGTGGTTTTCGACTGGGTTTTCAGTAGTTCTGGTCGGCTTGGTGCGCGCCGCGCCTGTGGAGTTGTCGACATCTGATTGTGTGCTCTGCGCCGGTTGGTGTGCGCTCTGTGAGCTGTCGAATGTCTGGTTAGGCACTCTGTTTGTGGCGAGGTCATGGTGTTGACCATCGGGAAGTCGTGGTACGACTTAGTGGTCCCTTTGCACCTATTGTTTTCTCCGACCAGGTTTCGCCCTTGATTTCAAGGATGAAATTATTTTTTTGTTGGATGTATTGTAACATTCCGAGTTTTGGCTTCCTTGGTGCTGGCCTTAGGATCGCGATGGATCAAGGTGTCGCATCCTAAACGCGACGTCTTCTCTGTCGCCTTCTAGTTGAGAAGGAAACAGCCCCTGTGTCGCGTTCCCATTGCCTGTTGGTTTGTGTGCCACATGTCCGCAGCGTAGTTGTGAAGGCGACGTGCCAGCTGTCGTGTTCACCTGAGTCACCTGCATGCGTGGCACGTGGTCTGGAAGCTGTCAGCCTGGCAGAAGACCTATCGGAACTTTTGAGAAGGCGACGAGGTAGGCGTCGCGTTCTGGTTGAGGACGCGACAGGCATCTTGTCCCGACCTCAGTTCCGAGGCCTTAAGCCTGGCAGGCACCTCTTTCTTCTCTTTTCCTTCCTTACTCCTTCCCTTCTCCTCTCCGAGGTGGGAAGGCTTCCCCCTTCTTCCTCCGGCGGCTTGGGCATGGTGGAGTCGCCGACGAGCTCGTGGCGGAGCGGCGGAGCGTCGTGGAGCGAGGAGGAGGCGGCCGAGGCTTCGTGAAGACCCTTTTGGGTTTGGTTCTTCGTTCTCTGTAGGGATTTCCTTACTCTCTTACTTGTTTGGAGTGGATGGAGCTTGTTTTAGATCGATCCACCCCGTGCTCGGAATGCTCTTGTGGTTTGCACGGGCGGATGCTTGCCGGTGGTGCTCCTTCCACGTGTTTAAGCTTTGTGCATGTTGTGTGGGTGAGGAGAGGTGGCATTGGTGCCCCTCGAGCCACTCTTAGCTTTGCTTGCAAGTATGCTCCCCTCCCCAGTTGTTTGGAGGCTTTATTGTAGCTTGGGGGACCATGGAATGGCCCCATTTCCCGGTTTGTGCTTCTGACTGGGATCGCGACAGCAAGGCTGTCGCAATATCAGTCAGAAGGTGGCGTAGTTTCTATTGCGTTCTGGTCGCGATAGGGACCCCGTCGCGTTCTCTTTGTCTTATCGTCTCCCATTTCTGGTCGTGGCGGGGAATGGCTCGGGTCCAAATTGGTAAGAGAGAGGTCTCTCCAACTTGGAAGAAGGCCAGTCCACCTGTTGGGGCCTTGCCTTAGTGGCCCTTTAGGGTGTGGGACTTGGGGTGGTTCTGCCCCAAGGGCCCTGCCTTCATATGAGAACGCGACGGTTCGATACGTCGCGTTCTGAATCTGAAGGCGACACCCTGTGTGTCGTTTTCTGGTTGTGACAGGATCCCTGTCGCGTTCTGCCTTCGGGTAGCGACGGTGTCCTTTTCTCCTTCTGGTTTGGTGTTTGTTGGCTACGGGTCTATTGGCTTGCCTTGGGGTTCGGCCTTCTGATGCTGAACGCGACGGGTCGATACGTCACATTTAGATAAGAAGGCGGCACTCTGGTCGTCGCGACCTTGTGGCGACAGGGTGGTTGTCGCCTTCATTGTTCGGATGGCGACGCACCTGTGGTCGCATTCTGGTTGCTTGGTTTCTGTTCTACCTGGTGGTGTTCCGGGTTCTCGGGCCGTGCCGTGTGTGCCGGCGTTGGCCGACAGCCCTTCTGGGGGTTTCCAGAAGGGGTGTTGTACGTGCCTGTGCCTGCTAGGCTTGTCTTGGTTGTAAGCCAGCTGTGTTGTTTCTGTTGGTGGTAGCCATGCCAGTGTTCTCTTTCGCCCGGTGCTCGACACTTGAGGGGCTTATACGTGAGACAGGTGTTACTGTTTCCTGGGACCCCAGCCCCGTGCGCCTTGTTAGGATCGGATATTCGGTATTGGCAAAGCTAGAAGGGGGGTTGAATAGATTTGCAGCGGAAACTTAAGCAATATGAATTACTTCGGATTTAAAGATCTACTCAATTAAAACCCCTTTGATCTGATGCAATGGTGTGAGCAAACTAACAGTTAGTGTGTAGACGAAATCCCTATGCATGCATCTAGCGCAATACAGTGCAAACCATAAGTCAAACCACAGTGCACAAGGGATTTTTTAGGTGGTTCGGAGATCACACCACGTGACTCCTACGTCCACCCCCCCACACAGTGAGGACACACTACTCAAGAACTGAGTACAACACACACACGAGCACACCGGCTCAACCACACACACACGCTAGATCAAGTCCACAAAAGATCAGATCCTCTAGCCTTGATCTGACCAACACACCACACACACGTTGTCTGATGCAAACACGCAATCAAAACAACAATCCACACTTCCACAACATCCACGTACTGATCTCAAATCAGTGCACACACACAGATATATGAAAGTAGTGAAAGGAGAAGAGTTTAGAGATGAAGAATCAAATCCCGATGTAGATCTCTTCTCGTTGGTCGTCCAGAAGACTCCAAGCTTCGTCTTGACAAGTATCAGTTGATGGAGAAGCTTGAACCACGGACGAACCGGCTTCAACTCCGCTTGGAAGGTTGTTCTTCTTTGTTCTGGGCAGAGAGATGAAGCAGGGCAGCAGGAAGAAAGCCTTGATCTTGACCTTTGCTTAGGGTTTTGGTATGGTGGCTCCTTGCTGCGAAAATAGCCTCATATGATCCATATATAGTGGTGTCCAAGCATAGAGAGTCGTGCTAAAAGGAAACACCAAAATATAGATCATATCCTGGCCATTAGATCTTCCCAAAACTCCGTCTGTCGACAGCCGACTTGCTGCTGTCGACAGATGCTGACAGGTTTGCAAGAACCGGAAGACTGGGCTTTCTGGAAATAGATTTCTGAGTGTATCTGTCGACAGGCGAAAATCATCTGTCGACAGATGCATCAGATGCACTATTCATCTGTTGACAGATGCACTGTCATCTGTTGACAGGTGCACTATTTCAGCAACTTGTCTTGTTCTTTTGCACTTGGATTTTGGGCTTTGTCTTGCATGGAATCTCACACCTACATTAAAAGACATAATTAGTGATATAATGAACATATAAAACATGTGTTTCATTTGCATCCAATTGTCATTCTCATCATGTTTCACACATTCATAACACAACAATTTTGTCTTGTTCATGAAATGTTCATCATCAAAAACAAACATACCATTTGTGAACATTTCACATAACATCAATTAGTATTGCTCATCATCAAAAACATTTAAGCACTTGTTGTAACCCAACATTCTCCAATATGAGAACCCAACATTCTCCCCCTTTTTGATGATGACAAAAATTTCAATTTATGCACAATTGATGTTTCTCCCCCTTTTGGCAACATTCAAAAAGATAATGGGTGCACAAGTAAAAGAATGAAGCAAAGAATTGTGTGACCACATAACTGAATTGTGAAAGAATTGAGTGGGGAATGAGTGTTCAAATGAGATTGCAAGGTTGAGAATAGGTTGATACCCACTACAAAATGTCATAAACACTAGTATTAAGACACATAAAAATTCTACAATGGTTAAGAGATAATACTCCGGGAATCTCAAGTTATAGCATTTAGAATACATCGTTCAAAAACACATGAAAATGAGATAACCCTTTTGAATAAACCATTGAAGAAAATCATATACCTTAGTGGGTGATGTTCAGTTGGTAAATGAAGGCAATGTCTACATGAACAATTGACAATAGACAACCTATTGCCCTTGATTTAAATCTTGGAGGCTCCACTCTATTTCTAGCATTTGAACAATTTAAGTGGTAATTAGGATCACTTTTACCTTTTGACGTGAAGGTAGACATTTGGGATGCCCGTACCCCCAGTTACTCAGTGTGAGTGACCATCATACCATTATGCAGAGATAATGAAAGGACTTTTTGACGCGAAGACAGACATTTGTGATGCCCGTGTCCCCGGTTACTCAGTGATACTCATCATTGCTGCTGCCTTTGTCCCAATTCACATTTTTTTTTTAATTTTTGACTTTAGAAATAGGTAGCTTTTCTCCTTTTTTTTTAAGTTGGAAAATCAAGTTCAAAAGGTTTATTAAGGTCAAAGGCCAATGCAAAGACATTAAGTTCAAAAACCTTCTTACTTGTCAATCCATATAGAACATGATCATCCACAAGGGAGTTATTCAAGTGAGTTAGGTTAAAATCATTAGATTTGTTCAATGTTTTCTAGATGATACAACCTAGACTCAATCTCAAAATATTATTTCAAAATCATTGTGATTAACCATATGACTTTGATACTATGTGAGGATGAAAGGTTATAATGAATATTTATACCCAATTCTCCCCTTGCATCAATGATATGAACATACTCATGAAGAAATTATGAAGAAGGATGAAGAATTTACAGAAAATGTGTATCTGTCGACAGCAAGAATGTGCCTGTCGACAGATGCACACAGGCCTGAAAGGCTTGGTTCTGGGAGAGCATGTCTGTCGACAGATGGGATAGTGCCTGTCGACAGATACTTGAGAAAATCAGTTTTGAGGCATAGAATTGAGTGACATGAAGAACAAGATTTTGAGAAGTATTACACATGTATATGAGGGTTTCTCTCAGTATTTCACTCAACCTACCTTGAACTTACTCCCCCATAAGATGTGCATGTAATGAGACAACATTCAAGCATGATATATATACATTCATGACAAGCACTTGCACATAGATTTCATGAGCATTCATGAGCATATGAGCACTTTCAAATTTACTCCCCCATAACACATGCATAGTAAATGTATCAAGCAATTCACAAATTATTAAGCACTCAACTAGCCTTATACATTACATGACTTTTGGTACTTGGCGGAGTATTTTACTCACGCATAATGATCGTTTCCAAACAAGCATAACTTGTTTTTCCACATGTCATCATTTGATATACCAAGAGGTCATGTGCACAGTTATGCAAGCAAGATGGCATGATTCCAATTGCTAAGTGGCATTGTCATGTGGGGTAGCATTAAGGCACATTTTGCATTGCTCAGATAAAGGTAAGAATCCATTTCAATTTCAGCAGTTCAAATATGAAGTGATAAGGAGATTTTACCTGAACAGTCTTCAATCATAGTAAAAAAGTTACCTTTGTTCTCCATCATTTCTTGCCTTGCACAGCCAATGTCATGAATCCATTTCTAATTTTTGGCTGCAAGACATCTCAACTTGCTGATCAAGCTTGTTTTGGGACCCACACTTGCTTGGGTCCTGCAACGACATTAATGTTAGGATATAACAAAGATTTCAAAATCCAAAGTGATTTGATTTTTGGATTTCTGTTGTTTTGTGCAGTTTTCCTGTTCATAGATACATGAAATTTCTGATCTTTATGAACATGTTTATCCTTGTGTGTATGAACACATGGATTATTATGGAGCTTTGAAGCATGCACAACATCATGATTTTTATGAGAGTGTTGATTTTTCTTCCAGCAAAATTTAGCAAGATGACCAAGTTTATTGCATTTGTAGCAACAGGTTGAGCATTTACCTGGAGCTTACCATAGTGTGATTGCATTTGCTGGAATCTCTGAGATCCTTTAGAGTACCTTTGATCACCCTTGGTTGAGAAGAAGGAGGTGGTACCCTTTGGTATCTCTTGGCGTGATGTGGAGTTGGAGATTTCCTTGAAACATTCTGGGCTCTGGAGAGGTGTAGAGACCCTGTAGACTCTTGTTTTTCTTTCCATTTTCTCTTTTGGTTTTCAATTGTAACTACATTCCTTTATTGCTGCCTTTTTGTTCAAAATTTTTCTTTTCAGCTTTCAATGCAACAATTTCTTTTTCAGAAGTTAGAAGTTGGCTTTGCATGACATCCAACCATTTTGTATTTTGTTCTTTTCAATTTCACTTTGAACAATTTGATTTTCCAAGTCAGCAATTTTTTGCTTAGCATTGTTCCATTCATCATTTAATGGTCTGTTATGATACAAGCCTTCAATCTTCTTTTTCAGATGATTATTCTCCTCAAACAGTTGATTGCATTTTTCTTTTATTTGGTGATCATGAGCCATGTTGGAGATTTGTTTGTTCAATTGATCATTATCAAATTTGAGATTCTCATTATGATCAATCAATTTTCATTTTCATTTTTCAAATCAACATTTTCAGATTCAACATGATCATGATCTTCTTTCAACTTAGAAAACTTGATTTCATAGTTTTTGACTTCATTTTTCAATTTTTCATTCTCCATTTTCAATGTTTCATTTTCTTCATAGAATGCTTGAGCATTATCAATTATCATTTCATTCTTCTCTAATTTTTCTTTTAGCTTCTTGTTTTGAGTTTTTACCTTCTTAAGTTGATTGGACAAGTGCTCATAGCATTCTATTAATTCATCATAGGAAATATCATCTTCTGAATCAGAATTAGATATTGATGCGTCAAATGGGTCTGAATTGGATTTACCTGACCTTTGAGAGTTTCTTGACTTCTCTGACAGATATGATCTTTCAGATTTGTCTGAACTAGAAACCTCTGGAGCTGCCAAGGGCCATGAAGCATTTGTCTTTGGCTTTATTTGCAATCTTGCTTGTCTTCTTAAAGGAGTCCTGCATTTTATCAACATGGTTATCAAACTCAATAATCATTGGTCTATTTATGATACTCGACAACTCAGACATATTTCTGAGTATGTTGTAGATTAATAAACCAACAACAAAGTAATCAGATCAGTTCAGAATCAATTATAAACCCGATCAGAGCAATTATCACACATAAACAGATATGCCTAATCACAATCGTGAACAGAAAACCTGCTCTGATACCATTGTTAGGATCGGATATTCGGTTGGCAAAGCTAGAAGGGGGGGTTGAATAGATTTGCAGCGGAAACTTAAGCAATATGAAAATTACTTCGGATTAAAAGATCTACTCAATTAAAACCCCTTTGATCTGATGCAATGTGTGTGAGCAAACTAACAGTTAGTGTGTAGACGAAATCCCTATGCATGCATCTAGCGCAATACAGTGCAAACCATAAGTCAAACCACAGTGCACAAGGGATTTTTTAGGTGGTTCGGAGATCACACCACGTGACTCCTACGTCCACCCCCACACAGTGAGGACACACTACTCAAGAACTGAGTACAACACACACACGAGCACACCGGCTCAACCACACACCACACGCTAGATCAAGTCCACAAAAGATCAGATCCTCTAGCCTTGATCTGACCAACACACCACACACACGTTGTCTGATGCAAACACGCAATCAAAACAACAATCCACACTTCCACAACATCCACGTACTGATCTCAAATCAGTGCACACACACAGATATATGAAAGTAGTGAAAGGAGAAGAGTTTAGAGATGAAGAATCAAATCCCGATGTAGATCTCTTCTCGTTGGTCGTCCAGAAGACTCCAAGCTTCGTCTTGACAAGTATCAGTTGATGGAGAAGCTTGAACCACGGACGAACCGGCTTCAACTCCGCTTGGAAGGTTGTTCTTCTTTGTTCTGGGCAGAGAGATGAAGCAGGGCAGCAGGAAGAAAGCCTTGATCTTGACCTTTGCTTAGGGTTTTGGTATGGTGGCTCCTTGCTGCGAAAATAGCCTCATATGATCCATATAGTGGTGTCCAAGCATAGAGAGTCGTGCTAAAAGGAAACACCAAAATATAGATCATATCCTGGCCATTAGATCTTCCCAAAACTCCGTCTGTCGACAGCCGACTTGCTGCTGTCGACAGATGCTGACAGGTTTGCAAGAACCGGAAGACTGGGCTTTCTGGAAATAGATTTCTGAGTGTATCTGTCGACAGGCGAAAATCATCTGTCGACAGATGCATCAGATGCACTATTCATCTGTTGACAGATGCACTGTCATCTGTTGACAGGTGCACTATTTCAGCAACTTGTCTTGTTCTTTTGCACTTGGATTTTGGGCTTTGTCTTGCATGGAATCTCACCTACATTACACATAAAAATTATTAGATATAATGAACATATAAAACATGTGTTTCATTTGCATCCAATTGTCATTCTCATCATGTTTCACACATTCATAACACAACATTTTGTCTTGTTCATGAAATGTTCATCATCAAAAACAAACATACCATTTGTGAACATTTCACATAACATCAATTAGTATTGCTCATCATCAAAAACATTTAAGCACTTGTTGTAACCCAACATTCTCCAATATGAGAACCCAACACACTCCATGTCTCAGAGGTGTTGCTCCTTGCGGCGGGCGTGCTCAAGTCTCGACTTAGGCAGAAGGGAAAATGGTGGGGCAGGGGCGTGAGCCGTTTGTAGAGCTCTCTTAGTTGGTCTGGGTCTCCCCGAGTGTTCAGGTGCTCGTCCTGTGCGGACCACTATTCCTTCTCACTGCCTCGCTCTGTCGTTGTTTCCGAGCCCACGTAGGGAGGTCAGGTGGGGGCCGCAGTTTAGCCGACTGCGGTGTTTGTGGTTGGTTCTTTGTTGTGACTCGCTAGCCTCACTCTACCTAGGGAGGTCGTAGGTAAGTCAGCGGCTGGTGAGCGAGAGGGGTGGACTGTATGTCCCTCTCTTAGCTGCCTGTGGCGGTGGCTTGGTTGCTCTTGCTGTGACGGTGTTTCACGCTGGTTCCGAAATTGGGTTTCTCGTCGCCCTAGCCTGCACGGTGGTTGTAGTCTAGCCATGTCTAGTTCCGTGGGCTTAGATGGTTTGGCCTCGTGGGCCGTGCCTAGTGGTTTCCATTTCTGCAGGTTCTCTCGGGATGCCTGGTGCAGGCACCCAACTACTGTTTCGATAACCCGTTCCTTAGTGCCGTCTGTAGTGGCACCGGAGTGTGTAGTTCTCAGGCCTCATGGCGTGTCCGAGGTGCAGGGTGGTTCTGCTTGTAGGCCCTCGATTTTGTGGAGGTCTGAGGTGGTCGTGCTTGTGGTGAGACGGTGCTTCTCACGTGTTTGCTCGGTGTCTCTCGTGGTGACACCTGGTTGTTCCTTCCTGACCTTATGGAGGTTCGGGATGTTGGGTGCTTGTGTCGTGAGACTCTGTTCTCTCATAGTTGCTCCGGTGTTCTGTGAGCTTCTTTGTCTCGGCAGGTGTGTGTCGAGGGTTTGCTTCCGCATATGTTTGACTCCTCTAGTTCTACGGGAGTCGTCTTTGGCCTGACCCCGGTTGTGCTCGAGGCGTTTACTCTGTTTCCGCTGCTTTGTGGTACTCTGTGGCAGGCATTTCCCGCTTTACTACTTTGTAGAGTAGTTTGCTTCCACTTGTTAGAGTTACTGCTTCTTCTCTCTGGCTGGTAAGGGACTGGTTATTGTTGCCCAGCTAGCTAGCCCAGAGGGGGGGGGGGTGAATGGGTTATTAAAACTTCGATCTCTGATTAAACCTGTTTCTGAAAGGATTGCACAACTTAATAACAGGTTAGAGTTAGAGCAACAAGACAACAATCACACAAAACACATCCACAAGACACAAGGATTTTATCCTGGTTGGAAACTCCTCTCCACGGAGACCTACGTCCAGTCCCTGAGCATACCTCAGGATTTTACTACCAAGGGTACAATCCCCCTTAAGGATCCTTACACCCAGCCTCAACTGGTCTTCCTTCAGCCTGAAGGGAACAACAACCACCCTGGATACCACCAGGTCTTCCTTCGTCCAGAAGGGAACACAAACTAATAAGAAAAAGGATTGAAATCAGGCTTCAGACTCTAGCTTGACCAGCTCACACTGAAGCTCCTAAGCCCCCGAGAGAGAAAGAGATTTAACAAGGTTCTTCTCTCCAAGGACCACACAGGCTCTTACAAGAATGAGAAGTTCCTTCTGAGCACAGAGAGCTAAGCTTAGAAAAGGTTTGGAGTGGAGGCTTCGCTCTTCTTCAAAATTCTAAAGATTCTGAGAGATGGATTTCTTTCTTCTTCTAAAATCAAGTGTTTTTTTTCACCACGTCTTTTCCGTCTTGAGTCTTCTATTTAACCTGATGATTCAAATTCGAACGTTGAAGTGTCCGTTGTCTCTTATCCTTGTGTACGTTAGACTGGTCACTGAGGAAGCTTCTGATCGTCAGTCTTTTATCCTTGTGTACACGCCAAAGAGATGTCATAGAACTTTGTATCTTGTGTCCAACGATGTCCCTATGAGTCTTGTCAAATATCTGTAAGCATATCATCAATAAATACGGACAGCTAAGACTGCTGTCTATTGTTAGTTGAGATGGAACAGATATTGCATATATAGCAAAGCTCCTTTCTGTCTAAAAAAAGTACGTAGACAGAGTAGCATAGAAATGGAAGATATTGTCTGCATGCATGGGAGATATGATCGAGAGCATTTAATGCATAGCAGTCAACGGACAGATATGACTTTGACTTTTCACGCTTATTAACAGGCATTATACTGATGCATCAAGAAATTCGATAAAGAATCTTGCTAACTTATGAATCGTTATGACTATCGAGTTGTAAAGAAATCGTTATAACGAAATCGTTATGACTGTCGAGTTGTAAAGAATCGTTATAACGAAATCGTTATGACTGTCGAGTTGTAAAGAAATCGTTATACGAAATCGTTATAACTGTCAAGTTGTAAGGAAATCGTTATACGAAATCGTTATACAAAGCAAGGCGTTATGATCAGTGAAGAAATTGTTATGAACTCTAAAGAAATCGTTATGAAGTCTGAAGAAATCGTTATGACTATGAAGTCGTTGCGAATTCTAAAGAAATCGTTACGAGGTCTTAAAGAAATCGTTACGGCTAGAGAGTCGTTGCGAGTTCTAAGAAATCGTTACGAGGTCTAAAGAAATCGTTACGGCTAGAGAGTCGTTGCGAGTTCTAAAGAAATCGTTACGAGGTCTAAAGAAATCGTTACGGCTAGGAGTCGTTGCGAGTTCTAAAGAAATCGTTACGAGGTCTAAAGAAATCATTACGGCTAGAGAGTCGTTGCGAGTTCTAAAGAATCGTTACGAGGTCTAAAGAAATCGTTACGGCTAGAGAGTCGTTGCGAGTTCTAAAGAAATCGTTACGATATCGATTTGTTTTGAGTTTTCCGGTCAAAGAGGAAATCGTTCTGCTTATCAAGAAGTCGATACAAAGACTTGGATAGAAGTGATGAGACTTACCAGATTGTCTTGAACTTTCATTTTTCTTTTTTTTTCCTGTACTTAAGGCTCAAGTAATCCATTAGTGTTATTTTGTTGATCATCAAAATTAATATATAATAAATGGAAATATTTATTATGGGGACAGTTTGGTCATCAATCTCCCCCTTTTTGATGATGACAAAATATACTAGACATTATACAAAAAAAAAATGTTTTCAGATCTTTTCTCCCCCATTTTGTCATTAGCAAAAAGATAAGCGGTGACCAAAGAAGAGAGAAAGATTTATTAGGATGGAGAAAGATAATACAGAGGAGATAACAGGAGGCATGCTGTGAGACAACAGCCCATGCCTTGATCTCAAGATCCTCAAAATTTTGCAGAAAAACGCCAGAGGCAACTGAGAAGGAGGGTCCCATGGAAGGGATGTTCCTCTGAATAAGTTGCCTTTGCTGCTCTAAGAATTTTCCATACTGAGTTTTGTCCAAATGAATCTCTGAAGTAGTACTCTTACCAAAACTTGCCCTATGGAGAAATCTGTCCAAGGAAATTGGATAGTGAATTTGTTGATTTAACAAATCCTGCTTTAAGGCATAGAAAGCAGAATATCTAGATGCCCATACAGCAAGATCTCTGGTATGGGTGCGATGGAGTTTAGATCCATAAAAGCTTCTGCGAAAGAGCAGCTTCCTCTGACTAACAAGATCTTGATTGATGGCTTCCAATTGGAATAAGAGGCCTGATAGAGAAGCGTCCATTCTGATGAGGTGAGTCTTTCACACTCGAAATGAGTGGAGCTAAGGTCTGAAGAAGACATGCGGCCAGAGTGATATTCTCTGAAGATGAACCGCAAAAAAGAAGGAGATCTGCCCTGCTTGGCTGACATCCTGCCCAACTGTCTTGCAAACTATCGAGAGCATGAGACCCAGCATCTGAATCAAACACTAAAGAGTGCAGCTTCGGCAGAAGAACTGAAAATCAACCTTGAAAGAGACAAAGTCTACTTTAAGAGGAAGATTGAGAGGGGATTCTGATTTCAGCACAGTAATCTGTGAATTGAACTGGCAAAACTGAACTTCTGGAATTTGTTCAAGTAACAGAAGTCACTG